>CAWUFW010002204.1:1200000-1515000 GCA_963921515.1 Calotriton arnoldi
ATAAAGCAGACCCGTGTAGCAGGTGGCCAGTCTCTGCTCAAGAATATTGGCAGCTGATTTTGGGAGTGCCACACTGAACAGTTCGGAGTTGAGCAACCAGTGGAAAGCAGAAGATCCACTGGAAACCCAAAAAAATAAATACCTCTACTATTTGTGAGTTTCTACTAAACAGAGACATCAAATACAAAAGGAGTTTGCAGCTGCAAAGCCTGTAATTTGCAAAATTGCAAGGATAGCAATAGCAAAATTCCTTTCATGTGTCAAAAAAATCATTCATACTTGCAAAAGGGGTTCTGGAACTCTTTCCAAATGGCAGTTAGGATTGGGAGCGCGGGGGGGGAAGGGGGTGTCTCCTCCCAATTGTGATTTACGGCATACATAATTGTTCGTGACTATAATAAAGGTGGCAAGATACTAGTCCAATATAGAGAACAGAATTGGGGTGGTACCCCTTTTGTAAATGGGAAGCGATCTCTGTGGGCAAGCTTCCCTTTGAGAACTGTCAGGAAGCAGACCGTGGTCCACAAGAGGTCTTCTAAAACAAGAAGTTTTTTTTAAAAATTTCTATTTAAACAGCAGAGCCTGTCTTTTTTTTTTTTTTTTTTTTTTTTTAAAGCTATTCGTTTGAGACAACAAACCAGGATGGAGGCCTGCTTTTCCTTGCATGCCACCATCTCTGTGTTCCTAGGAAATGGAAATGGAACTGTTCGCAAATTAACTGTTTAACATTCATGAGGCAAGTCCTTTTGTGAACTTCTCTAATTAGCCATTTTGTGATGCGCCTTATTAGTACACAGGTAGCTTCGCAAGATGACAGGCAGATTGCAAAAAGTATTAGGCTATTTGCACCTTCTATTTGCACCTTGCCTGTATATACATTAGGCCCCAAAACAATGAAAGAAGACTGCTCCTTTTGACAGCAATAACTGTCACCAGAGATAGTATACATAACACACCATTTCCCTCTATAGTTCTTCCCCTTCGTGCCTCCTCAATTACAACAAGATGTTTAAATTACCCACCAACATACGGCCTGGGCTAACAGCCCCAAAAAAGCAGTAACAATTTAACAAAAAGTTATGATAGAGCTCTAAGGAATTAAAGTGCATGCCGTTTCTATAACTGCGGTGTGTGCTTACCGGGACACCTTACTCCAGTCCTGCTTTCAAAGTAACACCACCTTGCAAGAGATAGCTTGTTTCTATATAGTGCTTAAGGCCGCACCGGTGACGTTTCCAAGCACTGTAAATAGGAGGTTTCACTACTGCACAATTTAATTGTACTCCATTAACCGACCTCAGAAGGATGAAAAGCGGAGCCTCCCTTCCCAGGATTCAGATCTCTGGAGATTACAGATTAGGGTTACCACCCTAAACAGTCTTGCCCAGAATACAATCTTGCAGCCTAGGACTAGCTTAGTGTGCCTCATGCCAGAGGTAGCTCACTCTGCAGCTAGGTATTTTGCATTTTCTAATGTCCAGAATATAACCAACTCTAGCAGCTTATGTGGGGGGTGGGGGGAGGGGGGTTGTCTTGGCTATATGGGCTGGTGAACTGCGTCCCACTAGAACACTTACTCTTATTCATGGGCCTCTTCTGTCTGCAGAGAAAATTCTCATAAATATCAGGTAGGAAAAAACACAACAGAGGATGTGGCCTATGGGCTGCTGTACAGTAAAGAAAACTAAAAGAGGAATAATGAAAATAGGGGGAAACCGGGCTGAGGACAAATAGAAAAAGTAAGCATGAGAGACAAAGGCAAGAGGAAAAAAAATGCATGGGGAAAAAAGATGGGTAGAGGTAAAAAAAATGGGAAGAGTAAAAGAAGTTGGAAGGAAGGACACTTGAAAAGAAAGAAAAAACAAAGTTATAATTGAAGGGTGTAAGCATGGATAAGTGCAGTAGTGAAAAAATGGAAGGGTGAAAGGATGGATGTAAGAGTGTAAGGATTGCTAGGCGAACGGGTGAATGAATGGAAGGATCAGCAGATGAGTGAAATGATGGCAAAGGGCCAATGAAGGGGGCACTGAAAGGAGGGATAGAAGGATTAATAATTAATATATTGATAGGTGGACCGTTGAAATTAAGGATCTACATAGGAAAGGGTGAAAGGATGGGTGGATGGAAGAAAGTATGGTTGGATAAATGGATGAAAAGGTGAAGGGATGGACAGATGGATGAATGAATAGATGGAAATTAATAGACGAGAGATAGAAAGCATGGATGAATGGAAGGGTGACGGGAACACTTCTAAAGAGGGCTGGTTTTTCTCGTTCACGTTCTGTATGAATATAGGATTGGTTCATGTTTCAAGTGGGTGTATTTTAATTTTCTGGCTACTCCCTTGTTTGTGGCAATTACATCCAGCTGCTATAGTAACACACTCCAAACAACTCAACATGTGACCGCACATAGCAACAGCTCCCCCGCAGATAGGAGAGGGCTTCCTCAATACTCCTACTGCCCCCTTCCCCTCCCACCTCCAAGAACGTCCAGAGATTAGGATTTCAAGAGCAATTAACAGCACGATTACTTTGCAATTTCATGGAAGAAACGTGTCAGAAGAAATAGATTACTGCATTTTCTCACTCATCAGTCAAACTGCAATCCGGCCTTCAAAACACAAACGAGCACAGTCAAAGCAGCATCAGAAGGCATGGGGGCCGGAGGGAAGGGGGCGGAGTCGAGACTTCGTCTAAATGGGCAATCAACATCGTTAGCAGAAACGTTTTCCCTCCAGGGGGCAACAACATAGCACGTCCTTTCGTCACCGCCTCACCAGACCCTCCGGCAAGGGCAATTCATTAAATAAGGTTTTGGTAGCAAAAATTCAACCGAAGTGTCTTTATGTTCCTACTAAATATTCTGCTGAACAGCCGTTGGTAATTACGCTACCTGTAAGGAATGCAACAGACTTCAATACGATTTTAGGCAACCACATCCAAAGATGAGCGGCTCGCTGATTTCCTACAGTTTGAGCCCAGTTCGCTTTTAACAAGCCACGAGCAGTGTGTGTGTGTGTGTGATCCAAGGAGGTGGTGGGAAAAATACGACTTTCCGGCGCCTTGGGAAATCGTCTCAGTCCAGTTCAGAAAAGTTAAGTGTGTCAATGATGCATGACCTAGATTGGCACACCAAAGCCAATCTAGGACAAGTGGCCATGGCAAACTAGCAACACCCCCCCACCCCCCGCCCCTATCAGTGGCCTTCTGCGGGGATTTAGACTCAGGAGGTTAATTCGTGTGGGCGTGGACTGTGAAGGTAGCTCAGCAAGTTGAGCACTCGGTGTTGAAATACAATGCAAGCTGTAGGCACAACGTCCGATACCGGAAAGGCAACTGGTCATATCTTTAATGGGCCGGTAAACTGGGTACCAATACATGTAAAACAAATTATTACTCATCTGCCAGTACTGTACTTCAAACAAAGCATTAAGAAAATATGCCCCTTAAAACCAACAGCAGTTTATCAGCTAACAGGAATGCCGGGGACAGGCATGATTAGATAAAATGACAAAAGCTGGTATTTAGCTGCTTTCGAAACTGAAAGTTACAATATGTTTACCACAGCCACACATTGTGTAAGAGACCACATTTCAAAGGTAGCTTGTTTGTGGGGTGCAGCACAAGCATGACATGCTGGGAAGGTGCAAGGCTTCCTTATATAACAAGATGCTGCATTTGGCTCTGACCAAAATTTGTGATAGTATGTTTCTGGGTAATGCACTTTGCATTTCAATCTGACTATCAGATTTCCTAAGCAATGTTCGGCTCATAAGCGGTGCTACTCATAAGAGGTTTTACGTTTTTTGTACTAAAGGCCAGAAAAACTATGTTCTTCGAAAGGCGTTTCACCCACACTTTATTTTAAGTCACAAAAAGGCTTTTTTTCCAAATTAAATAAAACAAAAAAGTTTTTTTGTGTTTCAAAAATGCACAGAAAGGAGGACCCAAATATTGATGCCATAAAAGGTCCATCAGGATTCCGGAACGTGTGTGTTTCTATCGGTACAGTGGAAGTGTCCAAGATGTTTGTGTGACATAGGCCAGGAAGAGACCGGCACACTTTCAGGGACCGGGTTCGAGGCTTGTACTAGGAACTTGTGCTTTCATTTAAGCCACAGGCTTGGAAACATGATACAAGAGGGCCTGCAAAAATGTAGATGGCTAGAAAATATAGGATAGATAATTTAAGTAGACTAGAATATAGGCAAAAAAGATATGTGGTTGTGATTTTTTTCAAGCAGCATATAAGTGGAGATTGTCAAAAGTATGTTGAATTCTAGTTAAGCAGTAAGAATACAAAATGTTAAATTCTTTATTCAGCCCTGCATAGTCATTCTAGTTAGAGATGTGTCAGTCTTATAAGACCACAATGATAGGCTCCGTTTTTGTTATCAGTTGCAAGTACGATAATTTACTGTGGTGCTTTAGTTGTCCCGTAACAGTTCCTAGGCTTACACTTCATTGGCTGGATCTTACTATCGTAACAGCTGTTCTCATCAACCTACCTAGAGCAGATAGTGTCACACAATATGGTGTATTCTCAATATGCTAAATATATATTCTGAATATTGTGACTCGGAGACAACATATACACTAGTAAGAAAAGTCTCTAACATTTCCACAGGACTCCTCCTTCTAACCTAGTAAATGCCTACACAGACGAAAGATAGTTTTCAGTACTTTGGAAACAACTCTGGGATTCAATGGATAAAGAACTAAGAAAGGTGCGTAACAGAAAAAATTCAGAGACTAATCAGAACCCAACGTTGCCATGAGGTACCTAGGCAGTAATAATCACTATTAGTCTACTGTGAGAATGTATACAAATGCAAGCTAAATTACATCTAGTTTATATGCATCCAGAGGTACATGAAAACATAGTAAAACAGACACTATGTTCCAACCAGTAGCAAACTAGATGCCAACCACATTCAGAAAGAATGCACTGAGGCAGAATAATACATGAACACACATACAACCACAACATTTAGTATTGAAACACACAACTTTTAAAACTCAGCAACATGGATCTGAGCAGCAAGAACTAAGGTTTAAGACCTCTGCCACCATATAATAACCCTAAATTGAAAAACACAGCTGGTATGAAGTGTTAATTTCAGTTCTAAATATGAATCCCCTCCTTAGATACAGGAAATGGGTTTTACAGATGCACAGACTTCCCAACAGCCTTTGTTTTTCTGCTAATTGTTAATTTGCATAATACACTTCAATATCAGGTTTTACAGAGGCTTAATGAGACACTGAAAACTGCTGTCAGATAAATTATACAACACAATAAAATAGAAGATTCTAGTGTGAAATTACGAGTCTTCACTCGAGTTCTGACCCAAATCCAAACTAAAGGGATTAGACCCATGTCTAAGACTTCAGGTAATTAAATGTTTGGCTGAAAATTGATAATGGGCCTTGCCTGCATGGAAAACGATGTGACCCTTTATTGAAATTACAAAACATAATATACTCAAACATCAAGGACCGAATGTTCTGCTCTGGTGAACTGTATCTGTAAGAAAAGGAAAAAAACAATGTGTGTTCACAGCTGATCTCATTTTCAATATGTCACATCTTTTATTTATAGTTGTACCACATTTTAAAGCAATGCACAATTAAATTGAAGTTCTTAAAGTTTTTCTGCTTCCTGAAAGTAGGTTCACGCAGAAACCTATTTTGATAAACTGATCGACAGGTTTGAGGACTTTTTAATGTTGTGATGCATTGTTTGCTGAGAATTATGGATACTATTTATTCCATTATATAAAAATGGGCAGGGTCTCAAACAGTATGGCAGACGTAAGATATGAAGTTCAATCCACTGCTTTGTCCACAAATTAATTTAAAATTCAGGTTGATATGTCTCATCACAGCCATGAATATAATTGATGCCACAGAGCTCTGAAGTACAGATGGGCAAAATCATAAATTTCAACTTTGAATTTTTGCTAAGAAAATAGACTTCACAAAGTGTTGTAAAGTATGTAAAACTCTGTCTGCTGGAGAAAATCTTTCAATAAAGGTTTTCAGCAGAATAATTTTCGCAACGGATTAATTTGCGTAGCCTGCAACATTTTGGGGGAAAAAACATTTTTGTGGAGGAAAAACTATGCAACTATGAATACCCTAGAGTAAATAAGTGTTGTGCACAAACAGGATCTTATTTTGGCATAAAACCCCACAAGAAAAAAAGAACAGCAAATATCTTCACATCACTGCCGAATGCAAGTCTAGTAAGGAAACACATTTAACACTATAAAAAGCAACAAGTGCCGCTGAGAAACCAGGGACATTTTTCACATTCTGAAATAGACCAGAGGCAAACAAACTGTTGTTACATGGATGGGAGGATTGTGCTAGTTCGATTGTGGCACGGCGTGACTCTGCATTATAGCTTTAGAGGTCAGAGGAAACAAGATTATTGAACTAGCTACCTAATCTAAGACTTCAGCACAATTTGGAAGTTCTGAGTGATCAATACAGGCATACAAGGGAGAAAAAGCAAATTTCTGCCATTTGGTTGTTGTCAAGGCTTTGGCATTGTAAATATCAAGATGTAATAGGGGCTGGTAGACCATGGAATTAGTATTTTAAAGGATTTTATCCATGCACTGGGCCTTCAGCTCAGTTAGTACCAATGAAATACTGAATGTTGCATCACTCCAATGTACATCAGCTGATAAGTATTCCAGGAATAAACCTTTTTTCTGTCCCGAAGAAGGCAGCCCATACAAAGGAATATGACCAAACATTACTTGGAACCATTGGATCAAAAAGGCTGGACATTCTGGTCTACTTTTCATGCAATAGCTCCAATTATTGATGCTTTTCTTCAACTAGATGTCCTGATTTATTGAATAGTGTGTCTGCTTTGGTGAAATTATACTGTGTATGGAATACATTTCATAGAAAAATAGAAAAACTTTTACAGAGGTCAAATTTTTTTTTTTTTAATTAAATAAAGGAATTGGTCATAAATCGTCTGAAAGCGCCGGGTGGCAACACACAGGGAATGAAACACCACCAACTCCATTAATAGTATTGCACGTGTGGATGTCAGCATGGTACGACAGTATGAAGAGGACCCAGTACAAGTGGTAATAAGATGTGGATCTGGTTATCATAAACGTATGGACAGGCACATCATTGGCAATAAATCTCAATGTTTGCAGTCGGGGACATCTTAAGGATTTTCGGGGCCCTGGGCCAAAGGTATTTTGGGGACCCTCTTCGGAACAGCTTTGATTTTATGATCCCATTTCAGGTCTTTCATGCCCTCTTTGGCCAGGTCACAGAGTGCACAGGCACACTCGTCCTAATTCTAAATGTGTGTACATCTAATATTCAGGGATAGTGACCTGCGTTTTCAATTTTGTAACACAGCAGCAGCTCACTAATTACTGCAAATACTCTGTGACACCCTCAAAACCTTCTTATGCGAGGTCCCGTTTTGATCTAAAATAAACATTTTATGGATGTTGCATTAAACAAACACTTTCTCTGCAAAATGTCTGTAATAGACTCTCACACATCAAACACATAAAAGTAAATTAAAGTAAAACGGTATTTAAAACAATCTTTTAAAGAATAATTATAGGTCATCAGGGCAAGACTCTCTGCAGAACAGAGCTGGCTCTATCAGGTGCCCTTTGAAAGGCTGGTGTCCTGGGCCAGAGCCCAATTTGCCCATGCCTTAAAGCGTCTCTGTTTGCAGTATGCAGTCAAAGCTGGACAATTTCCATCTAGACTTCAGAACTCTTTGCATAACATTTCCACTGACACTTACCATTAGACCTTGCGGATAGGTAGCTCAATCAGTAAATTTGCAGCTTGGACAAAGAAGCAATCTGCAGGTTTCAGGTTGGAGCCAGGGTAGGCCAAATTAGCATTCCATCCTCCTGAAGTTTAGTAAATGGAGTACTATAAATTGGGTAATACTAACATGCCATTTTCAACACTTCGAAACAGCAGATGTACAGAATGTAGCGCTATTTAGTACTTCTTGGCGCTGGGCACTGGACAGTGGTCCTGTCTCAAACTTTTCATTAACAGGAACAATCAAACGAACATCTTCATTTTTTTTTCTTTTAAGGACGAGAATGTGGGAAGTGAGCAAAGGGATGAAAATAAATCCGTGCAAGATACCACCGAAATAGCTGTCAAGATTGGCATCATTGGCAGGCCCATACGAAAGGAAACTCGTGCTAGTGATGGAAGGAAACACCTCGGTGGCAGCCTGTGTGTGGTTTACACAGATGTTTTCATTATTCAGATTTTTGAGCAGCAGACATTTTAATGGCAGTATCCATGCTCGTGTGTCAAAACGGAGGAATCGGTGAGAAGCAAACTCCTCTGCTTCAACCCAAATCAAGAGAACCGCCCACTCACCGCATGTATTTCTGTACAACGCGCAGCCGTACGTGGCGAGCACCTCCAGAGCTACTTGACTAAGAGAACGGCGGGGCCGGCATCGGCCACGCCAAAAGTATGGCGGTCGTGCCGGCCCCCCCTTTTCGACCCCAGAGGCAACCCTGTCGCGCACCTTGGTGACGCGACAGGCGCGCCTCACAATCCATTGGTCCCGGGTCCTTGGGCGTGACCCGGAAGTGATTGGAATCACTTCCGGGTCACGCGATGGGCTCACGCCAGGCCGGTTAGAACCGGCCTGGCATGGAACTCCGTTAAAAGGCTGGGGAGCACAGGAGTCTGTCTCTTCGCTCCTCGCTCCCCAGCCTGCCACACCAGCCTCGCTAGGAGGCGGTAATTCGATTTTCTTTTTCTCCTTCGTAGGCATTGGACATTGCGGTTGTCCGGCGGCGGTGCTGCGGATCGAGACAGTCGGATTGGCTCCTCGTTACGGACCGAGGCGGACACGCGGCGTTTCTATTGCGGGCACGGCGGACGCACCGGCGGAGACAGCGTGGCTGGAGGATCGTTCCGGGGAGCGGCTGTGAAAGCTTACAGGTACCCGGTTGTGGTGGCGCTCGCATAAGAGGGCGCGCACCCTTCCGGTTTGTCCTCGGCATTGCCGAAAGGCTGTGGGATTTCCCGCGTTGTGTTTTTGCGGGAGGAGTCACCGGGGGAATATTTCGTAAGACTGGGGGTTGTAGCTCAGTGGTAGAACGCATGCGTTGCATGTATGAGGCCCCGAGTTCAATCCCCGGCATCTCCAGTGCATTCAAAGTACCGAGGGCTACGCGCTCTAACTACGGGGTGTGTTTACTGATAAAAGTGATTGAGGGACAGAGTGCTCGGGAGGGCACTGTGGACTGCGGAGGTACAGGGTGGGGTGTTTCAGGAACAGGTGCTCGTTAGGCAGGTCCACAGTCCCAAGTGTTAAGATTCATACATAACGGTTATTGCTATTTTGACAGATTAGTCTGGACTCGTGGTAATAGTGCTTTCACATCATGGTGGGGAAGGCAAAGAGGGGGAACCAGCATTCCCGAATGGAAAGCCTGATGGAGGCGATGATGAAGAAGGTGGATGAGTTAGGGCAGGGGCTAGCTGACCTCCGGGAAAAGATGGATGGGCAGGGGGAGACAGAGGAGAGGGCCAGGCGCAGCATGGTGCCCCCAAGGTCGGCATTTCCGCCCCTCCCCAAAAGGGTGAGGACTAAGAAGGGGGGCCAACTTGAACGAGTTACACCAGAGGCCCCTGAACCTTTAGGGGATGTCCCGCCCGCGGCACCGGCACCAATGCCACCAGTTGCCCCTGTACCGGTGCCCCAGCCCCCGGGAGATCCATTGCCAGTGGGGCCGGTCCCGGTAGGGGGGGCCCCGCATGTGCCACCAATTGTCCCGGTGCCAGAACCAGCAGGCCCTTCAGGGGATAGCCCACAGCCGCCGGGAATCCAGCAGGATTTGGTGTCCCATTTGGCGGCGATCCTTCCATGGTTGGGGAGGGCAGGGATACTGTCACCAACAGTGGGGACTGACGGCATCGGTAAGGATGCAGTCGCAGAGGCAAAAAGGATAGTGGATCAGTTCCATGGGGGGCCAGTAGGGAAAACGGGGGACGACCTGGGTGCAACTTCCCCTGTCATTGCAGTCGCTGGTGTCAAGACCCTTGAAGCCAGCAAGGGATTACCAGGGAGCAGCCAGACAAAAGAGAAACCAACCGAGTCAGCTGGGGCCGCTCCAGTAGGTAAGCAACTGACATTGCCAATGTTTAATGTAGGGGAGTCCCGCACAGAGCGGGAGAAGTTGGGGAGGCATGTCACACAAGAAGTGAAGGACAGGATTTGGTGTGGGGCTTATGTGAATATGTTCTCTTTGCTTATTTGTGAGAAGGAGAGGGAGGATGCCAGGAAGAACAAAGACTGGATGCTCCCGAGGGAATGGGCAAATGAACTTCTGAAATACAGGGTGGAGGAAAACTTGATTAATTGGATCAGAGGTTTTTCCATATTCATGGCAGTCATGGCGGAGCGTTTCCCTAATATTCAGGCAGAGATGGCATGTTACCAGAGCAGGATTGTTCAGGCGCATGATAAATACGGGGGGGAGGGATGGAAGGAATATGACAAGAGTTTCAGGAGAACTAAAGCATCTGACCCATCCCTATCTTGGGACCGCATGGACACAATTGCATGGTTAGACCAAATTGGCGGGGATTCCAGGACAGGGCCAAGAACCAGTCCCCTCAGTCCTTTCAGTCCTTTCGGTCACAGCCAAACAGGTTCCTCCGGCAATACAAACACCGGGGGAGGACGCAAAGGGACATGCTGGGATTTTAATAGACGTGCTTGCACTAGACCGCAAGGCACGTGCAGGTTCAAACATGCGTGTTCCATCTGTGCGAACCCGTCTCACCCAGAGTCCAAATGTTTTAAGAAATCAAGGGATAAGGGAGGTAAGAAGCAGGAGTGAGGTGCAGGCACATCACAAGGCACGGTCACCCATTGATGTAACAGCACTGACACCCTGGCTAAACAAATATCCTTGTCATTCCACCGCTAAGATCCTGCTAGATGGTTTCAGGTACGGTTTTAGGATACCGGCACCTGATTATGTGGGGACATCAGAGTGCAAGAACCAACTCTCGGTGCGGGCCAAACCCAGTGTAGCAGCGAAGAAAATTGATAAAGAATTGCAACTGGGCAGAGTAGCTGGCCCATATGATTCCATCCCTGTTGCGAACTTTGTCTGCTACCCTTTGGGGGTGGTCCCCAAGAAAGAAAGTGGTGAATTCAGACTCATACATAACCTGTCAGCACCCAAGGGAAGTTCATTGAATGATGCAATTGATGATGAGTTTTGCAGTGTGAGATATGCTTCTTTTGATCAAGCAGTGGAGATGCTCAGGAGTTTAGGCCCTGGAGCCCTTTTGGCTAAATCAGACAGAGTCTGCTTTTCGTCTGTTGCCAGTCCACCCGTCTGATTTTCATCTACTTGGCTTTCAATTTTTAGGTAAATTCTACATGGACATGTGTATGCCCATGGGCTGCTCGGTTTCCTGCGCATATTTTGAAAAATTCAGTTCATTTCTGGAATGGGTTTTTAGACAGGTGACAGGGCACCAGTTTGTCATGCACTACCTGGATGATTTTCTTATCTTGGGGTCACCGGGCTCCCGGGAGTGTGTGTGGGCGCTGCAGGAATTTCGCGCGCTCATGCAGGTTTTTGGGGTTCCCTTGGCCCCGGGAAAGACGGTTGGACCCAATACAACAATGGAGTTCCTAGGGATTGAGTTAGATTCCATACAGGGGTGTTTCAGGTTGCCCGCGGACAAGATCACCAAGTTCAGGGCAGCATTACAGCAATGCTTGGTTAGGGAGAGGGTCACCTTGCACCAGTTACAACAGACAGTAGGGCAGTTGAATTTTGCTCTAAGGATCATACCTATGGCAAGGCCATTTTCCCGATCCATCTCACAGGCCATGGCTGGTCTCAGGGAGAGACACCACCACACCAGGCTGTCAGCTGAGGTTAGGCAGGACATGCGGATTTGGATGGCATTCCTGCAGGACTTCAATGGCAGGGTAGTGTGGCTCGGTCCGCCCACTACTTCCGCGGAGTTAGGTTTAATGACTGACGCTGCGGGTAGTGAGGATTTGGCGCCATACTCGGTACCGAGTGGGTGGCGCAGCGGTGGCCAGCATGGTGGGTGGAGACTGGATTGACGTGTAACATAGGTTTCCTAGAGTTGTTTCCTATCTGGGTGGCATTAACAGTATGGCCAGAGCAACTGCGTAATCAATCAGTGGTGTTCTGGTCAGATAACATGACTGTGGTCGAATGCATCAACCAACAAGCAGCACGGTGTAGAATGATTCTCCGTCTATTGAAGGAGATTGTCCTGTTATGCATGAAGCTAAATATGCAATTTAGAGCTAAACATGTGCCAGGTGTATTAAACTATGCTGCTGATGCACTTTCTCGCTTTAAGATGCAGGTTTTCACGGCACACCTCCCGGCGGCAGCAGAGTATGCCACCCCTTTCCCAGAACTACTTTGGCAGATTGGTGCCCCCAACTACCGGACCTCGTGGCAGCTAGCCTAGCACCCAGGACCAGGAAAACATATGAAGGGGCGTTTTGGGCATATTGTTCCTTCTTGGGAAGGGAGTGGGCTGAAAAGTGGCATGACGCGGGGGCACTCCTTCACTACCTGGGGTTTTTGAAGGGGGAAGGGCGTTCAGCGGCAGCGGCCAAGCGGCATGTGGCGGCAATCTCTTTCTTCGCCCAAGCTAGAGAGAAAGGGGATCCTACCAACAGCTTTATAGTGAGGAAGGCATTGAAAGGTTGGCAGCGCCTCCAAGGGTCTACCCCAGATACGAGGCAGCCAATCAGGGTGGAGCTGCTAACATCTTTACTGAGGACCCTCCCCTGATTTGCACCACTTCAGAGGAAGTTCTGTTGTTCACCGCCGCCTTTTCATTGGCCTTTTATGGTGCTTTTAGGATTGGGGAATTGGTGGCCCAAAACAAACAGGATGTTCAAGGCGGACTGCAGTTTGACCGCGTGAAGGTTCAAGGGGATGCTCTATTGATATCAATTAGGAAGTCCAAGATGGACCAAGAAGCACGTGGGGACGGGGTAGTACTGCATCGGGCGCATGGTAATCCTTGTTGCCCCATCTCACAGGTGGAAGCTTTCCTACAGTCTAGACCCGGTAACAAAAGGGGGCCTCTCCTAGTACATGCTGATGGTATTCCACTCACACGGTTTCAGTTTAAGAGGGTCCTGGACATGGCAATACAGAGGGCAGGACTAAACCCAAGTTGTTTTGGTACGCATTCTTTTAGGATAGGGGCTGCCACTGAAGCAACGGCTAGGGGTTTACCTAGCAACAACGTCCAAAGGATTGGGAGGTGGTCCTCCAATTGTTACAAGCGCTATGTGCGGCTACATATGTTGTGAGCGGGATAGTTGCCAGGTGCTGATACATGTGTCCTTCTCTGCTTTCATTTACAGTTTCTCAAACCGGTCACGCAGGGGGGAAACTGGAAACGCCTCAACAACAACATTAGGCAACGCAAAGACCGTCATCGCCGAAGCAAAGATCACAGGTCGCATGGATCATTGGCCATTCGTATGTGAGGCGTTTGTCTAACTTTTTTCTTACAGGAAGCTATAAGGCTAGGGCAGAGCAGGCAGGTTTTAAGGTATCATTTCATGGGAAGGGGGGCCTATGCTTGAGCCAGTTTAGGGGTTTCATGCTAGAGCTATTAAACAAGGGTGGGGCCCTTCCCAGTATTATTATCTTGCACCTGGGGGGGAATGATCTGGCAAGTCTGGGTAAAAGGGGGCTAGTGGAAGCAATAATCTCAGAAGTGAGTTGGTTAGCCAAGACATGCCAGGGGTGTACCATTGTGTGGTCACAAATGATACCAAGATTCCAATGGAGGGGAGTCTGTAAGAGCGCTGAATCACTCAGTGAGGAGAATAAATAACGAGAGGGGCTCTTCAGGGCTCCTCATCTACAGACGATCGCCCACGGGAGCATCAGGGGGGAGCCGTGCTTCTTAAAAGACGGTGTCCATTTGTCAAGAGTAGGCAATGAAGTGTTCCTAGAAAATCTTCTAGCTTGGTTTGGTGGTTTCAGGGGCAGGGCATGACCTCCTAGTGAGCGCAGGGGGGGCCAGATAGTCGGTTAACTATGCTGGCCTGTGGCGGTAAGGTCATGATTGGTGAGCAGTAAATTTAAGGTCCTTAGAGGGCGGCGCCATTCTTGAATGGGGTCGCCCAAGTGGGAGGGACAAGTGGTCTCTCCTAGAACTCCAGGGGCAGTTACAGCCGGTTGGCTGGATGGGTGCGGGGGAGTCACGCTTTCTCTAGGCTGGTTGGCCACCCCGCACGTGCACAATGGCGCCAGTAAACGGCGCAGAACTGCAAGGGCCCCTTTATGGAGATAATATACAGAGCGTACGGGGGTAACCGGGGAGGGGGGGGTCGGGGGGGGGTACCCTCACGGTAAACGGGCCCTCTGCGCATGCGCACTCCGGCTGGAGGGCGTGGTTAAATTGATAAGGATCTGACACCAGTTAGTGACCTTGCCGTAGGCCCAATTAGGATACGCAGAAAAGTAAATGCTGTGATGATTATTAAAGATATGTTAGATTCGGATAGGAAACCTTTGTATTAGAGTTATGTTAAGGTTAGCCATCTGACATCTGTACTTATCAATTGTAATCAATGTAACGCATAATTTTCTGCGTAATTTTGAAAATATTGTATATATTAATAATGTTTATTCATTTTGTTTAATAAATACGGCCGGGGGTTTTACGACCCCCACATCCAAAACTCTTCTCATGTCATGATCTGGGTCTGGTTATGGGAGGAGGGGGTGTAGGTAGTACCTGGCCATACTAGAAATCATACATATCATTTTCCAGCTGCGCAGCAAGTTAACAGTAGCTTGATTTTCCATGAATAGTTTTAATGAACCGACACCTACACTGCCCAAAAGCAGTCTGTGATAGACAAGTAAATTAGATTTGAAGTACGCTGGCCTCCCCACGTTAAACTGTGCAATGAGGTTCAAATGAGTGGGTGACAAAAGCTTTAATAGGTTAGCAATTGAACCAGAAAAAAAAGTTTAACAATTTGAAACAAGAACGCTGCGTAAGATAAAAAGGGAGCGACGATTTGTCACTGATTTTAATCACAGCAAGTATGAAAAAGCCGGAATCACGTTTCACTCTGTTAGTGAACTGCCGGCACTATCTTAGGCAGGCAATTTGTTGGTGTACAAATGCCATTGAACACAGTAGTACTTACTATAACTCTCCCAGGCGCATCCACCGGAATGTTTTCTTGAATGCACAGCAGTTATTTACTGAGACGGCAGCCTTTCATTACTACAGCAGCCTCGCGATCATCTTAGAAAAACAGGGTGATAAAATACTAGCAGTATTACTTGGCTCCCCACCACCAAATCATGGTGTAGAATTCACTTCAACATTATAGCTGATATTTCCCTGCAAGGTCAAAGGATGTTTGATACATTTATACAAGATAACATACTGTAAAGAAAAGCGAATTTTGTAATTTTACTACAACTTAAATCACCAGTTTCACAGTTCAAAGATCTAAATAGAAAAATTGTTCGCTTCTTTGAAAATCCTCATCCAATATATGCACTCATTGAGTAACATATAACACTACAATATCACCTAGGAAGGGCCTGGGATGTCTGGACACGGGGCAATCTGCATGGCTACATTTTCTTCAGACGAGAAACCAGTGCCACCACCCACACCTGCATCACCAGAAAATGTCAATCTTAAAGCAATACGATTTTCTATATAAATGATGCCATGCAGCAGATCTTCCCATTGATTTACCACCAACTAAAATATTACCAAACTGGACCTGGAGTCATCCCAGGAATGGCCATCCGCAGAGACTTTGCATGAGTTGGATCCAAGCTATCACCTTGTGGTGATTGCTCTAGAACGGTGCTACCAAATGTCAGTTCGGCCTGATTTCCACACCTCACAGAGGCTGGGGGCAAAAGAAAAATCAGATAAGAGAAAAACTAATTTGAAAAAAGAGGTGCCAAAAATCCCCTACCTGTGACGTTAGCGACAATGGCAATTTTAGTCTGATGAGGAGTACCTGTCCTGGTATAGGTAATTCTGATATACGACTGAGAACCTCATTACAAGTGGCCTAAAAACTTTCAGTATGTACAGTAACTTACCATACATCATAATTATGCATTTCTCACTAAATCGCACCCTGTAGCACATACTGGAAACTATAAAAAATGATCCCGGCATACATTTCAGCAGATCACACCTTAGGCAGAAATAGTGTTCAGTGAAGTAACCTCACTTTCTCAGTAGAATGCTGTGATTGAAATCCACTTAAGTCTCTTTAGGGATAAGAGAAGTCCATTCAGAGGCAACCCTGTGAAGCCCATTAACCCCTTCCATGCGTCAGACGCGCGGGAGCCGTCCGACGCATAAGTTCTAATGTGCGTCGGACGGCTCCCGCGCGTCCGACGCCGTTGCAGAAGAAATCCCTCTGGTGATTTCTTTTACTCCCCCAAAGCCTCATGAGCTGGAGAAGAGCTTCCTCAGCTCCAGAGGCCCCCCCCCCCTTTCTCTGAAATGACGATCAGTGCGCACGTCGCGCTGACGTCATTTCACAGAAACCTTTAGGCTCATTTCAGTTTCACTTTCTACGTGCTCAGGGGGCTATCTCAGCCCACTGAGAACGTAGAAAGACGGGAGAGATCATTGGAAAGGGGAGAATCTCCCCTTTCCAATGGTACCCCTCCCCAGTGGATACCTGCTTGGGGATCGCCCCAGGAGGGCGATCCCCAAGCAGGGATCCACCCACTAGACACCAGGGAGGGGGGAGCAGCCCCTTGGGCAAGGGCCTTTGCTCCTCCCAAAAAATGTGGCCTAATTCAGTCGTTCTGCCCCCCCCCCCCCCAGGGGGGCAGAAAGCCCACTAAACGACAGGGATTTTCTTTTAGGCACTTGTTTTTAGGGTGGGAGCTGCCCAAAACTGGCATGCCAAGGCCCCCACCCCCGCCACAATTACAGCCTTTCTGCCCCCCCCCCCCGGGGGGCAGAAAGCCCACTAGACGCCAGGGATTTTTTTGGGGCAATTTAATTAGGGTGGGGGCTGCCCAAAACGGGCATGCCAATGCCCCCACCCCCGCCACAATTACAGCCTTTCTGCCCCCCCTGGGGGACAAAAAGCCCAATAGACGCCAGGGATTTTTTTGGGGGCAATTTTAATTTGGGTGGGGGCTGCCCAAAACGGGCATGCCAATGCCTCCACCCCCGCAACAATTACAGTCTTTCTGCCCCCCCGGGGGGGGGGGCAGAAAGCCCACTAGAAACAAGGGATTTATTTTGGGCAATTTTAATTAGGGTGGGGGCTGCCCAAAACGGGCATGCCAATGCCCCCCACCCTCCCTGCCAAAATTAGTCTTTCTGCCCCCCCCCAGGGGTCAGTAGCCCCCAATCTGTCACCCCGGGGGGGGGGGCAAAAAGCCCACTAGATGCCAGGGATTTTTTTGGGCAATTTGAATCAGGGGTGGGGGCTGCCCAAAACGGGCATGCCAAAGCCCCCACACCCCGCCCGCAAAAATTCCAGTCAATCTGCCCCCCCGGGGGCAGAAAGCCCACTAGAAACCAGGGATTTTTTTTTTTATTCGTGTAGGGGTGGGGGCATGACAATACCGCCCCCCCCCGAGAAATTCCAGTCTTTCTGCCCCCCCGGGGAGGCAGAAAGCCCACAAGGCGCCAGCGATTATGCTGGCTTTTTTTATGCGTGGGGGTGGGGCTGCCCAGAATGGGCACACCAATGCCACCACCCCCTCAAAAAAAAGCTACAGTCTTTCTGCCCCCCTTGGGGGCATATCGGGGCAAACGCCCTCCCCCCCCCCCCCCCCGATTCCCCCTCAGAGCGGCAGAAAGCCCACTAGGCACCAATTTTTTTTTAGCAATGTGCCTACCTGTCGATTTTGTGCCCTAGCGCAGCTGGCACATAGGGAAACCTAGCAAACCTGTACATTTTTGAAAACTAGACACCAAGGAGAATCCAGGATGGGGTGACTTGTCTGGCTCTCACCAGGTTCCGTTACCCAGAATCCCTTGCAAACCTCAAAATTTGTCCAAAAAGAAACACATTTTCCTCACATTTCTGTGGTGGAAAGTTATGGAATCTGCGTGGATCCACAAAATTCCACCCACCCCGCATTCCCCAAAGTCTTCCGAGAAAAATGGTACCTCACTTGTGTGGGTAGGCCTAGTGCCCGCGACAGGAAACGGCCCAAAACGCAACGTGGACACACCACATTTTCACAGTGAAAACTGACCCTTTTTTTGCAAAGTGCCTAGCTGTAGATTTTGAACCCTAGCTCTGCCGGCACATAGGGAAACCTAGCAAACCTATACATTTTTGAAAACTAGACACCCAGGGGAATCCAGGATGGGGTGACTTGTCTGGCTCTCACCAGGTTCTGTTACCCAGATTCCCTTGAAAACCTCAAAATTTGTCCCAAAAAGAAACATTTTCCTCACATTTCTGTGGTGGAAAGTTCTGGAATCTGTGTGGATCCACAAAATTCCACCCACCCCGCATTCCCTAAAGTCTTCCGAGAAAAATGGTACCTTACTTGTGTGGGTGGGTCAAGTACCCGCGACAGGTAAGGGCCCAAAACGTATTGAGGAGACATCAAAATGACCTATCACAAAACAACCTGGTTTTGCAAGGGAGGTCACCTGGGTTTTTGGCCCCGGGCTCGGCGGCCATCTTGGGAAACTACCAAACACACATTTCTGAAAACTAGACACCCGGGGGAGTCCAGCGAGGTATGGCTTACATGGATCCCCCAATGTTTCCCTACCCAGAATGCCCTGCAAACCTCAAATTTAGCTGAAAAAAACACATTTTCCACATATTTTTGGGTGGAATCACCGTGCCGGCACAAACATCCTACCCCACAGCGTTCCTCTCAGTCTCCCGAGTAAAATGATACCTCACTTGTGTGGGTAGGGCAAGGGCCCGTGACTGGGAAGAGCCCAAAACATAGGAATTTAGGGTATAGCACCGAAAATTCTAAGCGCTACATATTTAAAAAAATGCGTTTTTAGCCAATTCGCTTTGGACACCCACACAAGTGAGGTATCATTTTATTCGGGACACAGGAGAATGCTGTGGGGTAGGACATTTGTGCCGGCACGGTGATTCCACACAAAAATATGTGGAAAATGTGTTTTTTTCAGCTAAATTTGAGGCTTGCAGGGGATTCTGGGTAGGGAAACGTTGGGGGATCCACGCAAGCCATACCTCGTTGGACTCCCCCGGGTGTCTAGTTTTCAGAAATGTGGGGTTTGGTAGGTTTCCCTAAATGGCGGCGAGCCCGGGGCCAAAAAACCAGGTGACCCCCCCAAACCAGGTAGTTTTGTTAGAGGTAATTTTGAAGTCTCCACAGTACGATTTGGGCCATTTCCTGTTGCAGCCACTATGCCTACCCACACATGTGAGGTACCATTTTTATCGGGAGACCTGGAGGAACGCGGAGTAGTAGGAAATTTGTGTCAGCCCGGTGATCCTACAACTTTCTCACACAGAAATGTGAGAAAAAATAGATTTTTTCAACAAAATTTGAGGTTTGCAGGGGATTCTGGGTAGGGAAATGTTGGGGGACCCACGCAAGCCATACCTTGCTGGACTCCCCGGGTGTCTAGTTTTCAGCAATGTGTGGGTTTGGTAGGTTTCCCTATATGGCCGCCGAGCCCGGGGCCACAAACTCATGGGACCCCCCCTTGCAAAACCAGGTTGTTTTGTGATAGGTAATTTTGATGTCGCCTTAATAGGTTTTGGGCCCTTGCCTGTTGCGGGTACTTGACCCACCCACGCGAGTGAGGTACCATTTTTATTGGAAGACTTGGGGGAACGCTGGGTGGTAGGAAATTTGTGGATCCACGCAGATTCCAGAACTTTCCCACACAGAAATGTGAGAAAAAAGTGATTTTGTTCAGCTAAATTTGAGGTTTGCAGTGGATTCTGGGTAGGGAAATGTTGGGGCACCCACGCAAGCCATACCTTGCTGGACTCCCCCAGGTGTCTAGTTTTCAGAAATGTGTGGGTTTGGTAGGTTTCCCTAGATGGCCGCTGACCCCGGGGCCAAAAACTCATGGGACCCCGTTGCAA
The DNA here is from genome assembly GCA_963921515.1 of Calotriton arnoldi. Lineage (NCBI taxonomy): Eukaryota > Metazoa > Chordata > Amphibia > Caudata > Salamandridae > Calotriton > Calotriton arnoldi. The sequence continues at coordinate 1,220,146 of CAWUFW010002204.1, forward strand.
AACCAGGTTGTTTTGTGAAAGGTAATTTTGATGTCGCCGCAATTGGCTTTGGGCCCTTGCCTGTCGCAGGTACTTGACCCACCCACACAAGTGAGGTACCATTTTTCTCGGAAGGCTTTGGGGAATGCGGGATGGGTGGAATTTTGTGGATCCACGCAGATTCCATAACTTTCCACCACAGAAATGTGAGGAAAATGTGGGTTTTTTGACACATTTTTAGCTTTGCAAGGGATCCTGGGTAACAGAACCTGGTGAGAGCTAGTCAAGTCACCCCATCCTGGATTCCCCTGGGTGTCTAGTTTTCAAAAATATATACGTTTGCTAGGTTTCCCTAGGTGCCAGCAGAGTTGGGGTTCAAAATCTACAGCTAGGCACTTTGCAAAAAAGGGGTCAGTTTTCACTGTGAAAATGTGGTGTGTCCATGTTGCATTTTGGGCCGTTTCCTGTCGCGGGCAATAGACCTACCCACACAAGTGAGGTACCATTTTTCTCGGAAGACTTTGGGGAACGCGGGGTGGGTGGAATTTTGTGAATCCACGCAGATCCCAGAACTTTCCACCACAGAAATGTGAGGAAAATGTTTTTTGTTTTTTTTGGACACATTTTTAGGTTTGCAAGGGATTCTGGGTAATAGAACCTGGTGTGAGCCAATCAAGTCACCCCATCCTGGATTCCCCTGGGTGTCTACTTTTCAAAAATGTATAGTTTTGCAAGGTTTCCCTAGGTGCCGGCAGAGCTAGGGTTCAAAATCTACAGCTAGGCACTTTGCAAAAAAAGGGTCAGTTTTCACTGTAAAAATAAAGTGAGTCCACGTTGCGTTTTGAGCCGTTTCCGGTCGCGGGCACGAGGCCTACCCACACAAGTGAGGTACCATTTTTATCGGGAGACTTAGGGTAACACATATTTGTAGAGCAACTGTTATTACCTATTGACTTTCGATGCATTTCTGCCTTCCAAATGAAAGACGATGTGTAAAAAAGAAGTCATTTTGAAAAATGACCTATAATTCTCATTCTAGTATGGGTACTCACAATTTTGGAAATGTGCAAGTATCTACCGTTTCTAAACTCTATTTTGTTCCAATTTCAGAAATACATAGGTGTCTCTCATACCGATTTTTCCATGTATATATTTTCCCAAATTAATTGCTATATACCCGGTACATAATAAAAAACCATTGCAAGAAGCTGCTCAGTTATTGGCTCTGGGTTCGTCGGGTTCTGGGTGAACCTACAAGTCCTATATATCCCCACAACCAGAAAGGTCCAGCGGATGTAACGGTATATTGCTTTCAAACAGCTGCCATAATTAGAAGAAGTTACAGGTGAAAACGTTGACACAAATGGCTGTTTTTTTCAACTAATTTTCAATTTTTCCTATATTCAACGGTTAGTTTCTATAAAGAAACCTTGAAGGATCTACACAAATGACCCCTTGCCGAATTCAGAGTTTTGTCTACTTTTCTAAAATGTATAGCTTTCCAGGATCCATTATTGCTTTCATACCCATTTCTACCGTTGCTGGAAGGAGGTTGAAAGCACAAAAAATAGCAAAAATAGGCTATGTGCCAGAAAAATGGCAAAACTGTGTAAAACATTTTGGTTTTCTGACTAAAGTCTGCTTGTCCCTGAAAGCTGGGAAGATGGTGATTTCAGCACCACAACCCCTTTTTTGATACCATTTGCAGGGGAAAAACCAGACGCTTTCATCTGTAGCCCTTTTTTCCCCATTTAAAAAAAAAAAAAAAAATGTAGTTTTATTTTGGCTAATTTCTGGGTCCCCTCCAGGGAAATCCACAAACCCTGGGTACCTTTAGAATCCCCATGATGTTGGAAGAAAAGGACGCAAATTTGGCGTGGATACCTTATGTGGTCAAAAAGTTACAGGGGCCTAAGCGCGAACTACCCCAAATAGCCAAAAAAAGGCTTAGCACAGGGGGGGAAAAGGCCTAGCAGCGAAGGGGTTAAGGCCAGGCAACATTGGATAACTAAAAGCAACAGGTTTCAAAGTAAACACGGATAGAACAGTGTTAACTGGAACCTAATGGCATGGTTGAGAGTCTGCTGCATTTAAAGTTACAACACAACTAATTCCCTTTTACCCACACAGAACAAAGCATGACTTTCAAAACTAACAGACAAGGACAAAACACATGACAGCTCACAGACCCATACAGACACAGACAGCAAATGTCTGACAACATTACAAAGAACCCCGCATATGATCTTACTAAGAAATTCTGCAATGAAAGTCTTACCCACATACAAAGTCCCCTATCCACCAAGGTCCTTAGATGACTCTCCCTTCTGGTAGTGGATAAAACTCCACTGAATAATCTGTAGCTTTAATCGAAGTATGAAAACTACTAGATGGGTGGTCACACTTTCCTCATCTAGTATTTGTATAAAATTCAGAATCAGACAAACTACCATCCACTGCAGCCACTTTCTTCCATTCTAAACTCACTGCAGACACCTCCCTTTTGGTATAAAGCCGCAAGTCTTCAATTCCATGTCTGCCCATTATCCATGTTCCCCAATTAATTGCAACATATATGGTCCCTTTAACTTGGATGGTCCTTGACTCACCACAGTAGGCTTGGCCTTTACCCAATCCCCTGCAGAAATTCTTTGCTCCCTTCACTTGATCCTCCAACCCTGGCTTTAAGATGTTTAATGGTCATGGTCTGTCCGAAGTGTTCCTCATGAGCCAAGGCTAGCACCTTAGACCTAATACCAAAGGGAGACGTATGCTTTCCTCCCTCATCATAATATATTCATTTCACATGTATAATTTGCCCAAAACTTTGTAATACGGTGGGGCACATTCCGGAAGGGTACTCTCCTTGCGAGAGCCATTCTGTAGGAGCACAACTATTGCCTGTATTCCTCATAGCTATCGGCCAATCTGGATTGGATATTGTGTCTTCAAAAAATTCCATAGTATCCCCAACAATTGCCACTACCTCCAAAGTCTCGAACTCACAATCGCCTCCTGACACATTCAGCAACCAAGAGGCCACCTTCTTTTTCCATCAACGGATACACTCTACACTACAAGTATAATTGGGCCACTAACTTTGCTAGCCTAGCTGAACAATTATTTACTCCACTATACCTTAATACTGCATGTGATTCGTCTGTAACACTACCTTGCCTACCCAAATATATGTCCTGAAATGATCAGTAGTGCATGCAGCTGCCAATGTTTCTTACGCTTTCACTGAATAATTTCTCTCTGTGCTAAAGAATAAGCAAAAACTACCATCTTATCAGTTTTCTCATATAGTTGCACAACAGCGCTGACCTCTACTGTAACAGTTTTTTTAAACCAATCTGAAATTAAACCAAAAACATCTGCATTAGCAATGTCTGCTTTCACTTTTTGAAATGCACTTTGTTGTTCCTTACCTCATTTAAACCTGTTCCTTTTACTTAACAGTACTCTCAAATGCTCGGGCTTGTATGCACAGCCTATTACAAACTCTGAATTATATTCCAGAAGACCCATAAATGACCTAAGTTTGTCCCTGTCATCGGGAACTGCTCCACTGACTATGGCACATCTTTGCCGAACTCCTTTCCCCGAAATCAAATATCCCAAATCTACTTCTTGTTCCAAATATGGTAATTTCATCCTTCAAAGAGTGAGACTAAGTCTACATTGTACTTAAAACTTGATATAATACCTCACTGTGACATTCTACAGTCTCCAAAAAACACAAAATGTCAACTTGGAAAAAAAAAAAAAACAATTTGAGTTCAGTCAAATTTTTTAACATTAGTCTTTCAAAAATACTGGTTGCCGAGTATAACACAAATGGCAGGCTTGTAAACCTATATTCTTCTTTTGTGCTGATGAATGCTGTAAATGTTTTCGATTCCGGATGCAATTTGATCTGGTAGTAAGCACTCCTCAAATCCAATTTGCAGAAGTAGTTACCAGCAGTCAACATCAATATCCTTTTGTTGATATTGGGAAGTGGGAAATAATCAGTGATAACATTCTCATTAAGGTTGTAAAGGTCCACACAATCTTAAAGTGCTATCGGACATTTTTGTAATAACCACCAGAGAGATACATTCAACACACAAAAGGTGATGGAAGGAATGCTTGCAATAAAGCTAACCTTTGGAAATCACTCAGGGTAGCATTCAAACCCATTCTTCTTTTGTCCACTATGACACCTCAGAGCCATTCAACAGCTTCCACTGGTTCTGTAACCCCTTCATTCACCACCTAGCTCAAAATGATGGTTTTGTCATCTCTAAGAGCCACTGAGACTCTTCTGAATGCCTCTCTAACTGGTAAAGAGTTTTTCCTCAATATAATTTTGAGGAAATATCCATTCATCTCACCTAATCCATCTTCGTACACTTTCCCAAATGTCTGTAGAACTTCCTCCATACCCTCGTCTTAAACCACCATCACCTGATCCATTGATCTGGGATTAATTATAATTTTCGAATCATACTGGTGTATCCACCCCAATATAGGTGGACCAGTATAGGCAACAAACTTTACCAATTATTTCACTATCCTGAAACTGGATTTGTGCTCACATGTAGCCTGCCCCTTGGTAACCTTTCGTATTGATATAATTCTGATTCAGTTCGATATTGTGCCACGTGTCTACAAACGTGTTCATTGGAATGATTGTGTATAATGAGCAATAGTCCACGATCGACGTAACCTTTTCGCCTTTTATTCAGAAAAGGGCCTTGGGTCTGTTCATCTTTCCAAGATGATTTACCGCCTTCACTTCATTGGTACACTTATCCTATTCAACGCCCTAATATGTTAACTCAAGGAATCTTAAAAACCTAATCAAGCAAAAAACAATAATAAGTGCCCTGTTCAAACTAGTTTCACTTTTCATCCAAATTGCGTGCAAAAGCTACATAGGTTGCATCTTAATCATGTCCTCAACATAAAACAAACCTAATTCTGGGCAACAAAAAAAAGAAAAAAAAAAAAAGGAGGAGATACTGTGGGGACTGAGTATTCTTCTTAAGAAGGACTTCTCTCCTCTTTGCAGTTGTTGACATGAAGGAAAACATCTGGGTCAAAAGTAGCCACAGAGACTAGGCTCAATTGTTCCCACACCCTTCCTAAACCCGAACTGTAGATCTGATAAGACAGAATTATCTTCTGCCCATTCTTACAATTTCCCCAAAATAACATTAGCAACTAATTTGAGAGGTGATGCAAATAGGGAGTTGGGCCTTTAACGCATGGGGTCCATTTTATTGTCCTTTTTGTATATTGGTACTATGATCAAGTTTGACCACGAGGCAGGTAAGACCTTCTCTGCAGCTCTAAAAACGTTGATTAAAAGGGGGCCCAAAGATCGGGATTAGCCTTAAACATATGATTGGGTACCATATCTGGGCCAGCTGCTTTCCCGGAACAACATATATGGAGGGCTACTTGACCTTCCATCAGTGTAAATGTTAAGTGATCATTAACTTCACAGCTTTCAGTAGCTTCAGATACTTATGTATTAAAGTCACATTTCATATTAAAAATGTCTGTAAAATGTTCGATCCAATCTGTTTGAGACACCCGCTATTATTGCCAGGGTGTCCTGGTCTCTTAAAGGAGAATTAATGGTACACCAAAATAGAGTGGAATCTTTGGTGCCACTAACTCAACAGGCTCTCCCAAGCCTCTACCGCAAGTTTCTTCTTCCCACCTTTTACAGCCTTCCTGTACCTACATAACCTGATCAGGTCTTTATCTCTTGGCTCTATGGGAGGAGGACCTGAATGAATGAGGAAAGTAGGAGGTGTAATAATTGCTTGTAAAATGCTCGTTTTGACATGAGATAAAAAAGTTTTTTAAATGTAGTCTGTAGGTGGCACGGTTTAAGGATAGCCGTAGCAGTTTTAGTTTTTGTTGCTAGGTGTCATGGCATGGCGGTGCAAACAAAATAGACATGTGACTCAGTTTTTCCAACACGTGGCGCAAATAATATGTAACATGAGGTAAAGGAAGATTCAACACACATGAGCAGGCAACAGTCTTATGTGACCTTGGGAATGATGTCACACACCCAAAAGGAAGAGGCATCAGATTGTGATTGGTAAGTTAGAGATTAGCAGGCAGTTGGTCAAGGCGGGTGGACAGTGGTTGGTTGTAAACGAGTGAAGTATTGAGATTTACAGCTATAGAAGTTTGAGAGTGAGGGCCCATGACAGGCTGTGTTTGCAACTAGTTTCTTTGTTGGCACAAAATTGTCCAACAAATACCACAAATTAAATCTTTGCATTTGCAGGGTGGTGGACATAAGTTTAGGCAGGATACTGGGCTATCTTCTTTTCAATTTTTTTTTGTTTTTAAAGCAAGTAACATACTGTTCTTGACTGCGTCCTTGATATCATCAGGGGTGTTCTTGATGCTGGTGTCCTTGGCCAATCTGTCACCAAAATCGTTGTGATTGAAATCCACTCAAGTTTTTGTATGGATAAGAGAAGTTTATTCAGAAGAAACTGTGTGAGGTTCATCAAGGCCAGGCAAAACTGGACAACAAACAGCAACAGGTTCCAAAGTAAATAAGGATAAAATCTAATGGCAATGTTAACTGGAACGTAATGACCTGGTTAACATTCTGCTCCATTTAAAGAGGTGGACCTGAAGCAAGTAGCCTCTCTTAAGAACTATTAGCCATCCACAAATTAGAGGAACAGAGTAAACAGTTGTTTTTCTGTCTGAAAAGTTAAGAGCACCATCCGGTGGCACTGCTAGAAAGTGATATATGCATACAACTATCAGCAATGATGTCTTTGCAATTCTTGTGTTGTAGAGAACACGTAGATCTGGAGAGGAATAGGCGTTTCTTAGGCATAGTGAAGGCGCTAAGAGTAGAGTCCTGGATTAACAAAAGTTGTTCACATGGAGTTTCGAAAAAGTTCAGGTTGCCTTAGCTTCAGACAAATTTCAGAGTGAGATCCCACCACCTGTTCCATACTAATCAGTTCTACATAATATTATGCTACATAATATGAGAGAGAATCTTAATTTTCACAGCTACATAAACAGAAAATGCTATCATAGCCCCGAGAAGCAGTTAGGAAATAAATGAAGGAAGCAGCGTCATTCCCATCAAAAGAGGAGGTTAAAGGACGCCGAATTTACAGAAAGATAAGACTACCCATCTGTACTTTGTTAATTAAGTCAAAATAGCCATCTGGTAGATATCCAAAATAGTCATGCTTTGAGCAGAGCAGAGAACGTGCAGAGATAATCATTAGAGGGTCAAGAAATTAGGAGCATGTTCTAGGGAACGTGTAAGAAAAAGTGCTCAAGTGTATATATAGGAGTCAAAAGAGCTCAAAGTGTGTAGAAAAGTTAAGGGCATATATTTAAAAAACTGTACAAAACTGATATCAAATAAACAGTTAGATGCAACCTGGCCACATACAAATTATTCATTTGAATTTGTAAGGAGAGTTTCCTTAAGGCTGTAAACAAGGGTAATGGGGAAGGGGAAATTGGTCCAGGTGCGGTAGGGGGTAGCGTCGACGTTTCGATCCGGCTTATCGGCAAACGAGGGACTTTAATACCTCAGCTATGCGGATCTTCCTCAGGACAAGGGGACAGGTGAAATGACCCTCATTAATCTTGCAATGCTCAATTGGAGTCCAAAACCTGGTTACACCAATGCACATAAAGTGGCAAGGGCCAACTAAGGACAATTCCCGTTATTCAGTAGATATAAACCATGGCGGTGGTGCCCGAACCATCCATGGAACATAATATTCTGGCCAGTGTGTGTGGCAAGAGTTTGCTGAATGAATCAGGCAATTCGGGGCACAGTGTAATTTTGCAACTGGAGACGATCTGATCGACGTCCTTACTCCATCGTGCTACCGCGATCAGATCGTCTCCAGTTGCAAAATTACACTGTGCCCCGAATTGCCCGATTCATTCAGCAAACTCTTGCCACACACACGGGCCAGAATATTATGTTCCATGGAAGTGATAACCACTTTAAAAATAGTATTCAGTTCAGTTTCTGATGTCCCTGAAAATATTATCCCTTAATAAATGTAAGGTGCAAGGCAAAAGAAATCTGAGCAAAAATGAATACAATAGGCTATTCAGCGAAGTGCTTCTTAATGTCATGGGACTGGAACAGTGATTTCACTGTACATTTAAAAGTAAGATTTAAACATACAAATAAAAAAATACTATTTAATGTTTGTTACATTAGCACAAATCTTGATTGCAGAAAGGGCCTGATGTCGCTTTGCAAAGCTGCGCGCATACTGAAAAACTGTGAAGTGCACGATTGTCTCAACCTTATATAAACTTATTTTGACTTGTACTTATTTTGGTTGTCTATTTACCTACTTATATACTATTGTGCGACCTCCTCTGATATGTCTGTAAAACGTATGTTTTGTCCCAAATCTTTGTCCTGGATTTTGACCTTCTGTCCTGAATTTTGACCCTTTGTCCTGAATTTTTACACTGACCGTCCTGAATTTGCACCCATGCCAGTTGGTCACCCTACTTGGACATCCAAGGACAACACGAACTGTGACATAATACTGCGATCTGCCGCCAGCTGGTATGCTAGCGTAGTGGAACCTTTTCGGCTGAAAGGATTGCGTCATGCTGCTGTGACTTTGATGTTACAGCGACGGACAGAGATTTCTGTCTTTAATGAACTGGACACTTGGAACTTCCTGAACTTTCCCAAGGGTATGATGCTCAACTGATTTCTTATTAATTCATATACTATAGTTATCCAAAATCTCCCTAGGCTAAGGAAGATTTTTCCCTTCATCCTTGGATCTCGCAGCGTTTGTATTGCTTTATTAAACCTCAACATTAGCCTAATTTAGGATTGTATGCCACTTGTTTAATGTATTTTACCCTTGAATGAAATACTAAACCTGGAGATTTAAACTAAGCTCTGCTGATTCTGACTCATTATTTACCTGTGGGTAAATCATTTAGTTAATATTACTTTAAAGAATCTGCATTGATATTTCCTAAAGTTAAGAGAACATTTGAATGTAGCAATTATCTTATTCTTGGCCCTCATTTGATAATTGTTCATCCTCTGAATATCCAGTCTCTTTTAGCACAAAACAAGAGCCAACTGAGTTTGATGGTAGCCAGAGGTTAAATGAACAAGATTGAAATAGCAGATAGAAAAATTTGGGCCCAGTGCGTAACGCTACAACAAGTTGTCAAATACCTTTTGTGAACAAAACCATTATTTACAGTGGGCTTTGGGAAGGCCCTTTGCTTATCACTGGCTGGCTTTAGTTCCAATCTAATTTTCTTGCTTTTTATTCAATGGATTTCCTTCCCAGTTTTGCATTTGCCCCACCACTAGGGCTAGAGCATAGCCTATTTACAGTTCTTTTGAGCAGTCTCTTGACTGGAAGGTTTGTTTACAATGATGGCTCACATCAAACTACTTTGCCCTTTTTGTCTGAATATTTCAAAGGAGTAAATGTGATTGCGCTTCCCCTCCGGCCATGCTCCCCTCATCACATCCCCACCCCTCGAACTTTCACAGCTGGTCCACACACCTGCAAACTCATCTGCAAAAATCATAATACCGAGTATATTGCTGCTAGGGTTTGACTAAAGAACAGACGTTGAGTTTGTTTTGTGTTATCTCCTGCATTCCATATGTTTCATTAAATCCAGGCCTTGGCACACACAAGGCAGCATTTGTAGTGCTGAGGGAGGGACGGGTTGCTGCACTCACTTAACTGGCATTTGAGGCAGAAGGTGTAGTTAGCATATCTGAAAAGGAGATGCCTCTTCTTCTTGAGGGCTATAAATCTGCTCTAGGGCTGCTGCTGAGCATCGAATGGCTCGAGCACTTCTTTCAGTTCAGAGTCCTGCTGAAAGTAAACTGAACCTTGGCACATGTTTTCCTTTAGATTCCAACACTTCCTTACACTTTTTAAATTCTGTCCAGAGTTTCTTGTGTGTCAAGTGTTTGAAAAATTAACTCCGATGTTAATAAAGATTGAAAAAATTTAATTCAGTGTACAGTTTCGAGATACCTCATGATTGGCATTTGCTTTTCATTCAGGTTTTTCCTATTCATTTTCTTTTTATTTTATTGTTTTAAAACAATGCTTTGCAAACAAGCATTAGCAAAGCCAGTAGCTTGGCACTAAAGGAGACTATTGGCTTTGCCAATACTTGTTTATTATAGTGCATGTCTATGGGGTTGCCTGTGATGACCTCTACCACATACCTGGAGCTGAGGTAAACAAGCCTGGTAAGAGAGGGAATCAATGGAAAGCTGAATACAGCCACATCTCCCTTCTTTTTAATGGATGAGCTGCACCAGCCCTTAAACGTAGGTCAGGAAGGTCACTACCAAGAAGGAAGACATTTTCAAGTAGGTGTTACTTGACTGACTCTTACCACGCCACTGATGGGAATGGATTTCCAGATCTCTAGACCATGGAGCAAAAAGTCGGTCACTTCGACCTATAGGTACAGTTGATAGAGCAGTGCCATTCTTCTCCTCCAGACCACTACTGCCAAATCTACACATAGCCTCTGAGAGACTAGTTGGAGGTACTGCTGTTCTCCACACTGTAGACTACACGTCAAGGGACTTTAATGTGTTTGATGAACTAAGACAATGCACAAGGATATGAGGTCCAACAGCAAGAGAAAGAGCCTGCAGTTCCAGTCACGAATGGAAGAGGCATATTGCGTGCTGGATTGCCTAAGCCTTCTTGAATTCCTTGTATTGCTGGTGGAAAAAATAGAGGCAGCTAAACCAGGTTAAAAGTGATTAAGACTCTAATAGCTTACATCCCAAAATCCAGGCAAATTGCATGTCTAGCAAAGGTGCCTGGACGCCACCCAAAGAAGCTTATGCCATCAAAACATGTTTCTCTATAACAACGTCTGTTCCCTTGAAGTGTGTTCTGGCATTTAGAGTCCAGGGTGGTGCTCAGAGCACTTATAGACAGGCCACCAGAATGGATTTGCTTGGATGCCTACCAAATATTCCAGTAACTGCCTTTTGATAATCTTTCACAGCGTTTACAAATCATGTTAATGAGGCAGGCCACATTTATGGTGTGGAGAGCTAAATGTCCTGACACAAAGATCTTTTGGCTTCTTTCTTCACTTCTTTTCAGGGAGCATGGATGGGAAAATACTTTGAATGGGTACTGCCCTAGAAGGCCCAAACTAATAGTATTTCCACAGTAGAATGAGTCTGAGTGGGCTTTTGCCATGTGGCTTAAATTGGTTAAAGGAGTGACTAATTAACAATAAATAAGGGCTAGATTTTTTAAGATTAATCAGCGTTTCTGCAGTAGCTAGAGAAGCCTCCTTGGGTACCACTACAGTAAATGAAGAACCCTAACTAACACACACACACACACACACACACACACACTAACACACACACACACACACACTAACACACACACACACACACACTAACACACACACACACACACACACACACACACTACACACACACACACACACACACACACACACACACACACACACACCATGCTCTTCCCAAGAAGACACTAATAATCCTCAGCTCCCCAATAAATATCGCAAAACATCAAGACATTCATCCATAGATTTTGTTGTATAAAGAGCTTGGCTGGAAATGTTGCAGAGAGCCATGACCTTAATATTTAGATTATGATACTCCGTTCCTCTTTCGCCTGGGCTGATCACCTACACCCACACCTGTAAACATTATAGAAGAGACTATGAAATAGCAGTAAACCGCAGCTATTACCATTTGTAGCATGCAGAGAAAAGAAAGCGTCATAGAAGTTGTCTCATGCCTGTATGGTATCACAGGTGGCGACACTAACATCACCGATCTCAGAGGTGGACCTGTTGCTCGATAACATTTTACAGCTCAAGTCTGATGACTGGAATATTTAAGTAGATTGAGAATCAGTATATATTAAAAACAGATCTCACAAAATCTCTATCACAGTTTTGTCCACCAATAGTTTTCAACCAAATAAATTCCAGTGCTGGCAGACCACTCTAAACGAACACACATCTTCCCAACCAACGCCCTAGTAGTCTTTCGACTCTCCTCTAAGACCAGAGCCAGCCTTTGGACCAACAGTGCCATGGATGGAACACAATACAATGGCACCTACGAACTGAAGACCACAGCTCAAACCCAGATGGTTTGGTTTACACAAAGTAGCACCAGCACAACCTTTTTTCCATGCACAGGACAGTTACAGTACTCGCAGAATATTCAACATCTCCTACACTGATTACACCCAGCTCATCCTCTCGCTGTCCGAAGACCCATGCACCACCAGGGCCAACTTCCACAGATGAATGATGAACATAGCTGATTGGATGAAGTACAACTGCCTCAAACACAATACGGACAAGACGGAAGTCATCTTCGGGAACTCACCTCGCCAAAGAACGACGCATGGTGGCCCAAAGAACTAGGTACACCCAACAGACCATGCGTGCAACTTATGGATCATCCAGTCGAGGAAAACAAGCCTGCCCCATCCTCTACCCAAGCCAGTTCCATAATGGCAAGCTTGCCAGTCACTGGCCAGCCAACACATGGGGGGCCCTTCTCCCAGAATGTCCCAAACAGTGAAGACCCAGATAAAGGAGGCGGCCTACTCACCCCAGTTACCCACGAAAAAGAAAAATGCATTCAACATCAAAAGGAAACTAGGTAGAGCAGACCTCGTCCCAGGCTTTAATGCTTTGGCACAAAGCATCCACATCACTAAAAGTATTTGCTGAGCCTAGCCTTTATTCCACATTTCTCTCTCCCCTGCTCCCCTCTACCTAATCTGTGCTATTAAGGTTGGGAGTATATCTATTTGGAGGCTGCATTCCCTGCTGTTCCTGGCGCCATTCTGTATGAAGATGCCCTCTGCAGCAGCCCAGCTGCCAATGCCAAAGACTGTCTTAGACAGGACCAATCTGAAGAGACTATGTCCATCACAAACTACTGCCAGTCACAGAATGAGTCCTTTGGATATCTTGGTTTTACCACCATAAGCTGGGAGCAGGGAGATGGCTTGGTAGCAAGGGATTCTCAAAACAAAACACAACGAAGATTACTTCAGGATCAGAGTACAAATTATATTGTGTGTACCCAACATTCCATATAGAGTACACAAAGCTGGCTACCATGTAAAGGAAAATCCTTCTGAATGAACAGCATTATAACGTGATCTATCATGTCAGCATTTTATAGAGCACCTCTACATTTTGTATTGCATCTTAGAGCTCCCAACCACTCTGTGATCCAAACACGGTTCTGGAAATTATCATCGACTCGAGTCAATGATCAGGTATGGTCTCTGATGTAACGACTGTCAGCTCGCTGTACAAATTAGTGATCGTTTTTATTTGCTAAGGAGGAGGACAAACTTGTATCTGACCTTGTGAGCGATCTGTGTAGTGTACACTATTCTTGGCTGACTGATTGTAGGGCTTTGTGTTCGTGTTTTTGTTTTAGGAGGGTGCATTTTTTGTCCACTGACCAGCCAGATGCTATAGGCTGTTTTATTAGAAGGTAATCCATTATCATTACCAGTGTAATAAGTGAGAGAGGTGAAAGGTCTGACTAATTTGATAACTCTCTAAAGCATGGTTGTGCGAAGAGAGGGATATGATTTTTGGGGGATATTATTTTGAAAATTATAAAGCTAATATATTCTGCACACAAGGGTGTGGCAGGATTTGACTAAAGTGCTTTCTTGGCTCCGTGAGGAAAAGATTTCCGAGTAGAAGAATGTGCAGTTGGATGGGTGGGCTTCAATGCCCAAATGAATAAGGATAATGTTACTTACCCAGTAAGCATCTGTTCTTGGCATGTAGAGCTGTAGATTCACATGCTTTGCATACTACTGCCATCTAGGGTTGGGTCTGGATGTTTGCAAGTTGTTTTTCTTCCAAGAAGTATTTCCTAGTCATGAGGTAAGGTGACTCCTCCTTTCGGTGATAGTGCGCATGGGCATCGACTCCACTGTTATATTGTTTTCCCGCAAGAGGGTGAGAATGGAGTAAGTGAGTAGTATAGAGATGTCCATGCGTATAAATGTATAATGAAGAACTGCAACTAAAGGTGTCCGGGGAGGTGTGTGGGCGCATGTGAATATACAGCTCTACATGCCAAGAACAGATGCTTACTGGGTAAGTAACTATCTGTTCGAGGCATGTGTGCTGTAGATACACATGCTTTGCATAGACTATAAAGCAGTATACTCCCAAGCGGTGGCTAACCTATAGATGTTGCAGTTGTTCAGAATAGTGTTTTAAGTACTGCTTGGCCTACATTCGCTTGTTGTTGTGCGAATACATCTACACAATAGTGTTTGATAAATGTGTGTGGTGTAGACCATGTAGCTGCTTTACATATGTCAGCTAGAGGGATGTTACCTAAAAAGGCAACAGAAGCCTCTATTTTGCGAGTGGAATGCGCTCTAGGGGTATAGTCAAAGTCCTTTTGGCTTTAGTATAGCATGTTTGAATGCATTTAACAATCCATCTTGCAATACCAGATTTAGAGATAAGATTGCCTTTATGAGGTGGAGCAAATGCTACAAAAAGTTGTTTTACGAAAGTCCTTTGTTCTATGTAGTATAATAAAGCTCTTTTAACGTCAAGCATGTGAAGAGCGCATTCTGCTACAGAATCAGGTTGAGGAAAGAAAACTGGTAACTCAACCGATAGATTTATATGAAAGGCAGAAACTACTTTAGGTAGAAATTTGGGATTGGTCCGGAGAACTATCCTGTCTTTATGTAGCTGAAAGAAAGGTTCTTCTAGCGTTAATGTCTGTAGCTCACCAACTCTCCTCAGTGATGTGATAGCAATGAGGAAAGCAACTTTCCATGAGAGGAACTGTAAAGGGCATTTGTGTAATGGTTCAAAAGGTGGGCCCATGAGTCTTGTGAGAACAATGTTGAGATTCCAGACTGGGGCAGGAGGAATCCTTGGCGGTATTACCCTTTTTAAACCTTCCATAAAGGCCTTAATTACTGGAACGCCGAATAGTGAGAGATGGTGCCTATTTTGTAAGTACGCAGCTACAGCTGCAAGGTGCAAACGAATAGATGTGTAAGCGAGTCCTGTTCGTTGTAAATGTAACAAATAACAGATAATGTTTTGTATAGAAGCATCTAAAGGATTGATTTTGTTGTTGTTGCAATATACCGCAAATCTTTTCCATTCAGCAGCATAGCAAGCTCTGGTGGTAGGCCTTCTTGCTTCTTTTAGAATATTCATACAGTCTGGTGGTAAATTTAAGTACCCAAACCCTATGACTTCAGGAGCCAGATTGCTAAATTGAGTTCTGTGGGATTTGGATGTCTGATTTCACCATGGTTCTGTGTGAGAAGACTGGAGTTCAGGTGTAACTTTTGATGTGGAACTAGTAACTGCTCCAACAGGGTGGTGTACCATGGTTGACGAGCCCATGTGGGAGCTACTAGAATTAGTGCGAGGGATGTCTGCCTGAGCTTCCAAACCACCCATGGAATGAGCGGGAGAGGCGGAAAAGCGTAGGCAAATACCCCTGACCAGTTGATCCATAGGGCATTGCCCTTTGATTGCGGGTGTGGGTACCTGGAGCTGAAGTTTGGGCATTTTGCGTTTTCGGTTGTGGCGAATAGGTCTATTTGCGAAAATACCCATTGTTGGAAGTATGGAAGGAGAACCTATGGGTGAAGTTCCCACTCGTGAATTTGTTGCCTCTTTCTGCTGAGGAGATCGGCAATTTGATTGTTTACTCCTGGGAGATGTTCTGCCAGGAGATAAATGTTGTGTTGGATCGCCCAATTCCAGTTGGAGAGAGTGTGTCGCCCCCCCCTTGCTTCTGCACATAATACATTGCTGTCATGTTGTCCGTCCAGACTAGGACAGTCTTGGCTGCGAGATGAGTTTGAAAAGCTTTTAGCGCTAGGAAGACAGCTAATAGCTCCAGATAGTTGTTGTGGAGAGTCTTGTGCTTGTTGCTCCACAACCCTTGCATTGCGTAATCTTTGAGATGAGCTCCCCAACCTGTTAGAGATGCGTCCGCTGTGAGTACGATCTGTGGAACAGGATCTATGAAAGGCCGGCCTGATGATGTTTTGAGGTTTCCACCACTGCAGAGCGATGTGTACGGCTGTCTACCAACACTAGATCAGTTAATTGACCCTGTGACGGATTCCACTGACGTGCCAAGCATTCTTGTAGGGGGCGCATGTAAAGCCTTGCATGGGGTACAGTTGCTATGCAAGACGCCATCATTCCCAGTGGTTGCATGAACATTCTGGCTGGTAATGATTGGTTGGGCTGAAACTGTTGAATGGTAGCTTGAATATGGTGTATCCTGGCTACATTGGGAGAGGCTAGAGCTTTGACTGTGTCTAGAGTGGCTCCCAGGTAAGACTGCATCTGTGAGCGATGCAGGTGAGACTTTTGTGCATTGATCGTAAAGCCCAGACGAGGAAGTAGATCTATTGTAATCCTTGTGTGCTGCAGACAGTTTTGGTGAGTGCTGGCTTTGATGAGCCAATCGTCTAGGTAGGGGAAGACGTGAATTTGTTGTCTTCTGAGATGAGCAGCGACTACTGCGAGGCATTTAGTAAAAACCCTGGGCGCTGTCGTCACTCCGAAGGGAAGCACCTTGAACTGGTAGTGCTTGCCTGCTATGACAAATCTGAGGTATTTGCGATGAGCTGGATGAATTGGAACATGAAAATATGCGTCCTTTAAATCTAGAGTATAAAAGTCTGATGTCTGTAGAAGCGGGAGTACTTGTTGAAGTGTCACCATGTGAAAATGCTCTGACAGTATGCAATGGTTTAGCTCGCTCTGATCTAAAATAGGTCTTAGGGAACTGTCCTTTTTGGGAATGAGAAAGTAGAGAGTAAACCCCTGAGCCGTGGTACTGTATTGGAACTGGCTCTATTGCTCCCTTTAGTAAAAGAAACTGAACCACTTGCTTTAGCAAGTGTATGTGTTCTGCAGATAACCTGTGAGATCAAGGTGGAATGTTTGGGGGATTGCTGGTAAGCTCCAGGCAATAACCATGTAGGATAATATCAAGCACCCATTTGTCTGTTATAGACTGCCAAATGGGGAGGAATTGTTTAAGTTTTCCCCCAACAGGTGTGGTATGATCGGGGTGGAAGCGTGAGCAAGTCACGGTTTGTTTGGGGAAGGAGAGTTACGGGGTGTGTTACCCTTACCCCTACCTTTCAAATTGTTGCCTCTATAACCCCCTCTGAAAAAACCTCTGGAGGGAGAGGACTGGCTGCTACCTTTATAAGCTGAGATGTTTTGATCTGTGGATGTAGTTTTTGACCCACCTCTATAGGAGCGGCGAAAGGAACCTGTGTTGGATGCGGTCTGAAGCGCTCCCACAGATTTAGTGACTTCAGTGTTTTTTCATTTTGTCTAACGCCTGGTCGACGGTTGGACCGAATAAATGTTCCTTATCAAATGCTGTGGTAAGGATGAATTGTTAAACCTCCGGTTTAAAACCTGAAATCCTAAACCAAGCGTGTCTCCTAAGTAGGATGCTGGTGTTAACCTCTCTAGCTGCGGTGTCTGCGGCATCTAGAGCACACGAATAGAGGAATTCGAAATGAGTTTACCCTCATTCACCAAGTCTTGTGCTTTAGCCTTATGCTCTTTTGGGAGATATTGAAGCAATTGCTCCATTTCTTCCCAGTGTGCCCTGCCATATCTAGCTAGAAGGCCTTGGGCATTCGCAATGCGCCACTGATTTGCTGCCTGAGCGGCTATGCGCTTGCCAGAAGCATCAATTAGTTTGGATTCCTTATCTGGTGGAGGAGCATCCCCTGATGTTTGAGAATTTGCTCCCTTACGAGCATTAGATACGACTAGGGAATCTAATGGCACTTGTCCCTTGATAAAAATGGGGTCTGTAGGAGAGGCCTTATATTTTTTTGTCCACTTTAGGTGTTAAAATGCGTGCTCTGACTGGATCTTTGAAAATCTCATCAGCATGCCGCATCATGCCTTTAGCATTGGAAGTGACAAACTGTGATGACCTGTGTGTTGATGCTAAGGTCTCAAACAAAAAATCTTCCTCAAGTGATTCTTTGTGGAGCTCTACTCCATGGTAATGTGAAGCCCTGGCAATGAGCTCTTGGTGTGATGCATTGTCGCCTGGAGGAGATGGTTTGGCTGGGTAAAGGTTTGAATCTGTATCATCTGGGGGATCCATTGTATAATCTGTCCATGGATCTGTTGGAATATCCATTCCCCCATCATCTGCATCATCATCATGATGTGATTGAGGAGAGCCCTGAGGTGTGATTTGTAAAGGATTCTCAGGTGGTGACAGAGGTGCTGGAAGTGGAGGCGAAGGTATATGAAAAGGACTGGTAGCCACAGACTTTCTTTTCAAGGGGATTTTGTAAGTGTCTTCTTCTTGAATCTTGCATTTTATAGGTGGCTTTACATGGATATGGCCAGTGTTGGGGTGAATACGGAGACTCTTTTGCTTCGGATCGGGCGGAAATGGAATAGTGTCCAATTTCGGATTCGAAGGGGTGTCTTTGTGTTTCGGCGCCGAAGTCTTTGGCGTCGAAATATGCGGCATCGACGAAGGTTGACCTTTTGGTGTGGAAGGTTTCGGTTCCGAAGGCTGCTTGGCTTTTGGAGTGGAAGATTTCGGCTCAGAGCCGTACTTGTGTTTGGAACCGGAGGCTTTCGGCTCCGAGGAGGCTTTTCGTGGACTCGGCACCGAGCCGGAAGGCTCAACTGCTAGTTTTGGTGCCGGGCCCGAAGGCGGGTTGTCGGAAACCTCGTCTCAGTGCCGACCTTGGCCAGAAGGCAGAGGTGGTGCCGAAGCCTTGTGCTTTTTCTGAATTTGTGGGGACAATGGGTCTTCGGTACTCACATCACATTGTCCCTGAAGCAGTTCTACGGCATCGAGGTCTATCACGAGTTCCGAGTCTGAATCTTGTACAGAGAAAGCTTCCTCCTCCTTTGCCGCCGAAGCCTCGATGTCTTCTTGGCCGGAGTCTTCACCGAAGATGTCCGGCGTGTCTTCGATGCTTTGACGCTGCATCTCACGACATCGAGCCCGACGATCGTGAAGAGTCTTTTTGATCGGAACGATCTGCAGGCGTCGCAGTCTTCTTCCTTGTGCTCCAGAAACAAGCACAAGTTGCACACTTTGTGAGAGTCGGTGCGCGGGTACTTCGCATGGCACCGAGGACAGAATTTAAACGGAGTCCGATCCATCGACGGAGAGCTAACCGGGCGCGGTTAGGCCTCGAGGCTTTCCGATCGAAGGTCGATTCCGATGTCAAAACGATACGCGGATAAGTGGGAAACGCATACAGAAACAATACCGTCGAGGGTAGAGAGGATTGCGCGTCGTAGGGAACCCAAAGAACTGTTTCAAACCAGAGCGCAGCAATACACGTCCGAACCCAACGGCGGAAAAAAAAAATCTAACAATGGAGTCGATGCCCATGCGCACTATCACCGAAAGGAGGAGTCACCTTACCTCGTGACTAGGAAAGACTAAGAAAAACAACTTGCAAACATCCGGACCCAACACTAGATGGCAGGAGTATGCAAAGCATGTGCATCTACAGCACACATGCCTCGAACACATGATTCCAGTAACAAGAAGGTCTACAGATTAATATAAACACACAAGCTCCAGTTTACTACTCTATCCTCCATGTTTTAACAACACCTGGCACATTTAAAAGACCCTCACAGACCCACAAAAACTCATTCACAAGGGCTGATGAGTCCCTCTTATTTTAACAGGTCAGCACCACTATTTACTGCAGTCAGAGCTCTGTATTGCAAAAATCATACATGAAGCAGCAGTGGAGTTCATGCAGTCGCATGCTGGGGCTTAGAACTGCTGCACTTGTGAGCATACTGTATGCCACAAAATATCAATGCACTGGTGTTGCCCAATCACTCAGGTAAATTTAATGAACTGATTTAAATTCGGTTATTAAACAAACTCCATGCCCGCTCAACCACTCAAAAAAAAAAAAAATCGATGCACATATTTGAGGATTATTTTCTCAGGAATTACCATCACTTGCAGGGGCATAAATCAAGAACCTAGCCATAAAGGAGCTACCAATGGTCTTTGAATCAGATATATATATATATAGATATCTCTATATCTCTATATCTCTATATCTCTATATATCTATATATATCTATATATATATATATATATATCTATATATATATATATATATATATATATATATTCACTGAAAAAACCATAGGTTTCAGGGACATTATAATTAGAAATGAGCATTTAAAAAAACCTTTGAAATTCACTGAAAAAACCATAGGTTTCAGTGACGTTATAGTTAGTTGGACATTTCACTCGTACAAAACCAGAGAAATTCGGCCGTTATAGTTAGTTGAGCTAACTATAACTCACGCCCCCGCAATGCACTGCTGATGACGTCACATATTACATCATTCATGACATGGTCAGTGACATCACTGATGACATCTCAAATGACATCACTGATGACATCATCCACATGATAATCTGATGCACCTCCTCATACCCTAATATAACCTTTGATACACCCACTGTAAAATACAGACTACCATTTTCAAAACCATAGACACACCAATACCAGTTACTACATACCCACTCACTGATTCCTAGGTCTACACACGCGTCCACTCATTCACCCACAGTCACTCATACATTCAGTCACTGATCAATACAGCACTATCATTTGCACTCATACACCTATACAGACACTAACACATCGCCACTCATCCATAGAGTTACTCACACACCTAGTCAATCATGCAAACAATCATTCACACTCCCATTTACTCACCTATACAGTTATACACACACCACCTCACTTATTCATACAGATACTAACACATACTTACTCTCTTATACAATCACTGATACAAGCACACACTCATCCATACAGCCACTCTCACAATCACTCTCTCACATATAGTGATTTATATACTTAAACACTCACATATACTGCCTTTTACAGATGTAGTTACTCACACATGTACCACTGAGACACCCATTCACTCACCAACACACCCATACACACACTCACCCACCCACACAGCCCTTCACAGATGCACTCTTGAACGCATACACCCAGTGAATTACCCACTCACATCTATGCAGTCACACACCCCCCACCCGCCCATACAGATACTCAGACAACCAATCAATAACCCATTTAGACACTCATGTAGCTACTCACTAACCCATGCAGCCGCTTACACACTGACACACTGATACAGACATTTATACAGTTTACGCACTAAACCATGCATTCAGTAAGACACGTTTAATCGCTGAGTTATACAGTCAGTCACGCACCTACTAAATCATCTATTCAGACACTCATACACCCACTCATACTTCAAAACACCTTGGTATATATATATATATATATATATATATATATATATAACATATAAAACATATTTGAACTTTACAGAAACACAGTCACTAGGTGATGTCATCAGTGATGTCATTTAAGATGTAATCAGTGATGTCATCAGTGATGTCACTGACCATGTCATGAATGATGTAATATGGGACGTCAGCAGCTGTGCATTGCGGGGGCGCGAGTTATAGTTAGCTCAACTATAACGGCCGAATTTCTCTGGTTTTGTACGAGTGAAATGTCCAACTAACTAGAACGTCCCTGAAACCTGTGGTTTTTTTCAGTGAATTTCAAAGGTTTTTTTAAATGCTAATTACCAACTAGAACGTCCCTGAAACCTGTGATTTTTTCAGTGGATTTCAAAGGTTTTTTTAAATGCTAATTTCCTACTATAACGTCCCTGAAACCTATGGTTTTTTCAGTGAATTTCAAAGGTATTTTAAATGCTAATTTCTAACCATAACATAGCACTCGCGTTTGCAGAGTGGTGGAGAAAGGTGAGCGTGGTCTCCGAACACCTCTTAACAATCCAACTGTGTGAGATTTACTGGAGGTAACAGGAGGGGTAGTTAGCCCCCAACGTCAACCTTGGGGGCCAACTACCCCTCCTATTACCTCTAGTAAGTCCCACACAGCAGGATTGCTAACTTCTCATACTAGGCCACGCCCCCTTTCTCCACCACTCTGCAAACGCGTCCCCTGGCGCGTTATGAGTTGGGGAATTAATTCCCTTTGAATACTGAGGGTCCCTGGGGGCCAACTTGCCCGCCAGGTACCTCCAGTAAGCGCCACAGAGCTCGATTGCAGAGAGGTGGACACAGGCCATGCCCCCTTTCGCAACCACTCTGCAAACACGCCCCCTGGCACGTTCTAAGTTGGGGGATTAAGTCCCTTTAAATACGGAGGGTCCCTGGGGGCCAACTAGCCCACCAGGTACCTCCAGTAAGCGCCACACAGTTGGAATGCAGAGAGGTGGTCCGAGGCCATGCCCCCTTTTTACACCACTGTGCAAATGCGCCTCTTGGCGCACTGCTGCTCGGGGGATGAAGTCCACTTGTGTCCTGAGGTCCTCAGGACACAAGAGGACCTCATCACCCCACCAGCAGTGCGCCAAGAGGCGTGTTTGCAGAGTGATGTAAAAAGGGGCGTGGCCTCGGACCACCTCTCTGCAACGCAGCTCCCTGCTGCATATTGGAGGTACCTGGTGGGCTAGTCGGCCCCCAGGGACCCTCAATATTCAAAGGGAATTAATTCCCCATCTAACAACGCGCCAGGGGGTGCGTTTGCAGAGTGGTGGAAAAAGGGGGCGTGGCCTCCGGCGAGATGCCGTTTTTGTTGTTGTTTTTTTTTTACAAGGGGGGCTGTGTGGCCCACCTTCTTTTACTATTTTTTGGGCCAAGCGCCTGACCCCCTTTTAAAAAAAAAAACCGGGTAGGGGGCCACGCGGCCCCCCTCCTGAGGCCAATTTCGGCCCCGGGGACCCCATCCCTCAGGGCATGCCCAGAAACACTTTTTTTTTTTTTTTTTTAAATGGAGGGGGGGCCGCGTGGTCCTCCTCCTGGGACTTTTATCTGCCCCGGGGACCCCCATCAACCGGGGCATTGCCTCTTATTTTTTTAAATCGCGGGCCGCGTGGCCCCCCTCCCGGGCCACTTCTGGCCCTGGGGACCCCATCCCCCGGGACCTGGCCTCTTTGATGGGGACCGTGGGGGGAGCCCCCATGCCCCCACGATCCCTGCTGGCTCCCCGCCTCCTGCGGGAGCCGGCATTGCTTTTGCACAAGGGGAGCTGCTGACATGCAGCTCCCCTTGTGCAAAAGTATTCTGCTTTAGTTTTGGAAGCAAGAGCAGGTTTCCTGCTCTCACTTCCAAAAACCAAAGCAGAGTTTGCAATGACAGGGCGGGAGCCGCGAGGCTCCTGCCCTGTCATTGCAAACAGCAATGTCCCGGGGGTGGGCACCACGGGACATTGCAGGAGCGGTCCTGGGGGGTGGCGGTCCCCAGGGCCATCAAGGGCTCCAGGAGGGGGGCCGCACGGCCCCCCTCCCTTCATTATCAAAGCCCCAGGGAGGTGGTGGTCCCCGGGGCTTGGGGGTCCGTAACAGACCCCCCAATTTCAATATTTAGTGCCCCGGGGAGGTGGTGGTCCCCGGGGCGTGTGGGGGGGCTCGAGCCCCCCCACCCTAATTATAAGAAAGCCCCGGGGAGGTGGCCGCGAGGCCCCCCCCTTTTTGCATAATGCCCCGGGGAGGTGGCGGTCCCCCGCAACATAATTTAGCATGCCCCCGGGACCTGGCCCACCCGGGGGGCTTAAATTCAACGAAGCGCGGAAGCCCGCGCTTCATTTTTGTATTTTCTCAGCCGGATTTGCGACCCCAGCGCGAATTCGGCAGTTTAAAAAAAAAAAAAAAGTGCTTTCTTTGGCCTTGGGGGTCTTTGTGGAACCCCCTGAGCAGGCCTAGGGGGTCAGGGCGTTTGTACCCTGCTCCCTTTTCTTGTTTTTCACCTTTTTTTTTTTACTCTTTTCTTGTGACTCGGTTACCGAGTCACAAGATGGCTGCCAACACTTCCTGGTTTGGAGTGTTGGCAGCCAATCCGAGTGAAGCTCGTGCCCGGGAGGAGTCGAGATTCCTCCTCGGTGCTCAGATAGATATTTTTCTTTTTTAAATTTCTCAGGAGCTACTGAACGGATTTTCACCATTTAAAAAAAAAAAAAAAGGTCGCTTTCTGGACCTACCTTTTTGCCAAATTTGGTGTAATTCCGTTCAGCAGTTCGGGCTGTAGCTTTGTCTAAAATTCCTATGGAACTTAACATGGGGAAAACGTGTTTTGGGACGCCCCTTTTTTCTCGGCCACCGCTTGACGAATCACCCCGAAACTTTCAAGACAGGAACTGACCGGAGCGGGCCATTAGTTTTGAAAATTTCACAAAGATTTGTCAAACGACGCCAAAGTTATTGGCAAAACAAAACACGCTTTTTGAATAGCAACGAGGTCCTAACTATAACTACCTACTGGCGACCGCCAGTAGGATGGAGATAGATATATATATATATATACACACACACATATATATATATATCTATATCTATCTATCTCACGTTTAGATCCAGCTTGGTAGGATTCCTCTTTTTAAGAATTTGTAGAGCCGTCACAGTGCGGGCTTTCACAATCACCCACTGCTGTTGGGCACATTTTGCAAGAGGCAAGGATAATCACAAACTACAAAACAAGGTTATGCGGTTTCCTTCTTGGCATCCCTCACTCAGAACTGGCACATAGCGTCTGACACGCCAAGGAGAAGGGGAAAACGAAGCATCATTTAAACTTTAATGCCCTCGATGATCAATTTGTGCCTTGAACATAATTTTTTCCTGTTTTCTAACCAAGTATTCCAGCAGGTGAGAGGTGTGGCTATGGGGGCCTGTTTCTCCCCCAGTTATGCCTGCCTGCATATGAGGCACTGGGAGGAGCAGGTCCTCAGGCCCACCTATCCTGAAATCATGTCCGAAAATGTTGTGAAATGGTTCAGGTATATTGATGACCTGTTGATAATTTGGAAAGGATCAGAGTGTGAGGCTTCACAGTTCATTGAGACACTTAACAAAAACAATTTGAATCTCAGCTTTACTGGTCAGTTAAGCAACAGGTCAATATGCTTTTTAGATGTGGAAATTTTCATCCAACAGAATAAACTTCACACTAGAATATATAGGAAACCCACCTCTGGCAATGCCATATTACATGCCTCTAGCCATCACCCTGCACATTTAATCAATAGCATTCCCTATGGGGAAATGCTACGAATAAGAAGAATTTGCAGCACGGACCATGATTGTCTGATGGCACAGAAAGATTGCAGGGACAGGTTCTTAAGGAGGGGCTATCGCCCAGAAGTGGTCGATATAGCCATACGTAAAGCCAATGAACCTGGTAGACCACAGGTGTTAGCAGGTAAAACCAAGTTGGTACAGAATGAGCAAACTGAGACCAGACTGATTCTAACCTACAATAATCAACACAATACGATTCGCAAGATAGTGAACAGAAATTGGGCACTGATTAAGAGCGATCCAGTATTGGGGACCCAATTGTCACGATCTCCCAGTATAACATATAGAAAGGCGAGATCAATGAGTAACTGTTTGGTGTCAAGTAGCCCGGAGGTTAGAACCAGTAGTTCGTGGCTAAACATGAGTAAAGGTTTCATTAAGTGTACTGTTTGTAAAGCCTGCAGGAATGGAGTTAGTAAGACTGAATATATGAATCCGCTTACTAACAGACTTGTTCGTATTCAGAAAAAACTTACATGCAAGTCTGAATTTGCAGTATATGTGCTGGAGTGTCCCTGTGGCCTGCGCTATGTGGGAAGCACCAAGATGCAGGTCCACAAGAGGATACTCCAGCACATTCGTGCCATCAACAACGGTGATGCTGCATATCCTGTCGCTAGACACTTTGAGGAAGCCCATGCCAAAAATTCCTGTGATTTAAAGTACTTTGTAATTGATATGGTCCCACCACTGAGAAGAGGTGGGGATCGTGAATCCATGTTACGCAGACTAGAAACAAGGTACATTATAGAAATGGACTGTAAAACACCAAATGGACTGAACGCTAGTGAAGATTTTTTCACTCATCTTTAATTAATCAATGAGATTAAGACTATATACCTATGTAGCTGCCTACCTACTCGAGAAAAAATGTTTTTAAAATATTTTAACTTAAGAATTCAATTTTAATGTATTGTCTGTCGTTTTACACTTTTTGCACATGGTATTTGCACTTTAGATTGTGACATGATTTTGTGCATTTTTTGCACTGATTTAAAATGAGACATGGATTTTTTGTCAATTGCCCACTTGGGCTTTATTCTTTGGAACATCTCCACCTTATGGGTATACACTAGGTGCTAACATGGACTCATATGAATTTTGAATAATGCTGCTATTTGTGAAAAAAGTTTTACATTGTTTTACTTTTTTAGCTTCATTTTTATTCACCAATATGAGGTTGGTTTTACTAATTAGTAAGACTTTTTTAGAGCTGGACAGTTTGATATTAAGTATGTATTTATTTATTCAATGTGCTGCTATTTTCATGATATTATATCATGTATGCTCTATCTTTTGCACTTTAGTGATGTATTAACATTATTACCCTACAGTTTTCTACGCAATATGGATGTGTTTCTATATGTCAGTATTTTTTCCATGTCTATGTTTCAGTATCACAGCTGATGCACAGGAAAAACGTCACACACTTGCACTTTAAATGTTGAAACCGCTCCCTCAACTGTGTCATGTGATCAAGGCCCCACGTGGGCTGAAACGCGTTATGGCGGCGGTGGTGTTGGGCATGTAATAAACACCAAATTGCACCATCATTTGGGTTCGCTTCGTCTGTTCAACGGATTCCTACCTTGGTAGAGAGACTATTTTTACTGCATATATATATATATATATATATACATACATACATACATATATATATATATATATATATATATATACATATATATACATATATATATACATACATATATATATATATATATATATAAATATATATATATTATCTACTGGCCAGTAGATAGTTATAGTTACAACCTATTATCCATAGGAAATCCGCGACATTCTATTTGAAATAACTCTCTTGCCGGTTGACGTATCTTCGCAAAATTTTCAAACTT
Organism: Calotriton arnoldi; assembly: GCA_963921515.1. NCBI lineage: Eukaryota > Metazoa > Chordata > Amphibia > Caudata > Salamandridae > Calotriton > Calotriton arnoldi. Next base: position 1,247,262 of record CAWUFW010002204.1, read on the forward strand.
TGTGGGGCGCTCCGGTCCGCTCCTACCCTGAAAGTCTCGGGGGATTCGTCAAGCGGGGCCGAGAAAAAGGGGGTCCCAAAACGCGTTTTCCCCATGCAATTTTCCATAGGAAACTTTAGACACGGCTACAGCCCGAACTGCTGAACGGAATTACACCAAATTTGGCAAAGAGGTAGTTCTTGGTTCAGAAAGAACCCTTTTTGTTAAATGGTGTAAATCCGTTCAGTAGTTGCTGAGAAAATCAAAAGTAAAAAGATAGATATATCTAGGGCCGCGGATCCTCCCGAGCACGAGCTTTATGTTAATTGGCTGTCAACACTCCAAATCAGGAAGTGTTGGCAGCCATTTTGTCCCTCGGTAGAACCGAGGGACAGAAACAAGTGTGCAAAGCGCACAAAGGGGGCAGGGTAGAAACACCCTGACCCCCTAGGTCTGCTCAGGGGGTCCCACAAGGACCCCCTGGGCAAAAAATTTATTTATTTATTTATTTATTTATTTATTTATTTTTTTTTTTTTTTTTTTAAATCGGCAGGATGCGCTCAGGGAGCGCGAATCCTGCCGGAAACAATCGAGCGCTGGTCTCCCGTGCTTCGATGTTAATTGGCCCCCGGGTGGGCCAAGTCCCGGGGGCATGCTGAGGGAGGGTTAATTTTATGTGTGGGGGGCCTCTAAGGGCCCCTCAAGCCCCGGGGACCACCACCCCCGGGGCTTTATGTATAATGGTGCGGGAGGGCTCTGAGCCCTCCCGCAGCCCCGAGGACCGCCACCTCCCCGGGGCTTCTTTTTTATTTAAAAAAACCTGTGTGGGGGGCTCCAGCCCCCACACGCCCCGAGGACCACCACCTCCCGGGGCACTAAGAAAAAATTAAAATGGGGGTCCGTTTTGGACCCCAGAGCCCCTGGGACCACCACCTCCCCGGGGCTTTCAAAATGTAGGGAGGGGGCCGCGCGGCCCCCTCCTGGAGCCTGTGGTGGCCCTGGGGACCGCCACCCCCCAGGGCCGGCTCTTGCAGTGTCCCGGGTGCCTACCCCCGGGACACTGCTGTTTGCAATGACAGGACGGGAGCCTCGCGGCTCCCGTCCTGTCATTGCAAACTTGCTTTGGATATTGGAAGAGAGAGCAGGAAACCTGCTCTCTCTTCCAATATCCAAAGCCGATTGCTTTACACATGGGGAGCAGCATGTTAGCTGCTCCCCATGTGTAAAGCAATGCCGGCTCCCGTAGGACACGGGGAGCCGGCGGGACTGTGGGGGGTTTGGGGACCCCCCACAGTCCCCAACGAGAGGCCAGGCCCCGGGGATGGGGTCCCCGGGGCCATAAGAGGCCACGGAGGGGGGCCACGCAGCCCCCCTCCCCAAAGTAACAAAAATTTAAAAAAAAAAGGTGCAAGGCCGGCCCCGGGGATGGGGTCCCCGGGGCCTTAAATGGCCTGAGGAGGGGGCCACGCAGCCCCCTCCAAATAAAAAAAAAAAGAGGCCATGCCCCGGGGGATGGGGTCCCCGGGGCCATCACAGGCCCAGGGAAGGGGGGCCACGCGGCCCCCTTCCCGTTTTTTTTTTTTTAATTTTAATTTAAAAAAAAGGGGTAAGGCCCTGGGGGATGGGGTCCCCAGGGCCTAAAAATAGGAAAACGGAAGGGGGCCACACAGCTCCCCTTCAGAGGAAAAAAAAAACAAAAAAAAAACGATCGGGCCCGTAGGCCCCGCCCCCTTCCTTCACCACTCTGCAAACGCGCCCCTGGCGCGTTTGCAGAGGAGAACGAATTCCCCTTGAATACTGGGGGTCCCTGGGGGCCAACTAGCCCACCAGGAACCTCCAGTATGCGCCAGGGAGCTGCCTTGCAGAGAGGTGTACAGAGGCCACGCCCCTTTTTACACCTCTCTGCAACGCAGCTCTATGGCGCTTTGGAGGTATATGGTGGGCTAGTTGCACCCCAGGGACCCTCAGGATTCAAGGGAGTTAATCCCCCGACTTAAAACGCGCCACGGGGCGCGTTTGCACAGTGGTGAAGGGAGGGGCGGGGCTTCAGGTGACATGTGTGCAAACAGGCCCCGTGGCGCGTTTTAAGATGGGGAATTAAATCCTCTTCAATCCTGAGGGTCCCTGGGGGCCAACTAGCCCAACAGGTACGTCCAGAAAGCGCCACAGAGCTGCGTTGCAGAGAGGTGTAAAAGGGGTGTGGCCTCTGTACATGTCTCTGCAACGCAGCCCTGGCGCATACTGGAGGTTCCTGGTGGGCTAGTTGGCCCGTAGGGACCCTCATGATTCAAGGGGACTTAATCCCCCAACTTAAAACGCGCAACGGGGCGCGTTTGCACAGATGTCACCTCAGGCCCCGCCCCTCCCTTCACCATTGTGCAAATATTCCTCTAAAATCAGCCGAAATACGAATTCTGATTTACTCACCTGTTATCAGGAGAGACCTCAGTGCTGCATCTTTCAGCCCAGTACTAATCCTGAAAAGTAATTTTAACCGTACTTACCAGTAACTTGAATTTCCTTCCATAGGCTAACATTGACTGGTTTCACTTGGAAATTCTTCTAAGTGTGGAGTTTTGGAACTTTAAAATATTCCTCTAAAATCAGCCGAAATACGAATTCCGATTTACTCACCTGTTATCAGGAGAGACCTCAGTGCTGCATCTTTCAGCCCAGTACTGGTCCTGAAAAGTAATTTTAACCGTACTTACCGGTAACTTGAATTTCCTTCATAGGCGAACATTGACTGGTTTCACTTGGAAATTCTTCTAAGTGTGGAGTTTTGGAACTTTAAAATATTCCTCTAAAATCAGCCGAAATACGAATTCCGATTTACTCACCTGTTATAAGGAGAGACCTCAGTGCTGTATCTTTCAGCCCAGTACTGGTCCTGAAAAGTAATTTTAACCGTACTTACCAGTAACTTATATTTTCTTCCATAGGAATCCATTGTCTGGTTTTCAGCAGAAAAGTTTCAAAGTGTCGATTTTCACAAACTACAAATATTCCTTAAAAATCGCCTGTATGACTTAAACGCATTCTTTCAACTGTTTACAGGAGATGCACCAGTGCTGGATCCAGGATCCAACACTGAGTAAGAAAAAGTAACGATAACAGTTTTTACCTGCTAAGTAAATTTCCTTCCATAGGATAACATTGGTGATTCTATGAGAAAAAGTTTCTAAGTGTCAACTTTTAAAATACAATAATATTCCTTAAAAATCACGACTGTAACCAAAACGCTTTTACTCAACTGTTTACAGGAGATGTACCAGGACTGAATCTAGGATCCAGTCCTGTGGTTAGAAAAGTAATCCATAAAGTAACTAATTGCATTTAACTAGAAATTCACATTGAGCTGAATGTTGCATTGTGTTTGAAAATGTGTTGCCCATTGCAACAACTGTAACTACTGTACTTAAAAGTCTATTGCCTATGTGCAAAGTATTTAAACTAAAGTAATTCATTCTGAGAAAGTATTTTTTGTAATGTAATGTATAATGTAATTACAATGTAATTTAAAAAATAAAATATGTAAAAGAAATTGTTTCTAAAAATGTAGTAAATCAGTATGAAAAAAATTAATATAAAAATTTATACATTTAAAAATTGTCATTTAAAAAACCTTTGAAATTCACTGAAAAAACCGTAGGTTTCAGGCACGTTATAGTTACAAATTAGCATTTTAAAAACCTTTGAAATTCACTGAAAAAACCATAGGTTTCAGACACGTTATAGTTAGAAATTAGCATTTAAAAAACCTTTGAAATTCACTGAAAAAACCATAGGTTTTAGGGACAGTTATAGTTAGTTGGACATTGCACTCGTACAAAACCCGTGAAATTCCCCCGTTATAGTTAGTTCAGCTAACTATAACTCGCGCCCGCAATGCACTGCTGATGACGTCACATATTACATCACTCATGACATGGTCAGTGACATCACTGATGACATCACTGATGACATCTCAAATGACATCACTGATGACATCATCCACGTGATAATCTGATGCAGCTCCTCACACCCTAATATAACCTTTGATACACCCAATCTAAATTACAGAGTGCCATTCGCAAAACCATAGACACTCCAACACCAATAACTACATACCCACTCACTGATTCTTAGGTCTACACACACATCCACTCACTCACCCGTACAGTCACTCATACTTATGGTCACTCAGTACAGGACTATCATATGCACTCTTACTCCTATATAGACACTCAAACACCGCCACTCATCCATAGAGGTACTCACACACCTAGTCAGTCATGCAAATAATTAAACACACTGCCATTTACTCACCTATACAGTTATACACACACCAGCTCACTTAATCATACAAATACTAGCACATTGTTACGCTCTTATACAATCACTGATACAAGCACACACTCATCCATACAGCCACTATCACAATCACTCACTCTCGCTTATAGCTATTTATATACTCCAATACACATATATACTGCCTTTCACATATGTAGTTACTCACACATGTACCACTGGGACATACATTCACTCACTAACACACACTTACCCACCCATACAGTCTATCACAGATGCACTCTTGAAACCATCCACCCAGTGAATCACCCACTCACACATCTATGCACAGTCGCACACACCCCATCCACACAAACACTCAGGCACCCATACAGATACTCATAGAACCAATCAATAACCCATATAGACACTCATGTAGCTATTCGCAAATCCATGCATCCACTTACACACCAACAGACGGATACAGACATTCACACAGTTTAGTCACTAACCCATGCATTCAGTAAGATACGTTTAATCACTCACTTGTAGAGTCAGTCACGCACGTACTAAATCATCCATTCAGACACTTATACACCCACTCATTCTTCAATACGCCTTTCCCTATATATATTAAACATATTTAAACTTTACAGAAACACACAGTCACTGGATGATGTCATCAGTGATTTCATTTGAGATGTCATCAGTGATGTCATCAGTGATGTCACTGACCATGTCATGAGTGATGTAATATGTGACGTCATCAGCAGTGCATTGCGGGGGCGCGAGTTATAGTTAGCTGAACTAACTATAACGGGGGAATTTCACGGGTTTTGTACGAGTGCAATGTCCAACTAACTATAACTGTCCCTAAAACCTATGGTTTTTTCAGTGAATATATATATATTGAACAATATACTGGCTCTCCCTACTTCCAGCCGGCGAAGAGAGAGTCACGGACTCCAATGATGCGTGGCAAAAACAGGTCTTTATTTCTCACAAAGCCATATGACGCGTTTCGGACATCAGAGTGTCCTTGATCACAATATATATATATATATATATATATATATATATATATATATATATATATATATATATATATATATTCACTGAAAAAACCGTAGGTTTCAGGCACGTTATAGTTAGAAATTAGCATTTAAAAACCTTTGAAATTCACTGAAAAAACCATAGGTTTCAGACACGTTATAGTTAGAAATTAGCATTTAAAAAACCTTTGAAATTCACTGAAAAAACCATAGGTTTTAGGGACAGTTATAGTTAGTTGGACATTGCACTCGTACAAAACCCGTGAAATTCCCCCGTTATAGTTAGTTCAGCTAACTATAACTCGCGCCCGGAATGCACTGCTGATGACGTCACATATTACATCACTCATGACATGGTCAGTGACATCACTGATGACATCACTGATGACATCTCAAATGACATCACTGATGACATCATCCAGTGACTGTTTCTGTAAAGTTTAAATATGTTTAATATATATAGGGAAAGGCGTATTGAAGAATGAGTGGGTGTATAAGTGTCTGAATGGATGATTTAGTACGTGCGTGACTGACTCTACAAGTGAGTGATTAAACGTATCTTACTGAATGCATGGGTTAGTGACTAAACTGTGTGAATGTCTGTATCCGTCTGTTGGTGTGTAAGTGGATGCATGGATTTGCGAATAGCTACATGAGTGTCTATATGGGTTATTGATTGGTTCTATGAGTATCTGTATGGGTGCCTGAGTGTTTGTGTGGATGGGGTGTGTGCGACTGTGCATAGATGTGTGAGTGGGTGATTCACTGGGTGGATGGTTTCAAGAGTGCATCTGTGATAGACTGTATGGGTGGGTAAGTGTGTGTAAGAGTGTGTTAGTGAGTGAATGTATGTCCCAGTGGTACATGTGTGAGTAACTACATATGTGAAAGGCAGTATATATGTGTATTGGAGTATATAAATAGCTATAAGCGAGAGTGAGTGATTGTGATAGTGGCTGTATGGATGAGTGTGTGCTTGTATCAGTGATTGTATAAGAGCGTAACAATGTGCTAGTATTTGTATGATTAAGTGAGCTGGTGTGTGTATAACTGTATAGGTGAGTAAATGGCAGTGTGTTTAATTATTTGCATGACTGACTAGGTGTGTGAGTACCTCTATGGATGAGTGGCGGTGTTTGAGTGTCTATATAGGAGTAAGAGTGCATATGATAGTCCTGTACTGAGTGACCATAAGTATGAGTGACTGTACGGGTGAGTGAGTGGATGTGTGTAGACCTAAGAATCAGTGAGTGGGTATGTAGTTATTGGTGTTGGAGTGTCTATGGTTTTGCGAATGGCACTCTGTAATTTAGATTGGGTGTATCAAAGGTTATATTAGGGTGTGAGGAGCTGCATCAGATTATCACGTGGATGATGTCATCAGTGATGTCATTTGAGATGTCATCAGTGATGTCATCAGTGATGTCACTGACCATGTCATGAGTGATGTAATATGTGACGTCATCAGCAGTGCATTGCGGGGGCGCGAGTTATAGTTAGCTGAACTAACTATAACGGGGGAATTTCACGGGTTTTGTACGAGTGCAATGTCCAACTAACTAGAACTGTCCCTAAAACCTATGGTTTTTTCAGTGAATTTCAAAGGTTTTTTAAATGCTAATTTCTAACTATAACGTGTCTGAAACCTATGGTTTTTTCAGTGATATATATATATATATATATATATATACACACATATATATATATATATATATATATCTCTATATCTATATATATCTCTATATCTATATATATATATATATATATATATATATATATATATATATCTATCTCACGTTTAGATCCAGCTTGGTAGGATTCCTATTTTTAAGAATTTGTAGAGCCGTCACAGTGCGGGCTTTCACAATCACCCACTGCTGTTGGGCACATTTTGCAAGAGGCAAGGATAATCACAAACTACAAAACAAGGTTATGCGGTTTCCTTCTTGGCATCCCTCACTCAGAACTGGCACATAGCGTCTGACACGCCAAGGAGAAGGGGAAAACGAAGCATCATTTAAACTTTAATGCCCTCAATGAAAAAAAGAGCTTTAATTGCTTCAAAGGGATTTGGCTTGGAAAGCCTTGCATTTCTAAAATAATCAAAACAAAAGAATGGATTCAAAAGACAACGCTGGCGGTTTTATTTGTTACAAACATTTATCCTAATTTAATGCCCATAAACCAAAAATGGGAACCATTCAATCCCCTAGCAACCGGGCCTACAGCAATTAGTCGCTTAAATGGCCTTTTTTTGCTACTCTGAGTCATAATAAAAAAAATAAAAAAATAAAAGTTCTATGGCAGTTTTATTATCATCATCATCATCATCTTTTCGTAGTTTCAGTATGTGCACCGCGTGCAACAAAATCAAACAGAAGGCCGACGAAAACCGATGTAATATTTCTATGGATTTAAAAGAGATCAACATTTCCTGGACCATGAAGAACAAGTCATGGCGCCAGCAAGTTCTCACAACCTAAGACTGCCAACGCAGGCACATTTCCAGATGAAGTCACTAACAGGCCCCAGCTGTTTGAGGAAGATTCCCCAACTGTGGGCCTATGTAGGAGAGGACTGGCATGCACGCAGTAGGCTGACTGCAGCCTGGTGTACAGGTGGCCAAAGACGACTATCGCAGTCACCACTGTGTTCATTAAAACTATGACATTTCATAAAAACTGCCCAGTTTCTCAGGATTGACACCTTTTTCTTGCTCTTTACAATGTTTTATTTCATGGTAAAAGTTGGCATAGCAACCAAACTGCCTCCTTACACACACATATCAGAGGCAGATTTGAGATAAATTACCTTGAAGGGAGAGATTTATAGAGAACCATGGATGAAAGGAGTATGGTGGATAATAGAGGTGAGCCTTATGGTGGGCACAATATGGCGTGGTGCAACATTGGTGAATTTTATTTTTTTATATAAACAGTTCAATAAGTTTGTTTTAATTATATTAACTATAATGTCAGAATTCAGGAGGTCCATATACAGCCATGTGTGAGCTACTGCGCTAGCATTGGAAGCGGGGACTTCAAGTTTACACCCATTCAGCAGCAGTTTATTAACCCAGTAATCTGTCTGAATGATAATGGGGGCGACGTTTTGCAATTCACATAACGTTTCATGCATTAATTACAATGCCACACTGAGCTCTCATTCATATTTTGAACTGCAACATGAATAAGCCTGACACTTATTCTCTAAGAGTTTGAAACACGTTTTTAGGCACACACATCCTTTAAGTCAGCCTTCCCTCATGCCTAGGGGCATTTCTGAAAAATCAGAGCCAATGGCACCACGGGGTGCACCAGAGGGCGCCCTTTTTAGAGTTACTTTTGATGCTGCTTGAGTAGATTTTCTACTCGAGCAGCAGCTTTCTAACCATGAACACCGACTGCTGCCCTCCTTGGGAAAATTTGGCTGGGTGCCCTCCTAGCGCCCAAAAATCGTGCTAAGGGATGCCCATTCTCAATTGCAAACTTATCATTGGCAAGCCGCGTGGGAGAAAAAATAACTCTGCCACGCGGCAGTTGGCGGAATTTGGCCGGAACGCCACATTACATGCATAATAATGCGGAGTGGCCAAAGCTCCGCCAACGGAGCAGAATTTATCGCCCCCCCCCCTAGAAAACATTATGCAATTAATTATGATAAACAGACATCTGTCAAGACACTGCCCATTGTTGAATAAATTACTTGTCACATGCATATGATGGCTGGTGCATGAAGTCACTTTTCGGTTTTGCCTTTCCCGGCACCTGCTCACAAAACAAAAATGCATTCCTGTTTCTAGTGGATAGCTCAACTGCTAAAGCAATAATAAACGTAATATTCATTGTGTGCAACGAAATATTAAAGCAACATGCGAGTAGAACTGAGACCTATAATAGCTGTTCAGATCCAAGGAAACCGAAACACAGAAATGCTTCTGAATGATTTGCAATGTATATGTTCAACCTTCCAGTTTCCCTGACTTCGGTTTGTACAGCAGTCATATCATAGTCAAGTTGTTGATACAAAAATACAAAAACACTGAAGCCAATATTACTAATGCTACATTGAAAAAAGCTGGAAAATGTTTGCTTTTTTCGACACAAAGTACATCTATTGGGTCAGAGCTCTATGTGTCCTGTAGGTATGCTACTGCTCAGCCTAGGTGATCCTGCATTTAGAATGTCGGTGTGTTATACTGTGCTTGGAAGTCTGTTACTACAGTTGGAGGAGGAGGCTTAGCAGAGAACTGGGGCATCTGTATCACTACTAGCTACGCACTAAACCGTTTACATGAACCCCGCAGTCCAGCTTGTTTGTGATTCTTAACAGTGTCACACTAAAGATTGAAATTATGGGGGGCGCTAGAGGGCGCGCTGCGGAATGGCTGCACACTAGTGCTGCTCCGCCGGTCGGGGACATAATCAGACAGAAAACTACCAATTTTGGCAACATTGGATGATCGGAAAGCACTGAATATCACGTCGGAATAGCTGCACGACGAGATGCAGGGGCTGAATCTACAAAATAATGTGCCAATGCGGAGAAAACTGCCCCCCCCGAAGGTGAGACGCATTGAGTTCTCCAACGGATCTAAGATGGCGGCGGCGAACGGGATGAATTAGGTGAAAGTGAAACTGACTCTACATTACCAAGCCGCTTGATATTAAGGCCGTAGCAGACGGATCGGTGACTTCATCACACTGCTGCCAGCTGCTACTGTTGCGTGAGATTACCTGCTACCCTGCGGGAGATCGTCGTATCTCACACGACATCGGTCGGAGGCTACGGAAAAGGGCGGCGATGTGCGAGGTCTGACCCACCGGAGCGCCTTGCCTGGCGTGAGGTCTCCGCGCCATCCAGAACCTCAACAGCGGCAGCCAAGAGGTACATCTCTTTGATCAAGGCGCACCGATTTGACACGCTGGGTGCGGAGAGTCCACCATTCAGGCAAGTGCTACGCGACAATCACTTGGGGAAACACAACATTCTCGGCTGCCACACGGCACATCGGCGCTCGCATGCATCACGCGATTGGGACTCCAGACGACACCCCGCTACACATACTTATCAGGTGCAACGGCTACCCTGTGTCCAAGTTGCGACCACCGGTAGATACAGAGCTCTCCCTATGCATCTTGCATGCGCTCTGGCGGGGAGCACAGCAGATCGGCACCGGCGCATGCGGTCTGCGGGGATATAACTGACGAGAGATCAACTGCCCCCGCTTGACACCGCTACAGCTGAAGGATGTCCTGGGGCCCAGTAACCACCATGCCCGCCAAGTGGCTAATGATACTTCTGTCAGTGAGATGTGCCGTGGGGTTTTGAAGTAAACAGGTTTATTAACATAGAGGAAACTCATGCTAAGGTCCACGGGCTGTATACAGGGCACTAAAGGACCTGTTAAATCTACGTGAAGCGCAATTCTACCGGTGACGCCAAAGGCAGCCTGGACCAACTCATGCACCGCACCGCAACTCCACTGCTTACGTCTAACTATGCTCGTAAACACACTAACAACTTCCGCCAGCAACAAGAATATACAGCACACGATCGGACGTGACTGCCAGTGCTTCTCCCAGAGGCGTCTGCAGGATCACTGCTATAATAAATATGCTCTTGCTAATGGGCGATTGTGCATAGCTGCTGCCCAAATTGAAGCCATAAAACGTGACAAGCCCTATATATGCAGCCTGCGTCCGCACCGGAGGATAACACTGCGGAGCATTGCTTAAAAAAAAACCTATCCTACAGGAAACTAAGCACAGCGAACTCATTTGCCTCACAGTGCCCGCATTACCAGAGACTAATCATTTAATGCCTGAACTTTCCTGCACTCAGTAAATTATCTATTGCTGCTAGGTAATTATACATGCTGCACTCCGTATATATTGGCTAATTTGTCCTCACATTGAAGAGGGCAAAAGAGTTGTGGGACAAACATATCCACTGACACGACAGGTGCCCATGTTGGTTGCAAAGTGGGCACTACTACAACACTAACTCAGTGAAATACCACCTTTTAGGAGGCGAAGTGGGAACTGGGCACTACTCTGAGAAGCACACCACAGTGGTGTCAACTGCTCCTGCATCGGATCATCAACAAGACAGCACCCATTGACACAACAACTAATTGATTAAACAACGTGCGAGCAGACGGGACCGCTGGCGCCACTCCTAATCACTCTCCTACGATTGCTTGTGTCATGGGTAAAACGGATAGACAACAACCAAAACTCTCCTTTGACACCCGCCGCACTCCCAAGGTAACAACGGCGCACTCAGACACGGAGCTAGACGCGGAGCAGGCGACAAACACTACCATGGAAGCTGCCATACAGCAAAGCCTACAAGCTATAAATGGCAAACTGGACGTACTCACCCAAAGAGTTGACAATATATCTGCCAAGCTTGATAAGCAGGGAGAACGACTTGATGCAGCGGAGGTCCGCATATCTGCGGTGGAAGATGAATCCAGTACAACAACACGAAAATGCACAGAGCTAGAGAAGATCCTAGAAGTCATTAAAAACAAAGCTGAAGATTTAGAGGCGAGGTCACGCCGCAATAATGTACACATCATGGGAATACCGGAGAGCACCAATACAGGGGGACTGGAAACATATGTGGAAGACATGTTGCGTGCTATTTTTTGAGCGGATAGTTTCTCTTCTGTGGTAATCGTTGAACGCGCCCACCGGTCACTGGCGCCTGCGCCGCCACCGGGCGCCCCACCGAGACCCATCATTTCTCGTGTCCTCACTTACAGAGATCGAGATGTGATTTTGCGATTGGCAAGAGAGAAACAAATTACCTACCAAGGAAACAACGGGTCCTTTTACCCAGACTTTACGACGAGAGTTCAAGCGGCGCGTAGAGACTTCAACCCTGCAAAAAAAACTAAGGGAAATGGGCATTGAGTATTCGATGCTCTATCCGGCAAGACTATGTATAACTTGCGAGAGACGAGCGAAAATACTACTGACGCCTAAAGCAGCACAAGACTTCATAAAGAAGGCAATCGCTAGAAGAAAAACACATATGAACACAGACCCGGAATCAGACTGAGATTGCCACTGATGGTGGTAATGTATATGGCACGCTATTAATAGGAGAGAAACAATAAATCACCTACCAAGACAACTACATCTCGTTTGCCCAGACTTACCGGTAGCGATGCAGACAGCCTGTTGGGCAGTCAACCCTGCGGAGGAAAGACTGAGAGATATGGGTATCATATAAGTGCTGCTATACTCGGCGAAACTACGAGTAACCCACAAAGGTCGAGTGACAACTCTCCAGACACCAAAGGCAGCACAGGACTTCCTAAAGCAGGCGCTCGCCAACAGGAAGACACAAGGCCATATGTACATCGACCCAGAATCTGACTAAGAAGACATGATGGTGGTAATGTATATGGCATAAGACTGCGCCCCTAATTATTGTGAGAGGATGTGTCTCCTTGCATGTGGGTACACTCCACTATATACCTTATCGATAGGTGATGGATTTATTATACATGTAGACTACAGCAGGCACAGATACCAGGACTCTAAACAGACTTATGGATGTAAGATACGTGTGGAAAATATAAGATTGATGCTCCCTTCGTTGGGAAGGGGGGAGGCTGGGTATTGCTTATATACTTGAATAGATATACATGACTAGCCAAATGATGTAATGTTGCAATATAGCGGAAGGTTGTAGGAACACAGCAAACTGATAATCTGAAACTGAGAACCAGGGCTCAAGATGTAATCAATGTAATGCGCACACTATCTCTCTTACATATATGGAGCCAAAACACTCGGGTAATACCCGACCACGTCCGTTTGTATGGATGTTGATGCGAGCACTCAGCGGCCCCCCGCGAGGGTGTTCCCAGTAACTGTTCTTGCATTGTTAATGTTGTTTCAAGGGGTATGTCTTTGGTATAATTGGGATGCCGAAGTAGGTGGGGGGTGGGAGGGGTTGGTTTTTGTTGGTTAATACAGGCAGTTACATACACAGTGCACTACAAACACGCATATCCAAAATAGCCATCTATGTACAACCATGCAGTTGGCGTATACGACACGAGTTCTATGCACGAAAAGAAGCTATAACATCACTAAGGGAATATCTCACACTAAAGAGGTATGAATAGACTAAAACCATTGCATATTAAGCTAGTGTCCTGGAATGTCAGGGGCCTAAACAACCCTAAAAAGATACGTCAGATCTTTGCCTACTTTGACAGACTCCACGTTGACATAGCCCTATTACAAGAGTCTCATCTAGCCAAAGCAACCAAATGTACACTGGGAAACAAATGGGCAGAGACAGTCGTAACAGCCTCATACTCATCGTACTCTAGAGGTGTAATAATACTGGTGAAGAAGGGAACACAATTCCATATAGACCACACTATAACGGATGACCTAGGGCGTTATATAATTGTTACTGGTCATATTAGAGGGCATCGCATAGGTCTGATTAATGCATATGGCCCAAACAGACAATCCAGAATTTTTCAAGATTATATGGCGGAAATTGGCAGAGCTGCCTGAAATGGAATTACTATGGGGCGGCGACCTAAATTTAACCCTCAATGAGAACTTGGATAGATCGGGGGTAACTAAGGAACCACACAAGCGGGCAGTGAGGGCAGTGTTAGACATTATGATGGAGTCCAAAATGGTAGATATCTGGAGGCTGAGACACCCACATCAAATGGAGGCCACGCATAACTCTACAATCCACAACAGTTGGTCACGCATCGACTATTGGTTAGGGACGGAGGGAGCTGTGTCATGGACACGACACATACAACATTTACCAAAAACATTATCAGACCATAACCCAGTCCTGCTGACTATTGAACTCCCACATTATACGCCCCCACCGTATATATGGCGCTTTAACGCCAAAGCACTACTAGACTCTTCGTATAACGATGCCATTATCAAATATTTTCAACTTAATCAGTCCTCAGTAGACGACCCTAGTTTACTATGGGAAGCGTTTAAAGCCACCATACAGGGAGTTTGCATTAGCACAAATGCCGGCATCCTAAAAGATATCCGAAACCAGCTTGACCAACGTGAGACTAAGCTGCGAAACTTAGAAAAAGACTATGAGCGCACACAAAACATGGCCATACTGAGTGACATAAGGAAGGTAATGACTGAATACCAGGACTTTACAGAAGACGAACTTAAATATATCTCAAAGAGGCACATTGCTCGTACATACGGCGAAGGGGGCAGACCGGGGCGTGTGCTGGCACATAAAATATGCACTGGACATACTGTACATTCTGTCCTTAAAATAAAAGACAATAATGATATCCTACGATACGATACCGAAGGCATACTAAATGCCTTCATGAGCACATATGGCGACTTGTATGCATCGCGAGACACAGCTACCCCGCCAGAGATCCTATCGCACCTAGAAGACGTTGCGTTAGCCTGGCTTTCAGATAACCAAAGAGACTACCTTTCACAGCCAGTGACAGTGGAAGAAGTTACGGAAGTGGTCAACACACTACCAAATGGTAAAGCACCTGGTCCAGACGGATTTACCAGCGAGTTTTATAAAGAATGTCGACCTGCTCGCTCCACACCTTGTAGAAATGTATGGGGATGCCCATAGCAAGCAGTTACTACCCCCCACATTGAGAGAAGCCCTGCTCATTGCTCTCTTAAAACCAGAAAAGGACCCTGAGAAGTGTGAATCTTACAGACCCTTATCTTTAATAAAAACCGACACTAAAATATTAGCTAAACTACTTGCTAAACGCCTACAACCGTTAATGCCCAATATAGTGCTCCCGGACCAATCGGGATTTATACCTCATCGCTCCACTGCCCATAATATTCGAACCCTATTTGCATTATCACACTATCTAGCCCCAGAATTCAAAGCAGCTGCAGTCCTATTGGACGCAGCGAAAGCATTCGACTCAGTCTAATGGTCATATCTCCTCACAGTACTACAGAAAATGGGCGTCCCCCTGATTTTCCTGCAATGGATCAAGATACTCTACACAGCGCCGGTAGCGCAGATAAGAGTGAATCAATATGCATCAGATACAATCAAAATTGAGAGAGGTACACGACAGGGATGTCCCCTCTCCCCCCTCCTATTTGCAATTGCCCTGGAGCCTTTAGCATGCAAAATACGGCAGTGTCATAAGTATGCGGCTCTACAATTCCCCAAACGACCTTTGAATATATCATTATACGCAGATGACATGGTACTTTATATCAGAAATCCCGCTGAAAATCTTTCCCCTCTACTGCGAGAGTATATTAAATTTGGACGACACTCGGGCCTCCAAATTAATTGGAGTAAATCTACCATTGTCCCCTTAACAGAGAGCACCCAACCATACCCGACGGAGTTTCCACTTGAATGGCAAACAGACCCAATCAAATATCTAGGTATCTGGTATCATCGTGACCCCGAAATAGTCATCCGCACAAATTATGGGACAGCTATTAACAAGCTCGAAGAGAAAGTGGAGAGATGGATCCAGTTGCCACTATCCCTAGCAGATCGTATGGCCATTGTCAAGATGGTCATTCTGACTAAATTTCTCTCTCTCTTTAATAATATCCCCATAACCCAGTGGTTCCCAATCTGTGCGCCGCGGCACCCCAGTGCGCCGTCAAAGCTAGTCTGGGGCGCCGCACACCAAGCACACAGTTTGGGAATGTACATGAAGTTGGCTGTTAATCATGTCTTTTTAAAGCACAGAGCTCTAGTTTCACTCCCTCAGCTGAAAAACATTTCAATCCGTAGTTTGCAGTTAAAATGTCAAAGCCAAGTTATTTACGATGCTCAGGCCGTAATTGCCTCCAGTTATCCCTGAAAACAAAAAAATGAATTAATGCACAATTACAAGTTTCATGCTAAGTTATATACACAGGCTATCTGAAGTGTTCAAAATTCATAAAAGGGAGGCATGACATCTGCAGTATTCAATGAAGGTTGATGTTCGAGTTCATTGAGATTGCAGAAGAAGAAGTGAATATTTTGATGCTTATTTCTCTAAAAATAAATTAACATTTCCATAAGCGACCGAAAGCAAATGGAATTGGTTAGAAGCAGAAGTTCAAACTCAAAGGTCAGAAACTAAAGTGCAAAAAACATAGGACAAAGGTCAGAACAAATGCCCATAAATAAACTAATGTCACTGATGAAACAGAACGTGGAGTCCTAAACCAAAAGAATCGAATTCCCAAAATGTGGCCAAACCAAGGTGACAGGAAAAACAGTGGTAAAGACAGTGTGTGGTGGGAGAGACCTGGGAGGGACGCATCTGGGAGCCCAGGGAGGAGCTGTCACAGCACTGATGTCATCGTCATCTTGGAGCTGAGAGAGAGGCTCAGGCAGCATGCTCCCGTCATCTCAGAGCCCAGAAAGATGCTGAGAGTGCATTATTGGGAACTAGGAGCAGCCTGCGGTGCATCAATGGGAGCCCTCAGCTCTGAGCCCTGAGCTCTCCTGGCAGGTACCAGGCCCTCCCCAGGGGGCATGCACACACAGTCAGAAGGCATGATGACACACACAGGAGGCCAGAACACATAGTCAGGAGGCAAGGACACACAGGCAGTAGGCAAAAACAGACTGAGGGCATGAGGACAGAGATAAGATGCAAGAACACGCAGATAGAAGACATGAGACAGACAGCAGGCATGAGAACGCAAAGTCTGGAGTTAGGAAGGAGCAGACAGGAGATGTCCACAAAACACACTCCTAAAGAGGACAGAGTGAAAAGGGAGCAAGCCAGACAAGGGTTTACCTGGGGTCATCAGACTGGAGGCAATAATGTGCAAAAACAGAAAAAACAAGACAGCAGATGCAGTCTTCTCTATCAATGCACCGAGGGTCTGAAATAACATTCCTGTATCTATCAGGGCCTCACAAACCCTGCTCAGGAATGACCTGTCCTAAAGACACACCTCTTCAAAGAGCACTACATAACAATGCAGTGACAGTTCACTTCTCCAACAGCCCAGTGTCCCTCCAATCAGTTGTTGATACTGCATGGGGCTCAGTAGTGGAGTGGATAGGATTGCATCTATGATTCTAATACCTTTATCGGCTTCATCCCAATTATTTTGAGGGAGAAAAATGGAAATACTCCGGAGGCTGGGCTTACATCCCCCACCCGTCCCAAAAAAAAGAACAGAATGGGGAGCCGCGGCCAATGCCCAACAGGTCAAGGGGAGCCGCAGGTCGAAAAAGTTTGGGAACCACTGCCATAACCCCACCAGGGACTGTATTCCAAAGACTAACAGCCATCGTTACTCGTCTCATATGGGCAGGTAAACAAGCGCGCATCGAACTACGTGCTTTGACATTACCATTTTCTAAAGGTGGGTTTAAGGTGCCGAACTTCCTCCTGTATTACTTGTGCGCTCAAGCGCAATATGCACACTACTGGTATCATCCCATTCGATATTTGCCCCATATGGCAGTTGAAGACGGAGATGCGCACCCAATTCCATTACAAAGAATATTACCACACCAGCGTACCCACATATCTAAGCATGAAATAAACACAATACGTACTACCAACGCAGCATGGCAGCGCATGGGGAAATTGGCACATAAATTACCATTATACGCACCGGCAATGCCTTTACAGTACTGTGGAAATAAAATCTATAATTATGCCCCTTCGCTGCCCTCTGCGCGATCTAATTATGCCCCTTTGCGCGATCCCCTTTGCGCGATTAATAATTGCCCACATTAAAAGCCGGCACCATTTTGTTTTTAATTTACCCTTTGGTGTCCCAAGACCCCGAGCACGAGCACGACACCCCTGCACCTGGTTTTCCTCATTTTCACCATCTGTCTCTGTGGTTTCTGCCAAGTCCGGGAAACCAGTACATGAGTTCCTGCTCCCCCGCAGAGATGGTTCATGTTTCTGACATGAAGCACGAGCACAAACCCCCAAATGAGGAAGCCTTCCCCTTCCAACTGTCAGACTATTTCACATCGCAAGTCCCCTCACGAAGCCTAAGACACTCCCACTTAAAGAGAGGGACTTGAGAGATTGCTCCTGTGCCCGCTTGGTGCTGGAAGCGCTCCCTTTAACTCGAGTTATTGGTCTTCTCCTCCTTCATTTGAGCACCACGGACTCCTCGCTTTGCATTGACAAGAAATTATGATTTATTAAGCATAGAAATTCAGAAATGAGGTAATAAGTAAATTTAATTTACCACAGTAATTGGCGCCCGAACAGGGACATTCCCTTTCCCCCACGCGCCGGCGATATTGGACCCGGTACTGTCCCCTCCTGACCGTTGACGGACTTCAAAAGTGCACAACGCGGGGAATTCCCGCTAACTCCCTCGAGGCGAAGAGGGGGACCGACTGCGGCCCAGCATCCACACGAGGCGGTGAGGAAATAGCGGAACGTCCTGAACCAAAGCCCAACCTGCGAAGCAGACGAGTCCGAGGTTCTACAAATCCCACCTTGAAACTGCGCGCCGCGTTTTCCCAAAATCTTCAAGAGGCCTTCCAGTTACTTTTCGGTGAGTACTGCTGAAAAGTATAAAAACGAACCCACAGCTTTTGTGGGGGCGGTAAAGATACGCGTTTTTTTGGTTTCTCACCTATCTTTGGTGAGGACTACTAAAACTAGTATAAAAGACGGACTCACTACCTTGTGGGCACGGTAAAGATACATGTTTTTTTTGTGGGTTTCTCACTTATTTTGTGAGGACTACTAAACTAGTATAAAAGACGGACTCACCTCTTTTCGTGGGTACGGTAAAGATATTTGTTCTGTTTATGTTTTTCTCACTTCTAAAATCTTTGAAAGTCTTGCCATCATGCCTATTTTCTCGAAAATACGTAAGATGGCAACCAAAAGGAGTATTCTTGAGAAGGAAATTCCCCTTCCTCCTCGGGATACTCCAGGACACTTCATGTATGCAAAACATGGTGTCGATGCACTTATTTATTGTGATCTATGGGTAGAATATACTAAAGACCTAGAACTCAGATATAGATGGCCTGAAAATGGTAGTTTTGATACTGAGTGTATTGTGAAATTAGAGGAACAGTTATGGAAGAAAAAGAGAGTCCGCCAGTCACAGAGTGACTCAGTAGAATTATGGAGAAAAGAAGCCCATAGGAGGCAACAGAAGGAATTGCATAAAGTTGAAAAGGGTAAGAGAATGTCAGAGCAGGCCAAGAAAGAACAGTTACAAGAAATAGGGAAAGAAGTAGTTAGTGAAAGGAATAAAAGGGAACAATCAGCCATTTCTACTGGTTTTTATCCTGTATTGCCATCTGCACCTGAAAACCTTAACATTGCATCAGCACAGCCTACAGCCCCACCACCAGAGGATACTTTTACTAATTTTCTCTTAGATACTCCACCACCCTATGAAGTTCCAGTCATTCAACACCCTCTGCCTCCGCCACCCCTTTCACAACATAACGCACCACCTCTCACTCCAGAAGGGGGTGCCGTAGGTCCAGACCCAGGTAAAACAATTCCCGTCTGCCCCTATGACCCGACTCCGAGCAACACAGGGGAGGCGGGCCGAATAAGTAAAATACTTCATGACTCCTGGGAAGAAATAAGACATCTACCAGCAATTGACACGTTTCTTCAAGCGGCCTCTGAGTTTCTTCGTACTGGAGAGAACTCACGAGCCATTAACGCTATGACTACAAGAAGATCACACCCTGTAAAAATGCACATGTATAGGTTCCTCCTTTGCTGTTTCATAAAACACATACAAGCAGAGGAAAGAAATGTACCAGTTTCACTTTTTGACTTATTAGATTCCGCATCCGACCACACTAGTCTAGAACTTATAAATGATGCACTAGACAGGTTCACCCGTAATGTGACCCGTATTCTGCAAAACTTGCAAACAAATGAAGAGAATAAGAAACTTGAGGAGGAAATTACTGAACCTACTGAAAAAGTCCTACCCGTTCGTTCTTCCGCCCCTAATTCACGAACACCCCCGCCTACATTCCTCCAAGGTCACTCTGAACGGTCATCTCCAGATGAGTTATTTGAAAATACATCCAATGCATTAGACTACTGGTTAGACCAGGAACCTCCGCTTACACCGGAGGAGGAGGAAATAGCCAGAACTGCGACCCTATGGGTCTCTCAATATAAGATATATGACAATGATCTCATAGCCCAGTTTTTTCTAGCATTACCACGCTCACATCAAAGATTAGCAAGTCTCTACATGGTACAACATCTCATCACACTCAATGACACTCATTTTAAACATGATCCAAGACTCGAAGATTTTCTGTCTGACTGCGCTGATAACATGGTCCTCCACAATAGTTCAGTTTTTCTTAACACATTTATAGATTTTAGACAGAAATACCAGAAAGTGACTGGATATAGATCTCCCCATAATACGTGTGGATCAACTAATAGACTTCCTCAAACACGCCAGTTCCCCATGAGAGAGGTCCACCCCAGAGCTGACACGAATGGCGCGCTACAACGCGTCTTCATTTATGTACCCTTGACAAAACTTGAGTTACTAAGGATGAAAGAGATGGTTCCCTCCCACTCAAAGGATCCTGCTGGATTCTTTAAGGAATTAGGAGATGTATTAATGATGGGAACATATACTCTTTCTGATATCACAGCAATTCTGAAATTATTGTTGCCATCAGGTATATATGACAAACTAAGAGAAAAAGATTGGGAAGTAGCAGGTGAACACATTAAATGGACTGAACTTCAGAATGACGAAAATACTAGAGTAGCAGGTCAAGGTATAGGAGACAAACTAAAAGCACTTCCTGGCACTATTTTAAAGGTGCTACCACAGTTACTAACAGTGAAAAAGGAGGACTGGGATGCCATTTCCTCCTGCAAACAGAAACATGGTGAAGACATAGGAGATTATTACACTAGACTTGAAAAAGTGTTTTGCGGTAAATAGCGGCCTTACGCCAACAAGTGAAGCTTACCCGCATCTGTTTGTTTCCAAATTAGTAGATAACGCCTTGCCAGCCATTAAGGACAGAGTACTAAAAGTAGAAAGTACCTGGCAAGCACATACACCTCCACAGGTGTTACAAATGCTACAATATCACCAGAATCGCATTAGGGATGAAGAAGAAAATGATAAGAAACGCATGAAAGACACAAAGATGAAAGCATTAGTAGCCCAAACTGCACCCCAGCGTCAACAGACACCAAGTAGCCAGACAAATATAAAAAGCACTTGTAATTATTGCAAAAAGATGGGACACTTCGTTAAAGATTGCCCTGTCTTAAAGCACAATTTGGCTACTGGTAAGACCCAGCCACGCCCATATC
The DNA here is from genome assembly GCA_963921515.1 of Calotriton arnoldi. Taxonomy (NCBI): domain Eukaryota; kingdom Metazoa; phylum Chordata; class Amphibia; order Caudata; family Salamandridae; genus Calotriton; species Calotriton arnoldi. The sequence continues at coordinate 1,268,883 of CAWUFW010002204.1, forward strand.
AGCCAAAACAGAATGATTCCCTAGACAGTTCAACACCTTCAGTTCCACTGACAACACAAATGGCCCAAATGAATATTATAGACAGCGCCTACACTGAATATTACCCAGATTTCTCATGATGTTGCCCAGAGAGAGAAGATGACAAACTGCCCTAATCCCCATTCCAGTAGATCAGACAGGTCCATTTATAGAGGTCCGACTTCTTGGGGAGGATAGGAAGTTTCTACTAGACACTGGGGCCAGTAAAACAACAATAAGCCATCAAGAGGTCCCAGAGGCTCCTCTCTCGGGTTCAAAAAGTATTTCTCTGGGTTTCTCGGGACAACCTGTGACAAACGTCACGTCAAAGCCACTGCCCTTGCAGGTTGGTCCCCTCATGACAACTACAGATCTTATATTGACAAAATCATGTCCAGAAAACTTGCTTGGTATAAAAACATTGAAAGAATTAGGAGCTGTCATTGTTTGCTCACCTACAGATGTCAGACTATTTCTGCGAGATTTCAAGGGCCACTACACAAGTAGAGAATTAGATGAGCGTTTGAAAGATTTGCCACACACCCTGTGGGCCACTGATTCCACCACAGTAGGATGTATGGAAATAACACCTCACAAGGTTACACTGAAAGAGGGAGCCCAACTACCACGCATAAGGCAATACAAAATTCCACCTCAGGCTGAACAAGCATTAATGTTAATTATTCAGGACCTAATACAGTCAGGTGTGATTAAGGAAACAACTTCTAACATTTGCAATTCCCCTGTTTTACCAGTTCATAAAAAAGTGGAACCAGGAACACCACCTGTCTACAGACTAGTGGTGGATTTGAGAGAGCTCAATAAATGTGTCGTTCCACAACACCCTGTGGTTCCAGACATCTCCACCCTACTCACAGCCATAGATGCGGAAGCAACGCATTTTTCAGTCATTGACTTGAAAAACGCATTCTTTAGCATACCTATTCACCCAGACAGTCAATACCTTTTTGGCTTCTCCTTACAAGGACGAAGTTTCCAATTCACAAGAGCTCCTCAAGGTTTCACAGAGAGTCCAAGCGTATATAGCCAAGCATTAAAAGACAACTAGATACTGTTCAAATGCCCACGGATTCAGCCATACTACAATATGTTGATGATATCCTCATTACGGCCAGATCTGACGCAGCATGTGCTGAAGCATCACTACTAGTACTAGAATTCCTAGCTGCAAATGGCCATAAAGTTTCCCCTGGTAAGCTCCAATTTTGTTTACAGCAAGTGGCATACTTAGGGCACTTGCTGTCAAAGGAGGGTAGGCAGCTTACACAGGAACGCATCCAACTCATACAACAAATACCACAACCAACAACACAGAAACAAGTTCGAGCCTTTGTTGGTCTCACCTCATATTGTAGACAGTGGATCCCACAATTTGCACTCATTTCCAAACCGTTAGTGCAGCTGACAACACTCGAAGCTGGCGCTACTCCACAATTACCCTGGACAGATGAACACACGCAAGCCTTTCAGTCTCTTAAAAAAGCTATGTGTCAAGCCCCAGTGCTGGCAACACCTAATTACACCAAAGATTTTACATTATTTGTAACAGAAAACTCAGGTACAGCACTATCAGTTCTGACCCAACTTCAAGCAGACAAACATAAACCATGTGGTTATTTTTCAAGCACATTAGATCCAGTAGCACAAGCATTGCCTGCATGTCTAAAATCAGTAGCAGCTACTGCACAAGCTATTAGACAAAGCGATTCTATTGTATTGGGACATCATCTGATAGTTCAGGTCCCACACGCTGTAGAACTTCTGTTAAACAGAACACAAACACAGCATCTGACAATAGCCAGACTCACCGGATATGAGATGACACTTTTTCAGCCACACATTGAGATTAGACGCTGCAACATTTTAAACCCAGCAACACTGTTGCCACTGACCTCTCCTACTGAAGAAATTCACGATTGTATTGACATAATTGATTTAGTGACCAAACCAAGACCAGATTTACAAGATACTCCCCTTGCTAAGGCAGAAATGACACTCTTTGTTGATGGTTCATGTATGAGACTCCCCACAGGAGAATTAGCAGCAGCCTATGTCGTCACAAATGGTACAGACACTTTAGAAGCACACAAGATAGAGATACTGTCGGCACAGGCAGCAGAACTCATAGCCCTAACACGAGCATGTCACTTAGCAAAAGGAAAGTCAGTTAACATCTACACTGATTCACAATATGCCTTTGGAGTTGTACACAACTTCGGTACATTATGGAAAGAGAGAGGATTTCTCACATCACATGGGTTCAGAATACAGCATGCTACACTCATCACTGCCCTCTTAGAGGCCAGTCAGTTACCAGAGAAAATCGCAGTGCTAAAATGTAAAGCGCACACAAAAGGAACAGATGAAATATCAAAAGGAAATGATTCTGCAGACAGTGCAGCCAAGTTAGCAGCAAACACAGAATTAAGTATACCACACCGCCAATATACAATACGAGACCCCTTTTCTGACATCCAGGATGTCCAAAGTCACGCCACACCACAGGAACTGCTAGAATGGAAGGAAAAAGGAGGGGTCCTTACAGATCAAGGCTGGATGACACCTGAAAGAGCAGTATGGTTTCTACCGGATGCCATGGTACAAGTTATGGTAAACACCATACATGGACCAGCACATCTGGGAGAAAAAGCAATGTTAGACAGCATACAGAATATATGGCACAACAAACATTTGAGAGCTGCAGCCAAACAAAAGTTAAAACGTGCATGATTTGTAATCAGTTCAACCCAGGAAAAGGCACAAAGGTGGAACAGGGAGGATTCCAACCCCTGACCATCCATTTGAAGTTCTCCAGATGGACTATATCCAGATGGAGAGATGTAGAGGTCACAAGTATGTGCTAGTTGTAGTGTGTGCTCTGACCAGATGGACAGAAGCCTATCCCGTCCCAGATTACACTGCAACGACAACTGCTAAACAATTAGTTAGAGAGTTTTTTCCGAGGTATGGGTTGCCCCGTGTCATCTACTCAGATAACGGCCAACCTTTTTCCCTCTGAACTCATGAAGCAAGTGTCTCTTCTGTTAGGGTACACTTGGAAGTTTCACTGTGTAAGACATCCTCATGCAGCAGGTCTAGTAGAAAGGCACAACCAAACTTTGAAGACAAAATTGGCCAAGATATGCACTGACAAAGGCGTGGACTGGATGGTAGCCTTACCGGTTGCCCTCTTCTACATGCGTATGGTAGCCCATTCCAGAACTGGCTTATCTCCATATGAAGTGGTCTTTGGCAGACCACCAAATATGTGGGATACGCCAAGGCCTAAAAGAATAACTGATGTTGACAGTACTATGCTGACTGACTACCTGGCTTCCTTGATGTCTGCACTCCAATCTTGTCGTTCTCAGGTTGCTGCCACCTTCCCTGACAAAACCAACCCGGAAGAACACGCCATCCGACCCGGGGACTGGGTCCTCGTGAGGAACTTCGACCGGACCAGTCCCCTCCAGCCCAGGTGGAAGAAGCCAAGACTCGTACTACTAACAACACGGACAGCAGTGAAGGTCGAGGGCAGGAAGGGCTGGCTCCACGCAAGCCACTGCCGGAAACATTTTGGACAAAAAGACACTGTTGCTGATGGCCCTGCCAATCCCACTGACATTGTGACTGAACAATCTTTATTGCCTTTGGAACTAACCCCACAACAGGATTACAAATCAAAGTTAAGGTCTGCCATTCGGACTCTGGCTAATTAAGTCCATTGGGCGTCGGTCCAGTGGTGAAGCGGTTGGAGCATGGGAATGGATTTTAACACCTTGACTATGTGGGAGAAAAAAAAAAATGAACTCTAGAAAAAGACATAATGGTCCTATTATATGTTTGACAGTATTATTTTTCCTCATGGCAGTTATGACGTGTCTTGGTTGGATTCTCCACACTGTTTTTCCCCCAACACAACACACCTCTCATACACCCAACAGCACTCAGGAACACACCTATCACGACCTACCCCCTCATGAACAAGCCCATAGACTAGCCTTGCGAAACAATACCTTCATACAGATGCTACACCACACTCAGCAAGCCAGTAATAGCACCAATTGTTGGATATGTGGCCGCATCCCACCTCATCAGAAAAAGGGAGGGATGCCTCTTTTTTCTTTCCCATTCTCTTATAATGGAACTTGTGAAGCCTGGTTCGCCCTAATAACAGCTGACGCTACTACCCCCACCTCCTGCCCTGACGGAAATAATTCATGCAAGAATGGGTGGCCTTGGGGGATTTAAACAAGGTACTCAATACTGCCTGTTACCCTAATAAGGAGGAGATCCTCAGGCGACCGGTACAGTCCTAGAAAGTGAAGAATACAAGCAAGGGAACATGACCATGTCCTACAAGATGTTAAATACCAAACCTAAAAGAATGCTGGTTCCCCTTCCATCTCGGTCTCACCAGTAAAAGGACACCTGTGCATCCAGAAAAATGGCTCTGTTCCATTAGGACACAGTGACTGTCATACCACTATAAGTTTTGAAGACAGAGGAAAGTCCTCATTTCTAGCATCTCGCCATACTTATTTCATCTGTGGCCAAACGGCCTATGTGCAGCTGCCCTTGAACTGGGGGGGAACTTGCTATATAGCATTCCTGTTACCCCCTGTCTTTGTGGCCCCATCCACTTACCACAGAGACCTCCTAGTGCCCCATGTCAGACATAAAAGAACGATCGATACCTCCTTGGTTGACCAAACGGAAACCTCATGGGAACAGTATACAGATTTTAACAAAGGGTTCTTCTTCTTTGTTGGCCCTGTACAGAACAGCAAGCTTATACGCAGGTTGACAAGGACCTTAGAGGCTGTAGTAAACCAGACGGCGTCTGCCCTGGGGAGCTTAACCCAGGAGCAGTCTGCCATACGATTAGTTACTCTCCAAAATCGCCTTGTCCTTGACATCATCTTGGCTGACAGAGGCGGAGCCTGTAAAATTATAGGCTCTAGCTGCTGTATATTTATTCCTGATAATTCCCCATCTGTATACACGGCCATAACAAAATTACACAAGATAGCCGTAAGTTTACATCAAGAACCTGGCACTTGGACGTGGTCTGACTGGTTCTGGAAGATATCGTCCTGGGGATGGCAACTGCTGTCAGCAGCAGGCATAATATTCCTGATAATAACTGGATGCTGCCTTTGCATCCAATGTGGTCCTGCCCTATGCGGTCTATGCGCTGCAAAATGCATTCCTAAACCACTTGTCCAGCAGAGAGAAAGGGAAAGAATCATGTTACAAGAATGTATAAATGATCTCATGCAAATTGAGATATAATGTAGGTACACTCTGGGGCAAGGAGGGAATGTGGAAATAAAATCTATAATTATGCCCCTTCGCTGCCCTCTGCGCGATCTAATTATGCCCCTTTGCGCGATCCCCTTTGCGCGATTAATAATTGCCCACATTAAAAGCCGGCACCATTTTGTTTTTAATTCACCCTTTGGTGTCCCAAGACCCCGAGCACGACACCCCTGCACCTGGTTTTCCTCATTTTCACCATCTGTCTCTGTGGTTTCTGCCAAGTCCGGGAAACCAGTACATGAGTTCCTGCTCCCCCGCAGAGATGGTTCATGTTTCTGACATGAAGCACGAGCACAAACCCCCAAATGAGGAAGCCTTCCCCTTCCAACTGTCAGACTATTTCACATCGCAAGTCCCCTCACGAAGCCTAAGACACGCCCACTTAAAGAGAGGGACTTGAGAGATTGCTCCTGTGCCCGCTTGGTGCTGGAAGCGCTCCCTTTAACTCGAGTTATTGGTCTTCTCCTCCTTCATTTGAGCACCACGGACTCCTCGCTTTGCATTGACAAGAAATTATGATTTATTAAGCATAGAAATTCAGAAATGAGGTAATAAGTAAATTTAATTTACCACAGTACCACCCAGCATTATCAGTCACTCAAGAAAAGGTTGGAATGGAGTTACTACAGCGTGTGGGTATTGAAAGAATGGGCGAGCTATATGACAATGGCACATTCATAGAATCCGAGGATCTTACTTATATTAGCAACCAAACGCTGCTTTTTAAATTCACATATCATAGGTTGAAAGGGGCCATAAAAAAGCTATACCCTACATTTCCCGATGAACCACCTCAGATGAATGCATTGCAAATGATCATCACTAATCCCCATAACATTCACTTAGTAACGAAACTATATGTACAGCTCCAAGATGATATAGGAGATCATACATATAAAGCACTGGAACGATGGAACACCTTGCTCGAGGTACACCTCACAGAAGACAAGTGGTCTACCTGTTGTGCTTTGACTGGTATGCTTACTCCTAATGGCAATCTGCGAATATTGCATTATAAATATTTGCACCAAACGTATCATACGCCTACTAAGTTACACAAATACTGACTCCGACCTGATGCACACTGTCAAAGATGCGGTATGGACAATGCCGATTTTATTCACCTAGCATGGCAGTGCTTTCATATTAGGGATTACTGGACGGAAATCACTAAAATATTGAGCGAGATGCTGGGTACCACAATAGAATGTACAATTCAGGCATGTCTGCTGGGCCTGGTAAGCACTATCCGATCTACCAAGCGTAAATTCTGTATGATAGCGCTATTATTGGCAAAAGAAGAGTATCAATATATTGGGGAGTAAGCAATATCCACAGGGTAAACAGTGGATTAGAGATATGGCATATTGTAAAGATACACTAAAGACGTACGAGGAGGAGCTTCCGTCTGTGTCTAAACCCAGGGACTACTGGATACCTCTGGTTGATTATCTTCAATCTCGCCAAACTGTATAGATGTGCTCTGTTGCATGGGATATTGTATTGTGGTTGGTAATAATGCAAAAGTGTTGTGCTGTATTGATTGTCAATGCCTATTGAAAGCCTGTATGGTTGTTGTAAACTGTATGACTATAATAAAATACTTTAATTAAAAAAAAAGATTGAAATTATAAATCTAAGTGAAGACTTAAGTACTACCACAGCGCATTCTATACGAGCACTAGCAAGTTAAGGCAAATCAAGCTACACAGACGAAGCTACACATGGCTAGCCCTTTGGTATCCCTGGCAACTGCCCCACAAGGGTCATGAAGAGAAAGTAAATAGTGTTCCAACAGGTTTACTTTTTCTAGTTCCCATTCCTTGCCTTTTCCCTAGCTCCTCAGCAGCCAGTAAAGGGCTTTCGGTGGGATAAGAGGGTGATTGAGACAAGGAATCTACCAGGGGTAAGGCGAGGCAAAGGGAGTTTGTGTCATTACTGCTCCTGATATTTGGGGGCACTGCTCATGGTCACTAAAGTGCTTGCTTTTAAAAGTGGAACGAACTTGTGAGGTATTTAAACATGAGGAATGAAAACCATGCCTGTTTTCTATTAAAAGCAATCATTTATGTAATATGTTTGACCTTGGTAAACATATTGACTGTGCACAACCCAAGTCACATAAGTGGAACGCCAACTAAGTCAGAAGCACACAGACGCCACTGCTGCAGGATTCCTGCAAGTTGTTCTGTGTGACCAAGTGTTTTATACTTCCAAGCAGTTAAAAGTGTGACCTTTTGAGCCGAGCCTAGTTGATGAACCCGACATTTCCACACGAGCCAGAGAGGAACAAGGGGCTTTCAGCGGGGAAATCCCTGCTGACAACAAAGCAGCTCTTATAGGTCTCCAAACAATCACTCACCCTAAAAGACTGCACTGTTTAATGTGCAAGGAGCCATACATTTACTGGTTACATTGAACACTTTTTTGAGAATGATTTAATAAAGTGCCATGATTCAATTTGTCACAAAATATTTTTTCACGCTGAAAGCTTTGATAGAGAAGACCTACTGAACGCTAAATGCAATCGCAGCCTTTGCACAGTTTACTGGGACATGGGTGATAGGCTGGTGTTTCATCTCATTGTCTATCTTCATAGTCGTCATTAACAGAATAAGGAAAACCTGCAGTGTAAAATGGTGATGGTACAGCCGAGTGGTTTAACATTCTATCATTCAAATTGGTTTTGTTAGAGAACATATATATAAAAATTAAAAAAAGACGGAACAGATATAATTTACTATGGGCAGCATTCCACTAACTGGTTCTTTTGCCCACCACGCTAGGCTAGACTGACTATCATTTTCCACCTCCGCTTCATAAAAAGATAGAAAAATACTTCAACGTTATTTCCTGTTTAGCTTTTAAAGTCTGACTTAATGGTGAAGTCAGATTTTTTTCATAACTTAAGCAGAAGAGTAACTTTGTGAAAATGTACTTTAGGCAGCCTGAGCCAGAACTGGCTTTAAAACCAATGTGCCAATCATGAACCCTCAGATTTGGAATACACATCCTTGGCTGGGAGGGTTGACTGCTATGATTGAGGACAACTTGCATCTAGGCCCTGGAAAGGCCAATGGCTGTTAAGTACTGACCACTTAGCAGGGATTAGCTATCTGGGAGTGGGCAGAAGCAGTTTGCGGAAAAAAGGGCATATTTAGCACTCCCTTTTTTGACTAGGAGATGCCAGGGAGGATTTCTCCTATTCAGCCCAGGGACCCACTTCGACGGTTAGGCTCCAGCCACAGTAGGAGGAAAACCAGCTTTGACCTTGTCAGTTAGGGGAGCATCCATAAAGCTGAAGATAGGCCTGCCAGCTGGGTCCTGTTATCTTGAAACAGTGGCTCCTAGCTAATATTACAGCCAGGCAAAGAGAACGTGCTGCAAAAGGAGGCAGGGTACTGCAAAAAAAAAAAAAAAAAAAAATTACGATTGGGCAGCAGAATTCCTCCAATCACTGGCTAATGCACAGGATAAATCTGGCACTTTCACCACCACTTCCTCAGAACATTACTGGACCGGAGAAGACTTCATCTGAAGGATAGAACCCTCCGGGAAGAAGAATCTTAACTTTTGACTTCCGAGGCCTGGCCCCTGCTAGAAGGCCTCACTCAAGGACTCCTGAATCTTATTGCCACACAGGAGTTTGAAACTGCTCTCCGGGGGTCATATGGCTGGCCTCCTGTTTACCGGCTTCAGGGACACAAAAAGCTGAAGGACTCTTGAATCCAAGAGGACCCATCTGACTACAGAGAACTCGACCCTACCGGACACCTGGCTGGAGAGAAACCAGATGCCCAGAAGTCTTCCCAGAGGAGCTAACAGCTGCATTACTGACCAAAATAAGCTCTCTCAGTTGTTGGAGACTAAGGGGCTGGACCGCTTAATTCGCAGTGGCGTGGTGGGAACTGCTGCACTGGCAGTCCGACTGACGCATTAAAGGTGCGGCGGTCCCACCGCCACAGGACCACCGCAACCTCCAGGGATCGTGAATCCAGCGGCGTTGGCACAGCAGTGAGAGGCCCTAATATGCTGGCGGTGACACTGCGGCACCGCCGAGCATATTATGAGTTTCCTCACCACCACCAGTTTTCATGGCCTCCGGGCCAGGGGATGCATGCAGGGGGGGGGCACATGTTTTGGCCCCCCCCCCCCCTATCCCCCTGTATGCCTGCAACCCAGTTCCTTCAGGGCATGGACTTGACAGTCCATGCAGTGCAGGAACGGGCTTTGGCGTTCCCATTGCAGTGCCCGTCTAAGGCTCACAGCCAAAGAACCGCACGCCAGACAAGGAGACAACTGCTAATCTTGCAGGCGGCCGGAGGTGGAGTTTGGCGGTGTGGGAGCGGGGCGCTCCCACACCACCATACTCATAATCGGCCCACAGTCTGAAGGTAAAAGCTTTGACCGAGACAACCCACTTGGTGCATCAGACCGCGTGCTATCATGGTTGCACCTAGGTCTCGGGCCACCAAGAACTGTTTTTCTATATTGCTTGACTTTTTCTAGGTGCTTTTTGCCTTAAAACATAAAAAATCTGTATCTCCAGTTTCCTTAGCCAATTTGGATGATCTAAGTGTATTTTGCTAATTAAATTGGTCTCTATTTTTCTAGCTTGGTTTGGGAATTATATTGTCTTGTGTTCTTTATTTTTAAATTGTCAGTACTGCTTGAATTTAGCATATACTTTATCTGGGAATTGACTTTTGCCTGTGCTATAGCTACCAGGGAGTGAGCAGAGATTCCCTCAGAACTTTTTTGACCTAACAAGAGAGGGTTTATTGAGTTGGGAGTGTCCTCACTTGCACATTAATAATCAAAATTGACAGAAAACACAATTCTATCAATGACATAACTGTACATAAGGAAGTGAGCATCTATTTGAAACAACCCCGGTAGTGCCTTTAATAGACTATGTGATGTTTGGACTACATATAATATAGTTGTAAAACCAGACTGATTTCTGGCATTTCAGAGACCAAGACTTCTAGTAGTTACAGCAAATAAACCAATAGCCCAGAATTGTAAGGTTAGGCATGCCCACACAATTTTAAGACTTGCTTCCAGGGGTAACCAAAGGAGACAGTTGAAGACCTAAGTAAAATGATTATTCTTCTGACTCCAGATGTGAAAGGGGCTTCAGCATAGAATCTCTGCAACTGTCAACCTTCAGTGGGGTCTCATGTGATTTGAGAAGAACAAATCCATCCTTGTCCATTATTCTGCATTGCTCCCACTTAGACCAATGGATCCAGCACCACTTCCTTGACACTTTTTAATATCATTTATAATGCATCATATCCATATACACTGCTTCAGCCTGGAGAGGTTTCCATAGGTCAGTTTCGTGGAGTTCTGAACAACACATCTAGCCACTACAATAAACACTAATGCAGCAGCACCACAGCAGATCACACCTTGTTGATTTTTTTTTCCTTTTTAAGAATCTAGTATATTCTTTTTTTTTTTTTGCATCATAGAAGACCATTATCGCGCATTCAAGTAACATCGGTACAACACAAAACATCAAAAGTCATATATGCGATTATTTTTTTTTTTTTATAACCAATTTTATTGATTTTGTGAGATAGCAACAAAGGTAACAGCACCAATTATAGATACGGTTTGCGAGACAAGGCAAAGACGAGAGCACATCACGTTCGAATACGGAAATTGACAGACATGAAGGAGATAGACATTCCAACCCCAGTCCTTGGTTGTGTATGAAAACCCCTTAGTCTTCTACCACCCCAACCCATTTACCCCACATTTGACGAAATTTTTTCGGGCATCCTCTGGCTGCATACAGGGGCCGTCCTTGTGCGGCACACCAGTCCACTCCTCTGCGCCAGCGCGCCATCGTAGGCGCAGTCGAGTTCAGCCAGTGGGCCGCTATGTCTCTTTTGGCCACCATCAGAGCTGTGTTGAGCAGTTTCTCTGCCCTGGTACCATCCAACCCCTCGGTAATGCCCAGGAGCACGTTCCTTGGATTAAGGGGAACCTCCCAGCCCAGGACCTCAGTGAGCTCCCCTATTACTAATTCCCAATATCTCGTGATTGCGGAGCAACGCCATACCATGTGATAAAAGTCCGCCTGTGGGTGGGAGCAATGGGGACAGGAAGCTGTAGGTCGGAGCCCAGCGCGGTGAAGACACAGCGGCGTGAGGTAAGCAGCGTGTAGGTAGTATATTTGGACTAGCCGAAGCCGTGCTGAGACTGATTGTTTTGGGAGTCATCAATGCATCTCTCCAATCGGCTTCTTCTAGGGCCCCCAGCCAACCCTCCCACTTGTCCCGGAGGTGAGATAGCGAGTTGGGGGGTGTTGTTTGTAAGAGAGTGGTAAATACGGGAAGTCCCTCCCTCCCCCAAATTACCGGTCATGACCTGGGCTTCAGGTGGGCTGTATTCTGGTAAGGAGGTGCCCTCTGAGATATGGGAGTGAAGGGCATGGCGTAGTTGCAGGTATCGGAAAAACTGGGAAGAGTGAAGGGAGTATCTGCTCTGCAAATCTTGAAAGGAGCGTATGTGGGTGCCACTCCAGACATCCCCCAATAAAGAAATTCCAATAAGATCCCATGGTCGGAATCCTGAAAGGTTAGCAACCTCTCGGAGTCTGGTACCGCATCACAAGGGAGTATGCTGGGTCAGTTTACCCGTCCAGTGTATGCGACGCAGGGAGGCCCGCCAGGCCAAGAGCACTCCGCGTGTGACATCAGGGAGAGTTTGGGATATGGTAGTTCCATACAGCATCCCCTGAATGTTGGACAGACCCAGGGTGTGGAGCTCCAGGCGATACGCCGGGTCAGACCAGCCATTATTAAACCAATCATGCACGGTGAGGAGCCGAGTCGCTAAATAATAAAGATACAGGCTCGTCATCCCAAGACCGCCGTCAAAGGATGGAATCCGGCATTGAGCGAGGGCCAGCCTGGGTATCCGCCCTCCCCATAAAAACTTGATGGCCAAGCTGTCCATCTCTCGAAACCACGATCTGGAGAAGGAGAGGTGTGTATTCTGGAGCATGTACAGAAATCTGGGCAGAATCATTTTAAATAAGGCTATTCTGCCCAGAGGGTTCAGTGGCAACGTTCGCCATTTGAGGAGATCAGCGCGGACTCGCTTCACCAACGGGGTGACGTTGAGTGACCAGGCGAGGTCGGGAAGAAGGGCCACCCATATCCCCAAGTACTTGAAGGATTGCCGCTGAAGAGGAATCGACGACTGCCACTCAAAGCACTCCCGCGAGAGGTGGAGGGGAACCAGGATGGATTTGGCCGAGTTTAACCAAAGGCCAGAAGTGTGTTCAAAAAGATGCAATGCCCGAAGGCATCGGGGTCCCGATCGAGCAGGGTCTGCTAAAAATAGCAGCACGTCGTCAGCGTAGAGTGCGATCTTGTCCTCTTCAAGGCCGGGCCATCTCCATCCCGTGAGAGACTGGTCAGAGCGGACAAGACAAGCGAAGTGCTCCATCACCAATGCAAAAAGGAGTGGTGAGAGGGGGCATCCTTGCCTCGTGCCCCTCCTGATAGGGAAGGGACGGGACAGAGCACCGTTGACTAGAACCTGGGCCCGTGGCTGACAGTAGAACGTCTTGACCAGGTTGCGGAAGGGGATTCCAAAACCCTTTTCCTCAAACACCGCCTCTAGGTATCTCCAATCCACTGAATCGAATGCTTTCTCGAAATCCACAAGAAGAGACAAGTAGGGAGTCAGCTGGTGTCGATTCGCTAGAGCGAGGTGGAGGCGCTTGAGGCAGTGTCTGGTTCCTCTGGAGGGCATAAAACCGCATTGGTCAGAGTGGACCAGCTTGGCCAGGTGTGGTCGTATGCGGTTAGCCACGACAGAGGCGAATACCTTAAGCTCTGAATTAATGAGGGAGATGGGACAGTAGTCTGAACAACAGGTCGAGGGAGGTTGAGACTTAGGGATCACCACAATGGTGGCCAAGTCCGTCTCCGGGCGGAATGAGCCACGGTCTATCGCTTCTTGGTACATCTCCAGGAGCTGGGGGACCAGAGTGTCCGGATAGGACGCATAAAACTCCTGAGGGAGCCGGTCCGGGTGTCTTACCCGCGGCCATGCGTGATATGGCGTTGTGAACCTCCTCAGGGTTACTGGAAGGTCAAGTGCCTCCGCCTCAGATTCACTAAAGAGTGGAAGGGGGAACCGCTCGTGCTGGAGGAGCTCCGAGAGAGAGAGGCTAGGGGTCCGAGCCGAATAGAGAGTGGCATAATAAGTGGCGAAGCATTGGGCCACCGCCGTCGGGGCACATTGAACCTCCCCACGCAAGTCGAACACTTCAGGGATGATGCGATTGGCCATAGGGTAAGTGGCCAGACGATGGAGGAGCTTCCCATGCTCATCTCCCCAGCCATAGATTAGGGCCACGAAGATCTCCATAGCAGCTTGGCCGCCTCCAGGGAGGTCTGTCTAATTTCGTCCCTCAGAAACGAAAGTAGCTTGTCCTGAGCTTCGGATCTCTCCTCAAGGGGCAGAGTCTCAAGCTGGGTGGCCTGGGTCTCCAGGAGCGTGAGACGGGAATCGTGCGGCGCGGGTTTAAGTTTGAGTTGGCCTTTGGCAAAGCCCTGAATGGTGGACTTTCCAGCCTCCCATAGGGTACAGAACGAGGACACCGATCCTTGATTGCTGGCAAAGTAGAGGCGAAGCTCGGCTCCTACCTGCTCTCTGAATTCCTTGTCCTGGAGGAACCAGGCGTTGAGCCGCCAGATGGGACGTGAGGATTCAGGGGGGACTGCCTATCTGCAGCGCCACAGGGGAGTGATCCGATAGGCCTCTGGGAAGGATGGTGATAGCCTGGATCGCCCGGCAGTCCTGGGCCGGTAGGAAGACAGTCTAGTCGCGCTTGTGTGTGGTGAGACGCTGAGGTATGGGTATAGCGTCGAGTTGTCGGATGCCAGAGTCTCCAGGCATCCCCAAGACCTAAATTAGTAGCCCAGGTCGACATGAGGCCAGCTGGAGTTATTCTGGAGGGGGAAGGGAGCGTAGCAGTGTCAAGATCGGGGTTCATAACTGCGTTGAAGTCCCCCCCAATGACGGTCGTCCCCAAAGGCAGGTTAGCAACTAGGGAGGTGAGTCGCTTAAGTGTAGAGGCCAGCATGGAAGGGGGGGAATAGACAGCAAGTAGATTTAGAGGCCGATCCCATAGGGTCCCTTCCAGGAGAACGAAGCAGCCCTGTGAGTGCGCGCCACTAGTGGAAGAGCACGGCGCACCCGGATGGCCACCCCTCTCGATCCCCGATTAAAGCCAGAGTGCCAGACTTCGCCATAACCATGGCGCGCCATGAAGGGGCAGTGGTTGCCTACCAAGTGGGTCTCCTGGAGCAGGAGTATGTCTATGTTGTGACCCTGGGCATATCGCAAGACCGCTGCACGCTTAATCTTATCTAGCAGGCCATTAACATTCCAGGACATCATATGGAGCGGCATCGTCAAGGCATATTTGTCAGACAGGGGGAAAGCGGGTAAGGGGCCGGACAGCCGGTAAGGGTGGAAGAGGCAGTCGGAGTAAGGCCGTGACATGAGGTAATGGGTGCAGTACCCTAGGGTTGGGTGATGCGCGCTTGCTCTGGTGCGGAGTAGGAATGCTGGTGCAATAAACAGTGAAAACAAACAATATAAACCGGGGCAACCGCCTCTCCCTCCCCCAACCCCTCCCTCCCTCCTCCCTATACTTCAGGAACGGAAGCATCTGTTGCCCAAACAGAAAACCAAACTAAAACGCTTGGGAACAGGGAATCGTGGAGGACCCCTCCTCAAAGTAGGATGTTCATATCTGTGTCCATCGGAAAATAGAGTTAGTGACCAGGCAGAGTGCCATCCTAGGACGGAACCGGTGACCATTGGAAGAGACAGATGAGTTCAAGCGGTGCCTGTAAGAAGCGTCGGGCTGCGGGAGAGGTCTGTGTCTGGCAGATCCAGCAATGATGGGCGAGGGTGAGGCAGTCCCAGGATCGGAGCGGCCCGAAGAGCCAGACCGCCGCTCAGCAGGGGGGGTTCCGGCGAGCAGCTCGGGCGTTCGCTGTCGAGAAGGGCCCAACAGAGAATCTGAACGGGCACGGCTCTGGCCCCTGCGCCTATTGGAGCGGTTGCGTTTCGGTCGAACAGGCATGTCTCGCCGGGCACCCCCGTCACTGTGTGCGGGAGGCGGATTCGGGGCGCTGAGCCTTAGGGGGCGTTCCTCTGTCGCCCATGTCCATGCCTCACCAGGGGTGTCGAAGAAGAGGGTCTTGTCCTGAAACACCACTCGCAGACGGGCCGGGAAGAGGAGCCTGTATTGTATGTTGAGGGAGCGCAGCTTCTGCTTGACTTCTCCGAAGGAGCGGCGCTGGCCCTGGACCTCGCAGGTGTAGTCAGGGAAGATCATGATCGTCGGACCTTCGTGCTTAAGATGTTGCTGCTTACGGGCCTCGGCCAGTATAGAGTCCCGGTCTTTGAAGTTGAGGATCCACATAATGAACGGCCTGGGAGGCGCTCCTGGCAGTGGTCTAGGCGCAAGCGAACGATGTGCCCGTTCGATCGCGAACCATGGGGAGAGAGAGCCCTTGGGCATCCACGAGCATAGCCAGCGCTCTACAAAGTCCACCGCCCGACCCTGCTCCACGCCCTCCGAAAATCCGACCAGTCGGAGGTTATTGCGACAGGACCTGTTTCCAGCATCTTCAGCCCGCCGGTGCAGCTCCTGGGTGCGAGACTGGAGGCAAGCAACATGGGTCTTGAGCTGCTGAACATCATCTTCCACGGTGGAGATGCGTGACTCAGTTTCTTTAATTCGGGCTGTGGCATTGCGGAGATCCTGCCGGAGAAGAGTCACATCAACCCGGACCTCCGCAATCTTACTCACCACCGAAAACTGCGAGGCCTGGATAGCTTGGAGGATGGTGCACAGGTCCGCAGTGGCAGGGGTCTCCTAGTCTGTGGTCCCTCCAGCCGCCCCGGAGTCCGAAGTAGTGAACCGGTCAATTTTGGTTTGGGTGGCGGGAGTTTGATGCTTTGTCTCTACCCATGTCTGCCGCCCAGCAGGAAGAATGATTCAGTCCAGTCCGTGGGCGCTCAGACGGGAAGAAGGGGGGGAGCGAATGAGGAAGGTGGTTGAGGAGGAAAGGGAGAAGGGGCTCGGTCGCTCCACAGTGCGCCGCCCGATGTCTTCCTTCAGCAGACCCACTCGCATCCGCGGACTGGGGTCTCAAGCGTGCAAGGTTGCAAGGAGGGCCGAGGGTAGCCAGGCTGACAAATATGACCAAACCCGCCCTTCCAGGCTTGAAGCACCTTCAGCTAAGTCACCATCCCGCTCATTACTGGGATGCACTGGTTCCCTGTCACCTCTGGCAGCGCTCCTACGCATCCTGCTGAAGGAGAGATTTCAGCTCTCGCTTTGAAGCTCTGGACAGCCAAGAGGAGTGGCTGAATCTCCAACCAAAACCCCAAGGAAGTGTGAGCCGCTAAAACCTCAAGCACATTAAGTAGAACCAGTTTTAGTGGTCGTTAATGCAAGTCATGGCAAAAACCTTCGCCATACCGCCACACAACAGCATTTAGCACAGAGAGATAAGTCTTGTCTGCAGCTGCTGCGGCCCTGCCCCATTGTACCTTGTTCTGCACCAGTTGGACACGGATAAGAACTTTATTTCCAACACTAAACACGTTGAGCACATGCTTGCTTTAATTGGATATGCGCCAAAGAAAAAAAGCTGATCTTGGGTCTTGTAAGAATGTGTGTTTTAACAAGTCCCCAATGTATTGATGTCAGCTAGCAAGGAAGGAAACACCAGAAAAGAAATGGTAGGATTTCAGGTGCATTAAACGTTTTACTTTATTTAGCAAAAGAACAGGCTTAAAAGATCAAAAAGCGTTCTTATGCATTGAATACTGTAGACTTTACAACAGAAAGCGGAAATACTTAAGGGCGCACTCCTTTTAGCTCTAGGATGCCACATTCACATGAATCCATATAATGGAGACAGCTTAGGAGGTGGCAAGGAATTCTACTTAAGTACACTGTTTAGAAAGAGGCGAACCTTGGTTTTGCTCAAACCTTAAGATGGTTATTGTTCCAAACCAGCCATATATTACCCTGCAGGTCTTCCACACAAGGACGCACACCAACTATCAACCTATGGGTACAGATGCCACCTAGTAAAAGTACTGTAAATTGCTTTTATAGTTGTTTACTAAAGCTTTGTGTCCTGTCCGGTAGCACAGTCACAGGTGTCTGTGATAAGCGTATTCACCAGATTCCCCCTGTATGGCAGTACAGCCTTGAAAATGTAATTCCCCCCCTTCAACTTCAACTAGATTCTGCTCCTCTTACACCCACTGGCTTCCTACACAGGATTCTAGTCCTGTTTCTAAAGATGCATTTGCTCAACAAATGCCTTCCTCTTACATCAAATCAGAAGGCTTATGCAGCAAAACTCCGGCTTTTAGCCACATGCAGAATATGACCAGTTTGCAGAAGCCATCCTACCATAGTCTCTGCCTATCTCACTTGGGTAAAAACCTTGAGTGCACATCCAAGAGCTTTGTGTTACCATCAGTGCAAGGTCCATTTACAACTGCTCCGTGTGCCAGTATGGTAATAGAGATCCTATATCACAGGAGATGCACGATTGTATAATTAGAAAGAAAAGCTCAGAAACCAGGCATGGTACAGTTGTGAAGGCAACAAACACCTAAGCATCAAGAGTCAGTCTGAGAACACATTGCCATGCACCAGACGGTTTTGCACCACCAAGTCAGGTTTAGCCGTCTCAGCACAGAGGTTCCAAGGTGTAAATGCACTGCTGAACTCAGTGCAGTGCTATAGGCTGGCTGCATTAAGAGGTCGATGATTCATCACTCCCCAGGCATGAAATTTGGAAATCCATTCTCAATCCACTCCAGGGACTCTCTAGTCACAGAAGCATAAAGTACAGCATACTACCTCCTGTGTGTCCTCTTCGCTGCACTGCCAACCTAATAAGCCCGATCTAACATCAAACACCTCATCCTCACCTGTGATGCAGCCCAAGTCTCACTTAGGCAGGAAGCTGTTGTGAAATGATAGATTGTGGAATGTGCAATCACTTGCCCAGAAGGAGGAGGAAAAAGATGTGCTTCCCCCTGTGCTCAGGTGTGATCCTTAGCCCACCTCATTCTTCTCCATATGGTCCTTGCTCAAGCGGAGTCTGCGCCTCTCGTTGAGAATCCGGTGAAGTCTTGCTTAGAGATCAGTACAAATCAAGAGTAGCAACAGACCTATTTGAATTTTTAAAAGGAAAAGCGCTTACATCAGTGTCTCCAACATACAACCAGACTCCAGAACGTTTGGAGAGGATCCCAGTCAGTACTAATAATCAATCTGGTCAGGACTCCATACACTTGAAAAAGCATCGTTTCACTTTCCTCAGATGTGGCTCGTCAACATCCTGTCTTGATTCAGGCGAGTATCTGGATGCTTGAGGAGCAAGCTGAAAACCAGAGATTAAGCTCCTGGCCGTTCTGGGCAGTCTACTCTATAGCCTTTGGTGCTGCGCCAGGTGAATAGAGTACGGTTAAAGTTATCATAGGGTCTACCCCCCTGGCAACAGCATCCAAGCTCGCTGCATGCTGCTATGCAAATCCAGCTTAAGGTACACTACCAGATTTCACAGCAGAACCACTGGGAATAGTAAAATATTCAGTTTATTTGTCTCCCATGCCTGCCTCAGCAAACAGCCCTGCTTGGAGGGCCAGATATTGACACAGAGTCCTACGAGTCTTGAGCATGTTCAACAGTATTTAATGCTACCTCTCACCAAAGCCAGAACTAGTCATTAAGTCTCTTCCTCAAATAGACTCAAGCGGTGAGGGCGAAGAGAAGACTCTCCAAGCCAATTATTTGAAACTTGACAAGAAAGAGGCTAAAAATAGAGGCTAAATAGATATTATTTTTCAAGGCTTTTCCCTTCAAGCTCATCTCCATCTAAGGAGCCTCACTCCTCTACCCTGGGATAAAGTTGAATTCTGTTCGAGGGGAGGTCTTTCTCTCTTGTATTACTACTTGATCAAGATTCCCACAGATTTGGGCACATCCTGGTTGAGCAAAATGGCCAAGCGCTAAAGTTTCTGTAGCTGCCTTCATCTTGTTCATCTCTGCCCTGTTGGCATCCCAGAATCTTCAGTAAGACAGACAGGCACTCTTTTTAGGGGTAATAATTGTCTCGAGTAATCACATTCTGAAAACGTCGGCCAAGATTTAACTCCCACTACTTCCTTGTAAAGAGACCGTGGATGGCCTGATCCAATAATATTTACAAGCTCTACAACAATTCCCTTACAGGGGTACAAGAACAAAGACTTTTGCTCAGATCCTTACAGCAGTCCAGCGTGACTGCCTATTTATTTTTTCATTTTTGAGTCATATGCTTGCGATAAAAAAAAAATATTGTCAAAGCTAGACATATGAGCTTTGCCAAAGATTTTTGTATCTGTTTTACATTGCAGCTGACATTTTTGATAATTGATCGAATTTAGCTGCATTCGAGTGCAAAGGTTAAACCAATTGACTGTCTATGCTTGTTTTATTTGCCAACTGCACCTTTTAGTGCAGGCGTTCACCTTTGTTTCCCAATGTCCTTGTTGCCATCTTCATATTAGTAGTCTTCTCGGTTAGCCCCCTCTTCGAGGGGAGGGCTCAATTATCTCTAATGCGTCCACAGGGATGTGGAATTTTTTTCACCCAACGTCCAGTACAAAGTACCAGTAGACATCTTTGCACTCATGCATGTACTGTCACCGCTCCACAAGTTATTACAAGTCGGAAGGCAAAATATTTGTAACTAGCTCATTTTGATTCATAATTACAATAATTGTGATAAGTCAGCCAAGCACTGTGACAATATCATGCTCACAGCCAATCAGACTTGGCTGTGATAGGCTAGGGTTCCTACTCAGTTTTTTTATTGGCTGTGAGCCCAGACACTAAATGTGTTGCTCATTTGTGGAGCTGGTGGCTCCGTGGGAACAAGCACTAAGTGTTTGTTGGGGGAGGTAGTTGTGGGTAGCCACTGACTTACGCACTAACCTGTCTGCTTGCATCTAATTGGAATGGAGCGCTATCCTATTGATTAATGTAGTCCTCTTACATAGCTGTTACTAACGACAGCCTTGGGTGGGCACAGAACTATTGTTGGCGACAACAGCAACAGTGGCTCGCTTGGGACAAGAGACCAAGAGAAAGTGAAAGCATTATTGGACAACAACATCGAAGTACATCACAAGCACTGCATTGATCGTATTTGGCATCCGCTCCCTCCTCAAGAACAAAACGGCTCTCTACAGCAGACCCCGAGTAAGAGGTAACTGTTGGCAAAGTTAGGACTGCTGGAGGGTTGACAGTATAGAAGTCTGAAGAACATCCCCCTCCTCCATGCCTCCCAGGTTGCACACAATATGAGAATAAGGCATTTAAGGGAAACTGACGCTACCCCACATCTTCTGCACCAATGCTTGTGCTTTTTAATTTATTTTAGCAGCGACTGGTTAAGCAGAAAGCTGGGCCCTCTTAGATCTTCCTGAAAGGCCTGCGGACCAATCAATCATCTGTTTTTTTTGCAGCCTGCATTAAGAGGACTGCAACAAAAAACAGACATGTCTGAACTCGACCTTAAAGTCTCAGGAAATTGTGTGATTGTCTTTGCAGCTCAGCATCGGGGCAGCCTCGGCACCATCCCCATTTTGAACCGGGTTGTGAGTTGAGCATGATTCAGCTGTTGTTCTCTTGTGTGCATTGATGTGTTTGTGTAGTAAAGGTTTAAGATCAGAAACGGATGACCAACATGATACTAAATACAGCACTTGCCCATGTATTAAGACTCTTAAAATTTTGATCACCTAGGTAAATATACATAAATTTATATTTGGAAAAAAAAGGAAAATATGTCGCAGGCAATATCAAACTAGATGCTTAGAGCTCTAAAGTTGCACAATGTAGGTAATTCAGTTCTCTTTTTGTCCAGAACGTAAAGAAAAATGAATGAAATGCAAAAGCCACACAGGTCTGGCTTGGGGTATCTCGGAAGCCCTGAATGTTTAATTTTAAACTGCTAATTAAGGGAGTTGACGAATCCATTACTCTAGTGTGAGTTTTACGAAACATAACACTGCACAAAAATGAGAAAAGAGAAAACCAAGGGAGACGTACAGAGTTAGGTGGCAGTATTAATAGCTACCAAATGGCCCCATGCGCTGTAGGGCACTATCAAACTTACAAAAAAATACATCTTCATGTCCAAGAATGCACAATACTGATGCCTTGAACATTCAGATTCTTTGAAAGTGCCACACATGACCCAAGAAACGCGCCACAGAAAGTGGGCTGCTAAAATGAAGGATAAACATTCAAGAGCCCTCTGATAAGGGCAAAGTAGAAATTACCGTTCACAGTTAATTAAGCCTCCTACCTAGAGTTTAATAAAACAAGCAAGCATTGGCATAGCCAATAGGTCTCGCCTTTGGGACGTTATAAGTGTTTAGTGAGAGCTATTGGCAATGTTTTTAAGGTATGTTGTAGAGGGAGGGTTGGGGTAGAGAGTATCGTGCCTAGATGGGGTTTGTAAAAAGGAGACAAGAAGTGAATCATTAGTCAGTCCCGAGGCCGGCTCAACATCCGGTGATTCTGGGCAAATCACTTAATCTGCCCGTGCATTAAACATCAATTTTACCTCTTCCATTACATTTTAATGTTAGGATGTACGATGTCTATATACGGAGGACTAAGTATGAAAATGAAACATAATGATCATAAAAATTAAGGAAATTGTTGTCATTGCGTGCACAAATTTAAGCGCATGTATTATTGTGAAAATAAATCTATAGCCTTTGTCATCAACGCCAAACATTCGAAGGGCTGTTATTGCCACAAAAAAGTCATTTAGCACTGGCGCCACGTCACTGGTGTTCTGTTTGTGCCTGTGAAGGGGTAGGCAAGAGTCCGTCGCTTGCCCAGCCAATTGAAAGCTTGGTGTGTTGTGGAAAGTCAATCGCAGCATATTGTTGTGGCAATAAGAGGCACGTTGGCAGCACTGCGCAGCCAGTCACATGTTAGTGTAGCATCTGTGGAAGGTATGTAGGTTAAGGGCGGAGTCAGTCAGTCTGAAGTTGTGCCGTAAAATTCCGGGAGGGTTGGGGTAGAGAGTATCGTGCCTAGATGGTGTTTGTAAAAAGGAGACAATGAGTCAAAGGGAAGACGCTGTCTGTGAAAGGCATACAGCACTGGACATTCAGTCAGATTGCAAGCGAAAGAGAAAGCACGGTAACCTGACCCACAAGGAATGCAGCTGCCGCCCTGCGCGCCGCTGCTCGCTCCCGAGAGCAAAACGCAGTGGGAGTGAACATTAAAAAAAGAGGTGGGACATGCGCCCGCTTTAGCCATTTGCGTGCTTACATTTTTGAAAGACACACACAAAAGACAACCACATGCGTGTGGGGAGTCAGACCCACACAGAGTAGTTTAAACAAGAAGCAGAGCAGCGCATGCGCGCTGCGCTAGGCTCGACCTAAAAAGGAAGATAACACTCACTGCCAGATTAAGTGATGAGCGGTGGGCAGGCACAATTAGGAGCGTTTTACAAGTATTTTTTGTGGGGGTGTGACTGGGAAAGAAACTGTTGCAGGCACTCCTTAAAATTTGCTATGCTGAATGTACCTCTGTAGTCTCTTAAGGCTGTGACATATGAGGCTACATGGAGGTTTCTCCTTTTCAGACAGCTGAAAATGAGTAACAGATGTCTTTTAAGTGTCCCGCAGCATACCCCAGCATATACTGTGCATCAAGAACTAGGAGTTCTGTATCTATGTGCTACCTTGGCACTTCGGCAACTTTTAAGATGGATTTTAATTTGGTCTCCGATTGAGACAAACCTTATTGGGATATCATAAGGATTGTTTAACCCTTGATAATACCCCTTTCTCATCTCTGGGTCGCCCCAATTTGTTTGATCGCCTAGAGAATATAAGGAAGGTGGATCTCAAATGGGCCAAGAATACTTTTTAATCCTGGTGTCTGGCCAACAGAGAAGGCCAGGAATTAACAAAACCTTTTGCAAGTGCTTATACATTTTTAAAAACCGCTAACATGATGGAACCACATTTAACCTGGGTGACTGATGGTAACGATAATTTTTTCCTGACACCGTTTAGGCTGAACTAATTATACTGGCTTTTACCTGTCCCTAAATGCTGGGATGAGGGATCTAACCCTCGACCTTCAATCAATAAATCAGTAGATTTGTAGAGTGCTTCTTGTCACCTATGAGGGTATCCAGACGCTGGCAGGGTCCAGTTGATTAGCGAGGTCCTCAGGGACTTTCGGAACTCTGGAAGTGATGGGGAGGTCCGTAGATGAAAGGGTAGCTCATTCCATGTCTTCGCTGCTAGGTAAGAGAAGGCATGATCTCCACATCCACTACGTTGGATGCTGGGGCTGAGAGGGGTGAGCGTTAGCCAAAGGGACGCTGAGAAGAGGTGTCTGGTGGGCTAATGGAAGATGAAGGGGTGGTTCAAGTAGGTGGGTTCGCAGCTGTGTAGGGCGTGTATGCATGGGTCAGGAGCTTGAACTGGCATCTTTTCTACAGTGTGCCAGTGGAGAACCGAGGTAGAGGGTGATGTGGGTTCGTCTAGGGAGATCGAGTCTGGCTGTAGAGTACTGTATGGTCTGTAGTCGTCTGAGTTGGGCTGCATCCCCTGCATAGAGAGCGTTGCCATACTCCAGTCGACTAGAGATGAGGGCCTGGGTGATGGTGCGTCGAACTTTGGGGTAGCTATTTGAATATCTTACGAAGCATGCAGAGGGTGAAGAAGCAGGAGGAGGAGTTGACCGGAGTCGTCATGGTTAGCTTGTTGTCCAGAATGATGCGCAAGTTCCTAGCATGGTCAGTGGGGGTAGGAGGTCCGAGTTCTGAGGGCTACAAGGATGCGTCCCATGGGGAGCTTCTGTTTCCACAAATTAGTACCTCTGTCTTGTCCGTGTTGAGCTTAATGCAGTTGTCCTTCATCCAGTTGGCGACGTCTGTCATGAAGTTGTGGAAGATGGTCTTGGTTGTGGTGGTGTGGAGAGGATGTAATGTTGAGTCCGTGGGTTTTAGCGATGCTGGCCAAAGGTGTCATGTAAGTGTTGAAGAGGGTAGGGCTGAGCGAGGATCCTTGGGGTACTCTACAGATGATTACCTTGGATTTGGCGGTGAATGGGGGAAGGTGTACTTTTCGCATTCTTTCGGTGCTGAAAGAGGTGATCCATCTGAGAGCAGCTCATTGGATGCCTATGTTGTGCAGCCTTGTGATGAGTGTGTGATGGGAAACCGTATCGAAGGCTGCTGAGAGGTCTAGGAGGATCAAAGTTGCAGTCTATTCTTAGTCGAGTAGGGTTTGGATGTCATCAGTAGTCGCAATGAGGGCTGTCATGGTGCTGTGGTTGCTGCAGAATCCAGATAGGAGGAGTCAAGTCGGAGGTTCTCTTCCATAGGTGAGGAGAGTTGTTGATTGGGGGCTTTTTCTAATACTTTGACCGGGAACGAGAGCAGGGAGATCGGTCGGTAGTTGTGGAGTTCGCTGGTGTCTGTCCGTGGTTTCTTTAGTAGGGCGCTGACTTCTGCGTGTTTCCAGTCCTCGGGGAAGGTGGCCCTGGCAATTGAGGTGTTGGAAGAGGATTTCTTTGCCCCAAGGGTCACAAGATGAAACAGGACTCTCTTGCCCAAACAAGCAGGTAGGTCCTGGGGCAAGGTTTTCTCTTCGCTATCCCTACTAGACACCAGTGATGACCTTGTGGCTGCGACCAAGTGTCTCCACAAGACACGCTTCATTTTGTCATTATGTGGATTTTTACCTCAAGCCTCAAAGAAACTATTTTTAAAATGTATTTTTAGCAAGGTCGACCTGCGTTAATGTATTTACAACTGTTGAATTAAGATTTTATGTTATTCTATTGCTTGTTTTTGAGCTGAGCCAGATAAAATCAGACATTTGATACAAATTCTGAATTGTATGATGTTTTAACTATGATAGATCTTTTATGGAGCATTTATTAATTCCAAAATAAAGAACAATCGATTGATTGCTTAAAGGTGGACAGAATGAGAGATTGTGCCTGTTGGAGGTGGAAGCATGAGAGGGAAAGGTAGTAGTGGGTGAGTGCATAAGAGATGTCAAAGAGAAACATAGGATTCAAAGGGTAAATGGGAATAGGTGAGAATTGCAAAGTAGGTCTGATATCTTAATTACTGAAGCATTTTGAGAGTGCTCAAGATTGTAAAAAAGGGAGCATTTCTGACCTCTCTAACTCACTGAACTAGAAGGTGGGACAAGTGACTCTTTACAGGACAGGTAGATATTAGCAGCAATTTGTCCCTTGAGCAAGTAGATTTTATAACAAATTTCACACCGGTGTCCAGTAGGGATAGTGAGGTGAAAACTTTGCCCCAGGACCTACCTTCTTGGTGAGGCAAATGGGTCTGGTTTAATCTGGTGACCTTTGGGACAAAGAAATCCTCTCCCAACCCCTCTTTTACCGTTGCATTCACTTAGCCCTTCAAGATCTCCATCAGCCCCTCTCATAGGTGCAGCTGCTCTTTGCAGGGCCTCAATGCAAAACTCCAAATAGTAATGAAAAAAAGCCTCAATATAGTTGCTGCCAATGATTCTTTCCTGTCATCTATGCCATTCATGTCACTGCAATCTTCCCAACTATATAGACTGTATACACTGACTATATACACTGAGTATATTCACCGTCAACAGGCCTGCTATGCTGGCTCCCTTCCAGAAACAGAGCTAGGTCCTGGGAACCTCACATAGCAGGTGAACAAAACTCCTGAGTGACTACAGACTTGTTGGACAAGGGGTCAAGAACACACGTCTAGTAATATAACCAGTGCTTACGCCTCTACCGCAAATGCTCTATATTGACCCAGAACCAGGAAGTAGTGCAACCACAGAAGGGCTGTGAGGCTACACAGACTATGCCGCTCTTCGATTATGTTTTTATGTATGCAGAATTTGCATAGCAAGAACCTAGATGAAAAGTAGCGGAGAACTGTACAGGGTCAGAGGCAAAGATACAGTCAATGTGCATTTGCAGCAGTAGCTGATTTTTAAGAGGGAGCGTGGACCTTTACTGCATCATGATAATGTGTTCTTTAAAGCAGTAGAGCAGGGAAGGGGCGTCCTGATGGATACAAGAATGTCCATCAAAACACTTACTGCATGGATGAAGACGGCCCAACGCCAATGCTTTTAATTTTTTGCAATTCATCATCTCGTATCTGATGGCATCCTGGCTGTGGGAGTGCCGAGATCAACTGGCGATACTGAGATCGAAAGAAGCTGTGAGAGACTGATAAGACAACAGAAATGAGCAAGTCAATGACCCACTGTTAAACAGTACGTGCTTAAGTTGTGGATTTCTATCTTTTCGCATTGTAAACAAAAGGTATTCACCCAGAATGCAGGGGAAAGACCACACGCTTGCAGACACGATGACAGACTGTTTAGCCTGTTTGCAATGTTTTATGCTATACCAAGCGTGTCTGAAGCAGGATTGAACTCCATCAATCGAAGGCACCACCTGGGAATCCTGCATGCGGAACTAGTGGAAGCATCGATGTAGGCAACTGAAAAAAGGAGAAACAAACAAAAATCATCTACACACAACAACTATTGTCTAGGTGTTTGACTCCATCAAGTGCATGTCTTGGCTTGTGCCTGTTGTCTTTCAGACAATCAAATGCATCAGTTTATTGATCTTAACATCTAAGGAGATACGGTATTGTTTCTACTCTGATGTCCTCTAGAGAATTGGAAGCCGCATTACTAACTCTAGTAATGCAAACAATTCATTATACATTGTCAGTGTGGGACGACTCTATAGAGAACCCAAGTTAAACCCAATCAACTGTGTGTTTAGGCTACCGAAGTCACCTGCAAATTCCCAAATAGGAAAATATCCACACTGGTGTATTTAGATGTAATATAAAGGATTCAGAGAACAGAATATATATAGCAACAAATTCAGAATATACGCTATTTTGTAGTGAACTCTCTGGTTCAATCATTATTTTGAGATACATAAAGAATGGCAAAATCTGAGCAAATCACTTACGGTATAGTTGTGAACAATCCAATAGTAGATCGTTTGGAAAAGGAAAGGGTGCTCTAATCTAATATAAGTGGAACTTTAGGTCAGATCAGATGCTTGCATCTGAAGCTCAGCATCAAGGCAAATTATTTCTGGTTTTCAGATGTAAACCTAAAATAATTATTTCAGCATGTACCATTGGGCATCTAAATTAATGCACAACAAAGAGCAATTACAACAAGCATTGGCATAGCCAATAGGTCTCGCCTTTGGGACCTTATAAGTGTTTAGCCATGCAACAGTTGCATAACTAAATACTTACAAGGTCCCAAAAGCGAGACCTATTGGCTACACCATGATAATCGCGGCACCTGCGCTTTACTTTTAACATTAAAAGTAAAGCGCTTTAACATTAAAAGTAAAGCGCGGGTGCCGCGATTATAGCAAAAGTAAAGAAATAGAAAAATAATCTATTTCTTCAAAGCCAGTGAAAGTGCATCGCGATCGCGATGCACTTAATGACCCGTGACGCGCGTGCACGCTCACGTGAACGCAAGCTGGTCGCCAGCAAACTGCTGTTTGCACTTCCAAAACCCGCTTACTAAAACTCTCGCCAGAGCAGCGAATGCGCTGGCTCAGGCGAGACCTAAAAAGGGGAGAAGATGCGGCACAGGGAAATTTAAAATAATTATAAATTCTCTGAGGGGATCGACAGCAAGTTTTCAGCAGGTCTAGGTGGTGCTGACTGAGTGATCTTGAGCAAATGGTAAAATGCTCAAAGAACATGTGTAGCAAGGAAGCAACCTGGTTCAGACCACTGGACCGGAAAATGTCCTGCAGCATTCAGAGCAAACATTTAAGAAATGTATGATCTTCTAAAGGCTTTTATGGAAGCAAAACATCTAGTAACGAGATTATCTCATTCAAAATTGAACTATACTCATTTTCTTAATGAAATTAGATTACCTAATTGAAAATGCAACAGTATTTTACTGCTAAAATGAAGAGTGCAAACGAAAATTACAAATACAAATAATGCATTTGGCCTTACTGAAGGCATGCATACACCCATGGTAAGTTAAGTGCTGCATTGATCGAGTGCCACCACAATCTGAGTTTGTTTTTTAAACTTCAGGACCAGTGGTAACTCCATGGTTAGACCTGCTTGCTGTGAACATGTTTGGGATATTTTCTCACTTGGAATGTGCTGAAACACTCAAACCCAGCACCACCTAACAAGGCAAAGCTCCTCTTCTGAAGATATTTAATGAATTAACTCCTTGTTAATTGATTACCCCAGTGAATTATAACCGTTGCATACCTTCAGCAAAGCCATATTGTATTTTATGTGCTGCTTTGAGTGTGGTCACAATTTGTGTTGTTGGACCATCATGGTGCACATGTTTGCATCTCGGAGTTCCCAGCTGGCCTCCAAAATCTACAATCTTCTTAAAGTACAATTGACCTTCTTGCACTGCAAAGTCATAATTTAAACAACAGGCTGCAAATAGGAATCGAGGAGCATAAACTGTAACAGCAGCAAAAGTGAGGAACCCCGATTTCATTCACCTCGGACTCCAAAATGCTCAGATCCTATTGTCTAGGTGGGGAAGAGACCATACACAAAACATCTCATCAATATGCCCCGCTTCCCCACCCCCTCCAAAAGTTAACCGTGCAGGGCACCTCCGTCTATGTAATGTAATGGGCCATGTTTATTCTAGCTGTGTGGGCATAAACCTGCGAAGGCACAATTTATACCCAACTGTTGCTTACTAAATTGCTCTGACCTTGCTTTCTCTCCTCTCCACCTCCCCCACCAGCCATGAGCAAAAGAAATTAAATGGATTCGGTCTATCAGTGCTCTGCATCTAAGTGATTAAATTCAGCTGCTGGAGAAATTGTGTCGTGAGTGGCATCTGAAACACGGTAGAATGAGAGGGCCCGTCCTACTCCCCTCACATGAAAAAAGGTAAAATCCATCCCTTCTGAATGTGACATGACAGAAGCCTGACAGGTTTCGGGGAATACGGGCCCGGGCAGCTCTCCTCTCAGTGTAATGCAGTTTCCAAACAGATTTTCAACCGCTCAGTTAACAGCATGACGAGTATGGAGGGTCTGCCCTTTGCAGCAGTGTAAAAATAACCTGGATGCCCATCCGAGACAAAAACACGACCAAACACTTTAGTTTGTGGTCCACTGCACTGAAAGTCCACGGCAGTGTAGAGATGCCCTACACGAACCAGATGGAGAAGTTGGGCCCCACCTTTAATCATAACCACCAGGTTGCCCTGAAAATGCAGCAGACTGGAGAGAAACTATAGCCCGTTACCCCTGGAAAGACACAACATCACGCAGCTTTACAGGTCTCCAGATAAGTTTATGAAATAGACGTATTTTACTTCATAGGGAGAAACACTGAATTTCTCATTCCTAATGGAAGCAAACGTATGGGTATACAATTAAAATTTATTTCTATCCTTAATTTGCGAATATTTATTTATGTAAGTAACCTGTGCTTCTATGTAGTGAAAATTTCATAATAGTTGAAAATATTTTTTTCCTTGCTGAAGACAGTCTTCAAAATAATTATCAACAAAAGAAGAGCGTGTATTTGCGGCAGGTTGATGCTGATGTAAAGGACCTGGACATACTAGTACTAGGGCAGTAAGAGGAAGTATGGCGAGTATTTATCCATTACACATTATTAGTTCTGGTTTGACCGCACAGCTGCCTGCAAGCCATGCTGTTTCAAATTCTTTATAATATACATAAAGTGAGCTTTGGCTTTCACCCAGAGGAGTATTACCCTCTCACCTCACGCTATTGGCCATTTGGTGCATCGTTCTGCCTTACAGAAAATTCTTCCAATGGACTGCATGAGGGACTATTTTTCATTTGAAAAGAGGAATTATCACTGTCGCATTCAATTCTGCATATCTCATACATTATTTGCAGAAAACGATCATTTTTGCTACTTCTTTCACACCAGTTGAAAAGCCAATAGGGCAGGCTTTCATGTGATAAATAGAATTTGTGCATGCAAAGCATGTAAATAGTACTTGTGAATGCTAGAATTTTCTTGTGTTGGTACATGAACGCCAGATCTATTGCCTTTGCCAATGCTTGTATTCTGT
Source organism: Calotriton arnoldi (assembly GCA_963921515.1). Lineage (NCBI taxonomy): Eukaryota > Metazoa > Chordata > Amphibia > Caudata > Salamandridae > Calotriton > Calotriton arnoldi. Next base: position 1,299,486 of record CAWUFW010002204.1, read on the forward strand.
TGCAAATATCTGTCCATTTAAGTTATTATATTTATAGTTATAGTAGTAGTATTAGTAGTAAGGCAGGCCAGGATGCTACTTATCTGGTGATCGGAGGATTGAAGACGCAAATAAGTTTCCAAATCCTATGTTTTACCTAGGTTGGTGAGATTATTAGTACCAGAGTCCAATAAACTGTAGTCGATCAGTGGCTACCAATGGATAACCCGAGAACCCAGGATAAGTGAACATCTAGGTAGAAGTGCTTTCAATTTCCCAGCCGGCATTGTTAGCAGTACTGTTTGTTTCCTCATCTGACCTTTTCTTTCTGCACAGGTGCCAGCAATGGGCATACGCACAAAGGGCATAAGCAAGTAACACCATCTCCTAGGTTCAGGATCATTGCATATTGTATATTTCCCCTCACCCGATAAGAGTGATTGCACACAACCTGCCCTACTGAGAGCACTTCACACACCTAACCCAATCACTATGTAAGCAACGCCACCTTGGCAGTGCCGATCATTCAATGTAGATTGTCAATTGTCTCCCAGACTATGGCATCAACGAACTCGCCTACTGAAAGACATTGTAGACCTTTGACACCCCCGAACATGAATCAGCACTACACTGTTTGCCAATTGTCATCTAAAGTTCTTGCACTGAAACACGACATTTTACTCAAATCAGCAGTAGGAATGTCACTCTGTGAATGCTGCGTTTATTAAAAAGTGTCTACTTTATAAATCTGAGCACTGCTTCGACGTACACGTTCTCCCTTTCTTCTTTGTACCACATTTCTCAACTTTAACGAAGAACACCTAGCCCATGTGAATTTTGCCCACTTGTTACAACTCAGAAAAATCTTGCCCATTTACTGTCAGGTATTAAAGACGTAGTAATTCGCTATGACCTGTACTCCACTCTAAAATCATACAAACAGCATAGGGAATGCCTAGTTCTTTCAGGATTTACTGAATCTTGCGCGCAGTGTCATGATCACTCTTCATGGGTTAAAAACATAAAATAAGATTGAAGCACCACAGCTCAAGTCAAACCGCAGCCAAAATGATGGCAGAGGCAAAAAACACTAGATAGAATAGTTAATATGAAGTCTCAGTCAGGGTGTATTACTCCACTTATAGCATGAAGATTTTGAGAAGCAACTACACTAAGAAATATTCCACTCGTCTTAAGATACAGACTTATTATATTGCTATCTTGATAACTACTGCGCTGCAGGTTCAGGTAACTTCATTCATAGGGGCCAGATTAGTTAGAATAGATAAACCTATAGTAACGTGTTTGAAACGGGCAGCAGCAGATTTTTTTGTAAGGACACCCCCTCATGTGTGTGGGGAGAATGAGAAAATAAGTAATACATACATACAAACATCGAGCAAAAAGTATTATAGCGTTGGGACGTTGTAGGCAACTGTCCCATACCATTTGAAAGATGCGCTGCTGGAAGGATGCAACACATAATACAACTAACGGCACACAGAGTGTATACATTCAGGAGGACATGGGAAGCGTGCACAACACTTTAAAAATAGCTAAAGTTAAGAGTCTTGTTAATGGACTGAGAGCATAATAAATTGAGGGGCAAAAAAGGGGGGTTGTGTTATTGTTTTTTTGCATAGTGGAAAGGTGAGTGCTAACAGTCACTTGCTAGTTGTCAGTATTACCAAAGAGGGTGCGCGGATTTAGTGACTTTCCACTAACCCCGTGCACATGTGAGCACTGGGACTTGCGTTGCAGTTATGGGGCATGTCTGAGTCACTTTGTCTTTAGTTGTACAGGCTGGCGTATGCCTGTTGTAGCTTTTCTACATGTACTGGGCTTCAAAGAAAGGGCTCTGGATTTGCGGCATTTCACTCACCCATTTGGGTGCATGTCCTACAATATGTAACAAGTTAGTACAACTTATATAACCTACCAAGGATAACTCCCAACTCCTTCATTGCCAAATGCATTGATCATTTATTTGTAGCAAAGGCCTGACCTACCCAGAAAATAAAGAGGGCACACAGGGAACAAGTGACTGACTAGCATGATCCAGATGACCTAGGGATTTAAACGCACTCTAAAATGCATTAAGGGCCAGCACTCAAATGGTCAGATGGACATCATGCACTGCAGTACATCTAACAGCAGCCAGAGAAAAGGGTTGGAAGGCAAAAAAAGTGAACTGCACAGCTGTAGGTTGAAATTAAATTGTTTTCCCCATACTTCAAGTATGAAACACTGCTCTAGCAAACCTGGCTCCAGGCGGATATTATCTGAAGGGAAAAAATGACCAATTTGAAGAGAAGACACTAATCCTTGAACTCAAATTTGCAAAGCTGAACATGCAACAAGCCAAGCAGTACTTTCTCCGCCTAAGGGCCTTTCAACTACCAAACATGGTGCTAGATCTTTAACACTGGTCTAGGTTTCCTTAGTTCCCTTGACCTTGCCAGGTTTCCTTAGTTCCCTTGACCTTGCCAGGTAGGTCGCTCCCCCACCACACAGCTCCGCCTGTGTTGGCCGCCCGCTGCTGCTGCTGGTAAGATCGCCGTTCCGCTTGTGGCCTCGGTGCCCGCATTTCTTGCTTGTCTCCCCTTTTCCTTCTGTACCCCTCGCTGCCCCATTTGCATTGTGCCCGTATTTGTGTCTGCTTTTCTCTCCCCATTTTCCCTTCTGTACCCCTTGCTGCCCCATTTGCATTGTGCCCGTATTTGTGTCTGCTTTTCTCTCCCCATTTTCCCTTCTGTACCCCTTGCTGCCCCATTTGCATTGTGCCCGTATTTGTGTCTGCTTTTCTCTCCCCATTTTCCCTTCTGTACCCCTCGCTGCCCCATTTGCATTGTGCCCGTATTTGTGTCTGCTTTTCTCTCCCCATTTTCCCTTCTGTACCCCTCGCTGCCCCATTTGCATTGTGCCCGTATTTGTGTCTGCTTTTCTCTCCCCATTTTCCCTTCTGTACCCCTCGCTGCCCCATTTGCATTGTGCCCGTATTTGTGTCTGCTTTTCTCTCCCCATTTTCCCTTCTGTACCCCTCGCTGCCCCATTTGCATTGTGCCCGTATTTGTGTCTGCTTTTCTCTCCCCATTTTCCCTTCTGTACCCCTCGCTGCCCCATTTGCATTGTGCCCGTATTTGTGTCTGCTTTTCTCTCCCCATTTTCCCTTCTGTACCCCTCGCTGCCCCATTTGCATTGTGCCCGTATTTGTGTCTGCTTTTCTCTCCCCATTTTCCCTTCTGTACCCCTCGCTGCCCCATTTGCATTGTGCCCGTATTTGTGTCCGTTTTCTCTCCCTTTTTTCCTTTTGTGCCCCCGCTGCCTCTCGCCATTCCCGCCGCTGCGTCCCTGCGGCCCCGCCCCCTGTCTGCCCATTCGCTGACCCTGCCTCCCGCCTCCCAGCTGCTCCTCCCTCCCACCTCCCCATAAATGGCGGCCGCGCACTGCCGCGCCGAAGGCGCGCCTAAGGCAAGCCCGTCTGCGCCCGTCCGTGCCTGGACCGCGCCCAGCGCCAAACCCCTGGCCCCCGCAGCAGCCAACCCACCCACTGGACTTACGACACCGCCACCCTCAACGCACTCAACACCGGCCGTATCCCCGGCTGCCACCGTGCCACCCCAGGTCGCACCCACGGACCCTTCGGCTGACAATCCTGCAAGTTCTCCTGCCTCCGGACCTGCACCGCACCCGCCAAGCCGAGCACCAGCAGCAACCACCTGAAGTGCATCCTGCTCAACACCCGCTCCGTCCACAGACACGCCGTGGAACTTTGGAACCTGCTCGACTCCACATCACCAGACGTCGCTTTCCTCACGGAAACATGGATGAACGCCTCCTCAGCGCCCGACATCGCCATCCCGGACGGATACAAGATCACCCGAAGGGACCGCGCCAACCAGACCGGAGGAGGCATCGCCATCGTCCACAAGAACACCATCCGCATCACGACCAACTCCGATGACACCTTCACATCCGGCGAACACCTGCACTTCCAGATACACACCGACCCCAAGACCACCCTCAGAGGCACCCTCATCTACAGACCCCCAGGACCACGCACACAATTCAGCGAAGACATCGCCTACCTCATCAGCCCGCACGCCCTCCCCTCGGCTGACTACATCCTCCTTGGGGACCTCAACTTCCACCTAGAGAACAACAACGATCGCAACACCACCACCCTGCTGGACAACCTCGCCAACCTCGGACTCAAGCAACTGGTGACCACCCCCACACACCACGCCGGCCACACGCTTGACCCAGTCTTCTCCTCCAGCAAGGACATCTCCTTCAGCCACACCACCGGACTCCACTGGACAGACCACAGCTGCGTCCACTTCAGCTTCAGCAGGATCACCACGCACCACCACCCGCAACAGTTTCCGCGCAGAAGCTGGAACAAGATCACCACCGACCAACTCACCACATCCCTGAGCCAGAACCCTCCCGCCAGCTCAACGAACCCCAACCAAGCCGCCAGCAACCTCACAAGATGGATCACCAACTGCGCAGACGACCTCGCCCCATTGAAGACCCCCTAGTCAGACCCGGCAACAAGAAAGCATCCTGGTTCACCGACGAACTCAAGAAATCCAAGAAGAACTGCCGGGCCCTCGAGAAAGCATGGCGCAGAGACCCGACTGCAGACAACATGACCACCCTCAAGCACGCCACCTGAAAACACCACCAGCTGATCCACACCACCAAGAAAACCGCATTCAAGGAACGACTGGACAACAACGCCCACAACAGCAAGGAACTCTTCATCATCGTCAAAGAACTCTCAAACCCCAGCGCCGGAAACAACGACATCACTCCCTCGCAAGACCTCTGCAACTCGCTCGCCTCGTTCTTCCACAGCAAGATCGCAGACATACACAACAGTTTCAGCACACAGCCGACGTACCCTACGACCGTTCCAACGTCCCCCACCTCCACCCTCCGAGCCTGGACCCCGATCAACACCGAAGACACTATCCGCACGATGAACTCCATCCACTCCGGATCACCAACCGACCCCTGCCCTCACCACGTCTTCAACAAGGCCGACGCCGTCATCGCACCCCACCTCCGGGACATCATCAACACCTCCCTCGACACCGCCACCTTCCCAGAGAGCTGGAAGCACGCCGAACTCAGCGCCCTACTGAAGAAACCGTCGGCGGATCCCACCGACCTCAAAAACTACCGCCCCATCTCGCTCCTTCCTTTTCCTGCAAAAAGTCATCGAGAAGACCGTCAACAGACAACTGGCCGCCTTCCTCGAGACGAATGGATCCTCGACCACTCGCAGTCCGGCTTCCGGGCCAACCACAGCACCGAGACCGCCCTCATCGCAGCCACCGACGACATCCGAGCCCTGCTCGACAACGGGAAACAGCGGCCCTCATCCTCCTGGACCTCTCCGCAGCGTTCGACACAGTCTGCCACCGCACCCTAGTGCAACGCCTGAACAACGTCGGAATCCAAGAGAAGGCACTGGAGTGGATCATCTCCTTCCTCGCCGGAAGAACCCAGAGAGTCCGCCTCCCCCCGTTCAGTTCCGAGGCCACCGAAGTCATCTGCGGCGTACCACAAGGATCATCACTCAGCCCCACCCTCTTCAACGTCTACATGAGCCCCCTCGCAGCCATCGCATGCCAACACAACCTCAACATCATCTCCTACGCCCGACGACACCCAGCTGATCCTCTCCCTCACCAACGACCCCACAACCGCCAGAACCAACCTACATGAAGGGATGAAGGACGTAGCCGAGTGGATGAGGAACAGCCGCCTGAAACTGAACTCAGATAAGACGGAAGTCCTCATCCTAGGATCATCACCCTCCGCCTGGGACGACTCCTGGTGGCCCCCTGCCCTGGGCAACGCACCCAAACCAACGGACCACGCACGCAACCTGGGCTTCATCCTGGACTCCTCCCTCTCAATGACCCGACAAGTCAACGCCGTCTCCTCGTCTTGCTTCAACATCCTACGCATGCTGCGCAAGATCTTCCGGTGGATCCCCACCGAAACCAGGAAGACGGTCACCCAGGCCCTCGTCACCAGCCGACTGGACTACGGCAACTCCCTCTACGCCGGAACCACAGCCAAACTTAAAAAAATCTCCAACGCATCCAGAACGCCTCAGCTCGACTCATCCTGGACATCCCCCGACACAGCCACATCGCCGGACACCTGAGAGACCTGCACTGGCTCCCCGTCAGCAAGAGAATCACGTTCCGACTCCTCACCCACGCACACAAAGCTCTCCACAACCAAGGCCCCAGATACCTCAACGACCGTCTGACCTTCTACACTCCCACCCGCCAGCTACGATCGACCAACCACGCCCTCGCCCCCGCATCCGAAGAGCCACAACGGGAGGAAGATCCTTCTCCTACCTGGCTGCCAAGACGTGGAACTCCCTACCCATCCACCTCCGCCTTACCCAAGACCACCTCTCCTTCAGGAAGCAACTCAAGACCTGGCTGTTCGAACAGTAGCGGACCCCCCCGCCCCCCCAGCGCCTTGAGACCCTCCGGGTGAGTAGCGCGCTATACAAATGCTTGATTGATTAGTGTCCAATCACCTTGAACTCCAGTCGGAGGGCCTGAATCTGAAGAGAAGGACTCCGGCGGTTGCTTTGCTGACCATGTGCAAAGACACAGAAAGCAACAGATTATTCGAGAGGACCACATCTCACATTCAGTTGACTATCCACCCTTGACCCTGGTTATTTTACAGTGGCCAGTGACATTTTATGAAACTTCTAAAGAAAAAAAGAAATATTCAAAACTAGCCCATAGGATAACATACAAGGAAAGGCAATCTAAATGTACAGGATGAGAGAGGACACACGCTGAACTCCTAACTAATGTTCCCAGAAATAAAGACATGGAACGTTAGTGACAACAATCCATTCCAAGATAGTGGGTCTGCTAAAAGCAAGATATGCTAAATATGAAGGTGTTTAAATATAGAAAGAATAAAACCAGCATTTAAATTTAAAAAAATCTAAAAAGCAATACATTTGCATTCCCCTGGTGGAGTCCAAACCTCGCTCAAGCTTCTCTGGTCCTGGCTGGTGGCACTTTTTTAAATGCAGGCAAACAAGAAGTCCCATTACCCGGCAAGGACTACAGGTTAGTTGGGAGCTCTACAGTAACAAGCAACATTGTGCTTCTTCCATTTTCACCACATGAACTAATATTGATGTGGGATGCAGGATGGCAGTAACGGCATTAATTACCTCACCGCCATCTCCCTTTTCAATGCAGGAGAATGATATCACAAAATCCTTCTGCTGTCCCTAGAAGGAAGGGGGCTAGGGCACGATCTACTGGTCTTGCAAAGGAGAGGCTAGCGACTGATATAGTGAATATGTCCTCCTCTGTAAGGCATGTTTTTTAAAGGACCCTGGCAGGTTGAGTGCATTAGACTCCCCTTTTATTAGTTCGCTCAATACGTTTCTATAAAGTGCAGTCTTCTTTACAATGCTGGCTGTAACACTGCTGGCAAAGAGTCTACGCATTAGTCAACGATTTCAAGCTACTGCACAGTTGGGGTTCTTTTATCTTCATGGCGTGCCCACACTGAACTGATGATAAAAAGGAAGCAGAGTGCCAACTTCATTGAATGCAAATTACAAACATGGGAATTTAAGTTTCAGCTTGCTTACACGATGAAGTAATAATTGCACCACTGCTTCATAAAACTCTGACGAGCACATTTCAGCAGAATCTGAGCACTGCTTGGATCATCAATAGCAAAACAGAGGTAGCGCAAACTGCTGTCACAGCTGATAGAAGAAAAAAACACTTTCCTCCCAAAATTTGAGTAACAGCCAAATATTCCCACACAACTGCCTGTAAAATCAACACAAGCTGCATAGGAGGGTGGAGCAACTCCTTTTGACTATCTGCAGTGGCTCATGCCTGCCCCACTGCCGTCTTTCGACGGCTGCTCTGGTTTGCCTGCCAGGCTGCACATCGTACTTAGAACAATTCTCAATAACGGCCACCTCCGAGCTTCGGGTGGCCAATAGAACAGGGTTCTTCCAATCACATTCCAAAGTCACACGTCAATGTAAACTGCTCCCTCTCAACACGTGATATTTTTAGACTGCGCCATGTCTTGCCTCCGACTGCAGATGTGCAAAGAGGTTAGGTTTTCCTTCTTCGTGTCACCAGCATGTCTTCTTCACTTAGCTCCTTTCCTTGACTCTAAGACTGTAATGCATAACTGGCACGTCATGATTATATTTTAGATTAAACTGACAAAATTACTCATCCAAATCCAGTTGTGGCTCCTCCGCTAAGGCGGAGGAGCGTCCCCCCACTTCCTTGAAGCAGCAAAAGAAAGGAAAAAATAAAATGATAATAACTAATGTTATTATCATCATTTTATTTTGTCCTCCTGCTGCGGCAGCTTGCGTGAGGGGGCGGGGCTGAAGAGCAGGGGAGAAGTGGTACAACCCTCCTAAGTGCGCAATGACTGTTTGGTCGGCCTTCTCAGGCCGCCCAAAACAGTCATGCACATTTTCCCTGTTCTCCATGCAGGCTGCATTACAGCCTGCATGGAGAACATGCCCATCTCTCCAACCCCTGGCTGAGCACCGTGTCACGGCGCTCAGACCAATCACAACGCTGCATTGCAGCATTATTAGCTGCGGGGAGCGTGGGAGCCCTGGTGCTTCCTGATTCCTACAAGAAGCCAGGAAGAGGACGCAGGAGAGGCAGCGGCCGCTGGCCAGTCGGAAGGTAAGTGATCTCTTTTTTTTTTTTTTAAACCGGACCTCCCCCACCCCCCAACCCAATACACACCACCTGCCCCACTGCTGCTTCCAGGTACCAGCCGCGGCTGTCCAAAACCTAAAAGGAAAATGGGTGGGAAAGGGAAGTATTCAAATGGCCTAGCTCTGCGAACTATAGATTTATTTTATTATGCATTATTATGAGTTATTTACCCAAGAAACAACGCACTCACTTATAAAAGTGTATAAAGCATCCTAAATCCAGAGCTTAAACACAGCAGTAGCTACCAAATGAAGCGCAACCACTGCTACTCATACAAACCATGTGTCCTGTATGGCAGAGGGTCAGAAGACTCTGTCCTAAAAGCACCAATCAGCAGCCAGTGGAGCATGGATGCTTTTAAACAAGCACACAGAGCGGCCTTGGCTCTACCCCGAGCCCTCCTCCAATCAGCGGCCGCATCAGAGCTGCCGACTCTGGACCTCAGGATCAGCGTTGGGGCCGCGGAATGTAAACAAAGCACGTTGTGTCTTCCTGCCTAAGGTAGGAAAAACTCAATAAATAGTACACCTACCGTGCAACAACCAAGTAAAGGGGCCAGTAGCCATGGGAGGTTACAAATGAAGATATGGCCGTACTAAGGAGGGACTAACAAGCCTATTTAGGAATCAGAAGCCTGCATTTACGAAGGACAAAGACACAAGCCAATGGAAAATGGGGGCGGGGGAGTGGGCGGGGCTTCTCTCCCATACTTAACTACCACAGATCTTCCCTGGAGAAGCGCTTGCGTGCTGACTCTAGGCTCGACCTAAAATTACCAAATAATACTTTGGGTGATATACAGCCAATTTATTTTCCAACCATTAAAATCTCCATTGCGAAATGTTCCACTACAACTTTGGTTGACCGCCTCAGCTCTGAGGTAATGGTTAAAAAGTTGGAAAAAAAACCTCATTAGGTATCAGCAGAGGTCTGCCACGTCTGGTTCCTTAGCAAATACTACATATTTCACACTGTGCAGCAAAGAGATGGTAAACAGCTATTACCATGCAGCATTTACCACGAATGCCTTTACCACTCATTTTTTACCATGCATTGCCTTTACCATGTATATGCCTTTACATCGAAATGGTAAGCATATATCAGATAAGTATACATACTTATAAATTCACTGGAAAAAACAAAGGTTAAAGGGATGTTCTAGTTAGGCTCATTTCACTTGTACAAAACCACAGAAATTCAGCACTTAGTTACCTGAACTAACTATAACCTACGCTCCCGCAATGCACAGCTTATGACCTCACATATTACATCACTCATGACATGATCAGTGACATCACTGATCACCTCAATATTGACATCATCCAGCGAGAGTTACTGTTTTGTAAAAGTTTAGGACTGTTAAACATATAAATCAAGGTACCGCAAAAGTTAATCAAGTATACTTTGCGCACTACTAATGGGAGATACTATTTCTAACATATATTATGTGAGTGGCTGTGTGACTGTGTATCCATGTGAGAGGGTGTCTGAGTGGCTGTATGGGTGTGTAAGTGGGTATGTGAGTAGCTGTGGGTGTGTGAGTAACTGTGCGGGTAAGTGAGTAGCTGTGTCAGTGGCTGTATGGGTGAGTGACTGGCTGGGTGACAGAGTGAGTGAATGGCTGAATGAGTGGGTGACTGGGTGTGTAAGTGGCTGTATGTGTGAGTGAGTGGTTGTTTGAGTGGGTAATTGGTTAAGTGAGTTGGTGTGTGAGTGGATGTATTGGAGAAATAGTGTGAGTGAATGGCTGTATGGGTGAGTGAGCGGATGTGTGAATGCTTGTATGGATGTGTGAATGGGTATGTAAGTGGGTGTGTGAGTGGTTGTATGGGTGAGTGGCTGTGTTGAAAGGCTGTATGGGTGGCTGTATAGGTGAATAGGTGGGTGAGTGAGTCGTATTGGTGAGTTTATGAGTGGTTGTACGGGTGAGTGAGTGGTTGTATGGGTGAGTGAGTGGTTGTATGAGTAGCTGTATGGGTGAGTGGCTGTGTGAATGAGTGGGTGTGTGAGTGGCTCTATGGATGAGTGTGTGTGAGTCGTTGTATGGGTCTGTGAATGGGTATGTGAGTGGTTCTATGGACATGTGAGTGAGTGATTGATTCTGTGGATGATGACATTAGTGATGTCACTGACAAAGTCATCAGCGACGTAATATATGAGGGTATAAGCAGTACATTGGGGGGTGTACGGTACAGTTAGCTCAGGTAACCATAACTGCTGAATTTCGATGGTTTTGTACTAGTAAAATGTGAGCCTATCTATAACGTCCCTGTGGCCTATTTTTTTACGTGAATTTCTATTTTTTTCAAATTCTATTTCCTAACTATAATGTCTGTAACCTTTGTTTTTTCAGTGAATTTCTAAGGTTTTTTTAAAACCATTTTCTAGCTATAACGTCTATCACCTTTAGGATTTGTCAGTGAATTTCAAAGTTTAAAAAAAAATTAATTTCTTTACTGTAACCTGTTACTTTTCAAAGTGGGTGTGAGAGTGGCTATATAGGTCTGTGAGCGGGTGTGGGTGGCTTTATGTGCCTGTAACTGGTGTGTGAGTGGCTGTATGGGTCTGACTGGGTGTCAGGGTGGATGCATGACTGGGTGTATGGGTTTGCGAGTGGCTGTGCGGGTCTGTGAGTGGGTTTGTGAATGGGTTTGTGAGTGGCTGTATGGGGCTGTACAGCGGGTGGAGAAAGAGGAAAGGGACTCAGACGAGCTCTCTGCAGTCCTCAGCATCCAAGGGGACTTCATCCCCCAATGAGTAGTGTGTCAAGAGGCACGTTTGCAGAGTGCTGTACTAAGGGGGCAGTGCCTCTGATGAGCTTTCAGCAATCCCAATGTTTGGGACTTACAGGTGGTGTTTTTGGCCCCCAACGACCCATAGCATCCAAGGGGACTGCTCCCCCAACGTGTAGTGCATCAGGAGGTGCATTTGCAGAGTTGTGGATAAAGTGGGCAGGACCCCCAATGAGCTCTCAGCAATCCCGCTGTGTGAGACTTGCTGGTGGTAACAGAAGGGGTTCTTGGCCCCCAAGAACCCTCAGCATCCAAGGGAATTTAATCCCCCAACGAGCCGCAGGAGGGGGGCCGTGCAGCCCCCCTCCAATATATTAATAAAGCCCCAGGATGATGGTGGTCCCTGGTGCTCAAACGAACCGCAGGAGGGGGGCCGCATGCACGCTCTCCCCATTTTAAAGCATGCGCTCAGGACCTGATCCACCCGGGAGCTTAAATAAAAACAAATGGGGAGAGACTACTTGTGTTGCCACAAATTCGAAAATATTTGCAATTTTGCAGCAAGTAAATGCTTTTTTGCCCTGGCGGGTTCCCTGGGGGACTCCAGCTCCAAGGCTAGTGTGTCAGGCTATTCTTACCCACACCCCTTTTCCTTATTTTTACATTGGGTTTTTTTGGGACTCAGCTGCCAACACTTCGTGGTTGAAGTGTTGGCAGCCAATCCGATCTCTGTACGAGATCGGGAGTATTCGTGAAATAGTTGCGACCCCAGATATACAAATTTTAATTTCTTTTAATATCTCGAAAACTACTGAACGGATTTACACCAAAGAACAAAAAGTGTGTTCTGTGGACCAAGAGCTACCTTTCTGCCAAATTTGGTGTAATTCCGTCCAGAGGTTCGGGCCGTAGTCGTGTTCAAAATCCCTATTGGATTTAACATGGGAAGCACTTTTGTTTTACATCTCCCCCACCCCCATTTTCTCAGCCCCCACTTAACAGATCTCCTTGAAACTTTTCATGTACAACAAGACCCTAGGGAACATTGTTTGGGGAAAAGTTCATGAAGATTCAAACGTCGCCAAACAGATAGCCAAGTCAAAAAACACTTTTCCTATGAAAACTAGGTACTACCTATAACTAACTACTGGCAACTGCCAATAAGAAATACACACACACATATATACATATATATATATATATATATATATATATATATATATATATATTAGGATTAGGGTAAGGGAGTTTTAAGAGTTTAGGGGTGTAAGGGTATAAGGTAGTAAAGGTGTTTTAGGGTTAGGTGTGGGTAAGAATACAGGGTTGTAAGGGTATTTTTAGGGGCTAGGGGTGAGTAAGGGTGTTGGGTGGTAAGAGTATTTTTAGGGTTTGGGTGTGGGTGGTAAGGGTGTTTTTAGGGTTTATGGGTGAGAAGGGTTTGGGTGGTAAGGGTATTTTTAGGATTTAGGGGTGGGTAAGGGTTTTGGATGGTAATGTGTGTTTAGACATCAATAAGGGAATTGGTGGTAAGGGTATTTTTAGGGGTTGGTAAGTATATACAGACACAAACACATACATATTCATATTACCTACTGGCAGTTGCCAGCAGGTAGTTATAGTTAGGACCTAGTTTCCATAGGAAAAGCATTTTTTGACTAGCCTAACTTTGGCGTCGTTTGACCAATATTCATGAAATTTTCCCAAGAAAGTGTCAAGGTAGGTTCTGGTCGTCATGGAAGGTTTGGGGGTGATCCTTGCAGTGGGGACCGAGAATTTTGGAGTGCAAAATAAGGTTGCGTTGTAATGTTAATTCCCATAGGAACCTTTAGCCACACCAACAGCCCAAACCGCTGAATGGACTTACACCAAATTTGGCAGGGAGGTAGATGTTGGATAAGGGAGTGTCTTTTGCCTATTTGGTGTAAATCTGTTCAGCAATTTTTGAGAAATTTAAGCCGAAAAGTATAGTGATATCTCTGGGCGCGGATATTTCACAACTGTTTTGCGAATATTCGTAAATGCACACACCAACGGGAATTGTCTGATTGGGGGGACGCAACCTGAACAGAAAGTTGTGGCCGCCATTTTATCTATCGGAAACAGTTCCTGGGGCTGAAAAATTGTGTGGTAGCCCACATAAGGGGTCAGGGTGGAGATACTCTGACCCCATGGTTGAGAAATGGGGGTGTTTGTGACACGTTATGAGTCCAAAATTGATTTTTTAATCGCTGCGATATTGTGTGGCAACGCCGCGACTGCCAGTGCGGCCTCCCATGTACTGTTGCGGGGACATCGCAACTACCGACGACATCGCGAATATTGGTGGAAATATAAAACAAGAACTTGCAATGCAATAGGTCTCGCATTTATGAGAGTTTGAGCTACTGGCATTGTAAATGACAATGCCTTTTATTTGTGTTTTTAAAACCGATAAATAAAAGGCATTGTCATTTACAATGCCAACAGCTTAAACTCTCGCAAATACGAGACCTATTGCATTGCAAATGCGTGCTATACATTTTTTTAATAAGAGTTAGGAGAGCGCGCGTCCTGCCTGCAACTGCAGGCAGGACAAAGCTATTTGAGAAAATAGTGCTCTGAGGCTGTAATTAAAGCCTACCGAGCATCAACACACGTAACAGGGGGCGTCGCCATGGGAGGTTACAAAATGAGACAAGGCAGTACTATGGAGGGACTACTAAGCATTTTGACTGATGAACAGCCACAGTTTACAGTGGACAATGACAAGCCAAAGAAAAATGTGGGCGGAGAGTGGGTCGGAGCTTCAAGTCCCTACCTCAATACAGCATGCCTCGCAGACCAGCGCATGCGCTGCCCAGGCTCAACCTAAAAAATATCAGTGAATCATTAATACGCATTGTTATTGAGATTTTGATAAATATTTTTATAGCGTTATTTATATAGCGAGTTATCTACTGTGATGGTTAGAATTAATTATATAGTTATAATTTTTCAATGTGGTGGTGGCTATTGAATTCCTGCTTTTGCTTTTCGCTTTCGCAACATAACCGCAGGGTTCGCGATTACCGATGCCATCTTGATCTCGGGCCTCACCGAGAAAATGAAAAATAGGTTTTAGAGATGGTTGTTCTAGAAATACACTAGAAAAACATACATTTGAAGTGTACAGTAATAAACCCCTAGTCTGTAAAATACTGTAATATGTGTGCATATATGTTTTAGACTTTATGGAAAAGGTGTGATCGTCGTGGTTAACGACGTCATCGCAATGTCCTGAATAACCGCAAAAACAGAGAATAGGTTGGAAAGATGGATTTTAAAGAAACTTAGTACAAAAACGTGAGTTTAAACATGTTTTTAAAGAAGTATGTATATAGTAATATGTGTAGGGTAATGTTCAGAATGGATCTTTTACATATTACTTTTGAATGTGTTGGTGGTCATTAAATGTCTGCTTTTGTTTTCCGTTTTCACGACGTGTTTGCGGAGATCACGATGCTGTCATGAATATAAAAAATGTAAAGAAAAAAAAACAACGCTTATAATCCACTGAAGTAAAAGCTTATAAAAATACCTCTTATAGAGCCATTTTATATAAAAAATATATAATTTAAAAACCTTAAAAATTCCATTAAAAAAATCATAGGTTATATGGACGTTATAGTCGGGAAATAGAATTTAAAAAAAAAAACTTAAAAATTCACTGAAAAAAAACAAAAAGGTTATAGGGACGTTATAGTGAGGATTTAGCATTTAAAAAAATCTTTTGAAATTCACTGAAAATCCCAAAGGTTACAGGGGCATTATAGTTGGGAAACAGAATTTAAAAACCTTAGAATTTCAGTGAAAAAAAAACAAAGGTTACAGGGATGTTATAGTTAGGCTGACATTTCACTCGTACAACACCAGAGAAATTCAGCAGTTCTAGTTAGCTGAGCCAACTATAACTCGCGCCCCTAAAATGCACTGCTGAAGACCTCACATATTACATAACTCATGACATGGTCAGTGGCATCACTGATGACATCTCAAATTACATCACTGATGACATCATCCACAGAATCTCACATACCCACTCACACCCCAATATTACCTTTCAGTCACCCACTCCAGCTTTCACTCTACCATTGTCAAAACCATTGACACAACCATACCACTACGTACACACCCACTCACTGACTTATCGGTCTACACACACATCCACTTAGTCACCCATACAGCCACTCATACACCCAGGGCCGGCTTTAGAGTTTGTGGTGCCCAGTGCGACAATCTTGGTTGGCACCAACAAACTTTTTTTTATGTTGAGTTTATGCAGAAAAACACTGCTGATGTAATGATTACTTGTTGACCCAGGTGTATGGCGCTCTGAGCACATAAGATGTAAAATGTAGTATTTACTGCATTCCTTAAAACAAGAAAGGCATTTGGACTTGAGGCACACAAAGTACAGGAATAGAAAGAGGTGCCCTTAGTGCAATAGGTGCACATTGCTGCAAGGCATTGTGCGGCACACAGTGACAGGTGCAAGGCTATGTGAAGCACAGCCAGTGCACCGTGCTTAAACAAATGAGGCTTCTAGAATGAAAGGCAAAAAGTTGACATTTGATGCTTTAGAAGGCCCGAAGATAAAGTATTAGGAGGTTATGCCCTTGTGTATCAGACCTTCACGAAGAAAAGGAGTAGATGCCCAGAGAGGATATGAATGGATAGTGCCTTCTTGAGTGGGAGGATATGTTCAGTTGCTATGATTACTTAGCAGTAACATTTTGCCTAACAGGTAGGAAACAGTCTGCCTGCTTAGACGATGCCTGGGTGGTAGGACTAGCCTTGGGAGCTACAATGCCTGGAATGTAAGATAGCGAGGGGAATGGGCACTCTGACATGTCACAGGGTGCCCGCCCACCATTTTACCTACTTTTGTAGTTTTCATATTGCATAGACTTGGCCGAAAAGGATCATAACCTTCATATGACCACTAGATTATTCTACACAAGCCAGATTCATGTTTTTTCAAGTACGGGGAAATTAAGTGCTTTGCCCAGAATCACAGGATATTGAGCCAACACAAGGACTTACACCAGGGTCGCCAGTTCCAAAGTCAGCAGCTCTATGTGTTAGGCCACATCTCATATCCTGGCCCATTGAATTCATCGGATGGCAGACTGTATATGCAAGGACAGCGGTGTTCAAAAAAAAAAAAAAGGCCAGAACAGACTGTACACACCACGGCAGAAGCAGAAAGCTGGTAAGGGGCAAACTGTACACACCAGAGCACCCGTCTAAATGAAGACAAGCCACAGCAGTGTAAAGAGGGTCAAAAAGTGGACTGCATATAGTATGATAGCAGTGTACACACACAAGTAGGCTGTACACCAGAAGAGTCGTGTAAAGAGAGATGAGGGCATACTGTACACAGCACCTAGGGTCACTGGGGCCTAGTGGCCTAAAGGACCAATTTTCTTTCTTGCACTGGGGCCCACGACATACTAGTTAGGCCTCTGACAGCAGGAGAGCAGTGTAAATAGACACAGGCAGACTGTGCACTACTGTAAAATAAGACAGTATGGATCAGGACAGCAGAGTAAAGGGGGTTGTCTGTACAGTGAAAACAGACAAGCAGACTGTTCACAATAAAACGTAGAGGCATGAAAAACTGTTCATAAGCGAAACTGTTACGGCGAGACACGGAAGCCTTGTAAATACGTACCGAGACACAGGAGCTCGGTTTTCAGTCAGGGTGCTATCTCTCTCCTGCATCTGAGGGCTGCTCCTGTGAGGGCCCTGAGGCTTGTTGTATGAAGCCCGAGGGTGCTCGGCTGCTTGGATAGCTATTGTTGCACAGCACAAGCACTGCTACAGCGTGGACTCTGGGCCAAACGGCAGTGCTGGCTACATGTGCAGCAGCAGCAGGCCTCCTCGGGAGCAGCATACTTCTTGGCCTAGTGCATCCATCCGCAACCACTTGAGCGCTTTTATCCATCTTCTAGTTTCACGATGTTGTGGAAATGAAAGATGGACAACGGCGTTCATTTTTGTCAGAGGCAAATGGCGCTCCCTGAGCTGGACGCCCGGTGCAGTGGCACCTGTTGCACCACCCTAAAGCCGGATCTGCATACACCAACTCACTCACTAATACATCCCCTGATATATCCACTCATACACCCATACAGCCACTCACATTCAGTCACCCATAGAGCTACTCACACGCCTACTCACTCACCCATAGAGTCAAACACACAGCCTATACAGTTGTACACACACACCAACTCACTTATTCATACAGATACTAACACATACTCACTTATCTGCACAGTCACTGATAAGCACATACTCATCCATTCTACCACTCACAATCACTCACACGTAGTCACTTATATACGCCAACACTCACCTATACTACCTTTCACATATGCAGTTACTTACCCATATACCACTGACACATCCATTCACTCACCGACACAGCCAGACACACACACACTCACTCACACAGACCCTCACAGACGCACTCATGAACCCATACAGCCACTGACTCACCCACTCACTCATCCATGCAGGCAGTCACACACACACTCACCCACCCACATGACACTCACACGCCCATACAGGTACTCAGACAACCAATCAAACCATACAGCCACTCATGTACCTGTTCACCAACCCATACAGCCACTTACACACCAACTGACAGACTGATAGACATTCACACAAATTAGTCACTCACCCATACAGCCACTGAGACACATATAATCACTCACTTATACAGTCAGTCACATACCCACTAAATCATCTATACAGGCACTCATACACCCACTGATTCATCAATACACCTTGGTGTATATATACTTAACACTCAAACTTTGAAGAAAAACAGTCACCGGATTATATAATCAGTGATGTCACTGACCATAAGTGATGTAATATGTGAGGTCATAAGCAGTGCATTGCGGGGGCGCGAGTTGTAGTTAGCTCAGCTAACTATAACTGCTGAATTTCTCTAACTATATAACGTCCCTGTAACTTTTTTTTTCTTCACTGAATTTCTAAGGTTTTTTTAAATTCTAGTTCCTAACTTAAACGCCCCTATAACCTGACCCGTGAGAAGTGGCACACTCGCCGGCAGAGGTACCAGCATAAATATTCCCTTAACAAAACCAATATGCGTGCTCTCAGGAAAAACACAGATCCACGACTCGAAATGCTGACTGCAAAGCGTTTAATTACATGACTCGTTTCGAATGCTGCTGCATTCTTGGTCACATGTAAAGTGCACACCAAATGAAAAGCCTTAAATACAGTCACATGGTAAATGAGTTCAAAGCAAATGCAAACACTCGTAAAGCAGGGCGGCCATGTTGGACAGGTACACAATCAATGAGAAGTATACATACTTAAAACGAATTCACATACTATTTTCTTTGGAATTCAATCATTTAGGATAAATATCCCAGTATAATCAAATAATTCACAAAATGCGTGAAAAGAATAAGACAGTTCAATATGTAATAATATCTATGCTGATTCTGAAATGCAACCCAAGTGGGCTGAAGTTAAATCATGTTGTCCGACAGCCACAGAACCAAAGACAATAAAATAAATGAGCATGTCAGTCATATGCACTGTTAATGTAAATGTTAAATAAGCAATATAGTTATACATAACGAACATGCAGGTGGAAAGAGGAGCCTACATAGTAACACAGGCTTTACTGAAAATCTCCATATAGCTTATTCGCTATACACCACGTTTCTCCTTCATTATTCTTTTGGAAATATGTACCTGCACTGCCCGTTTCTTCAACGAGGCATGACATTGGCAAGAAGAACCTGCATTTAGGCAGGGGGTTACCAGACCACGACTCTAGCTATACGTTCGAGCGTTTGTGCACCATGGAGGAAGAAAGCGACAGGAGAGCAGCTGCTCTTGCTATGTTCACTCGAAAACCAGGGGCAACACACAACATGGATGATCATACGAAATCTGTCCAACCTACGGCGGACAAACTTAAGAGATTGGAGAAATTGAAACGTTCTGAAATATCTAAATGGTGGGAAGCAACCTCGCTCCAACATTATGTAGATCAATCAATGGCTCCTAGAGGACTGAGAATATTCACTGCTCCATCATATGAGTCTCCCAATCCGAAAATGTTAGAGGAATGGTCCCAGAATTCTGCTTAGAGCTCGAAAAGAATGTTAGAAATACTCATTAAGTATGCGTGGATAGATCGGGATTTATTATTGGCACAGATCAAGGGATTACTTGAAGATCTCAGCAGTAATATGGAACAAACATTGCTGAATAAAGCACTTGAAGAAATGAAGGATCGGATGAAGAAATACGAAGAGGACAAAGGCACGCAAACAAAGAAAACTTAATAGGGATTATGCGGACTATAAGAGTGGCAGAATTCTGACATTCAGCAGAAAATACGACCACTTATACGCAGACAACAGATATTTGAAAGCAAGGCAGATGGAACCCACAGAAAGTTCCATCTCGGAGACGTCAGCGGCAAGTGGTAGTGACTCTGATCCATCTACCAACATGGCATCCAGCAGTGATGTGATGTCAAGACCAGTCAATTTTTTAGACGAATACAGACACATGCGCAGGGGCCGTATAACGACACGGGATACACCAAAACCGAAACCAAGAGGACGAGGTCGGGGCAGAGGCAGAGGAAGAGAAGGAACAGACGAAGACGTATCAGACAACGGTGGCAGAAAAGACAAGGAACGTGGCGCCATGGGAAACAACAGGACACCCGCCGGAAAAGCCAAATAATGGATAGGACTATGGTGAACAAAACCATTATTAACTTGTCTAAAAGAACACTCAGTGACATTGAGAAACGTACTTTATGCCTAGGTCTGTCCTTTTGCCCTTCTTCTTCCTTTGATTATACTAACACCAGAATAGACATTTTTAGGTTTGTAAGGAAGCTCAAACTTAAGAAATGGCACAAATTAAAACGTCTGAATATCAATGTACCTATTACATCTAGACCTACTACTAGTGACAGTGACCTAACTATAGAGGACATTAACACCTTGGTCACCATGGTGGAACTTGAACACAATCCTGACAACAGGTCCTTGAATGCTAATGAAACCAGTATTCTTTCCGACCTTGACATCACATATGACGCTGCAGCCAATACTAATTTTAAACCTGAGTCCACATTCCTTCCTATTCTTCCCCATGATGGGATTGACACCTTTAATGAGAATGTCACTAAAGCACTTACTGACTTGAGACATAAGAAATACAGAACCCCACAAAGATCCCATAATTTGACTTTTGAACAAAGACATGCACTTAAGACACTTGCGGATGATGAAGACATCATTATCCGCCCTTCGGACAAGGGTGGGAATATTGTGATCCTTGATAGGGAACAATATACTAATGAAGCGCTTCGCCAACTTCGAGACAATAATTTTTATCTCCCTGTCACTAAAGATGTATACAATAACAGCATAACTACCATATGGGATAAACTTATTGAATGGAGGGACAGGGGTATCATCACATGGGACGAGTACAGCTATTTGAAGAAAGATTACCCCATTTTGCCTGTATTGTATCTGCTTCCTAAGGTGCATAAAGACATTATCAACCCTCCAGGACGACCCATCGTGTCCTCTAGAGGCAGTGTGGCTGAACACGTGTCGAAATATATTGACCATTTTCTTAGGGAACACGTTATGAATCTTCCCAGCTATGTTCGTGATACCAAAGATTTTTAGTCAAAACACAGAATATTGTATGGGATTCAGAGTTCAGGTTCATTGTATTGGATGTACATTCATTATACACCATAATTGACCATGAACAAGGTCTGTTGGCCTGTAGACACTTTCTCATGAGGAGAAATATTCGATTCTTGGAGCATAGTTATATGATCCTGGAAATGATCAAGTTCTGTCTTAAGAATAACATCTTCTTATTTGATGGTGCGCTGTTCATTCAGACTACTGGAACAGCGATGGGCTCTTGCTTTGCTCCTAGTCTCGCGAATCTCTTCATGGGATTGTGGGAAGAGGAGATCTTTCTTGACCCTGACCTCTCCAGTGACTTTGGGCGGGTCGTCATGTGGCTCCGTTACATTGACGATCTGTTCATTGTCTGGAGGGGTTCGGAAAAAGAAGCCCAGGATTTCATTGACAAACTGAATACTAACACATGTAACATACTATTGTCGGGTAATATCAGCAATACAGAGGTGGAATATTTAGATGTTAAACTTGTTATCAAGAATAATAAGATTCATACCTCACTTTTTCGTAAATCGACCGCTGGTAACAGTATTCTTCATGCCCTCAGCAGTCATCCAGAGACGCTCAAGTGGAGCATCCCCTTTGGCGAGCTGCTGAGGGCAAGAAGAAACTGCAATACCAATGAATCCTTTACCATTGAACGTGACAACATGTTGGAGAGATTCAGAGAAAGGGGTTACCCCAATTGGGTATTGAAGAGAGCTATAGAGAAAGTAGAGAGGATTAACAGAGAGGACACTGACTGACAAGATTTCACTCAGTGATGGGTCATGTGATGACAATACCAGAATGATATTATCGTATCATTCAGATATCAGGAATGTCAAACACATTTTGGCCAAGAATTGGGAAACCCTTAAAAATGATACAACTATAGGGGGATCTATCACAGCAAGACCTAGTATCACATTCAGACGTAGTAAGAATATTCGGGACATGCTCGTCCACAGTGACATTACCAGACATACTACTGCCAGTGAACACAGTCTACAGGGTTTCTTTCCCTGTGGACATTGCAAAGCATGCAGACATAGTTTGTTTCGTAAAGAGTACACTTCTGGGAGCTTTACGAGGGTCATCAAACAATTCCTTACTTGCAGCACTAGATTTGTGATATATGCAATAGAATGTCCATGCAAATTATGGTATATTGGGAGTACCACCTTGATGGCTAAGAAACGCATTTTAGAACACATGCGTGCCATCACCAATAAGGACCCCAAATATCCTGTGGCCCGACATTACCAGGCTAAACATTTCTCTGATTCCTCAGCTCTCAGCTATTTCATCTTAGAGCAAATCAACAATGACCCTAGGGGAGGGGACAGAACCCTCAGATTGAGACAGAAAGAATCCAAGTATATTGTTGAGCTCCAAACTAAGATTCCCGGGGGGCTCAACCAGGATGAAGAGTTGGCCGTACACCTCAAAACAGTATAGGCCACACTTAGGATTTTTACATTGTATTTTTCATCTCAATGTTTACTGTTGATTTCAGTACCTGTCTCTCCTCCTGTGTAATTGCACTTGTATTAGCCTACAGTATTTTGTGACATTCATGTGACCATACCTCTGGGCACTGTTCGCTTTCTTTCCTCTTTTTTCATAACATAGTGCATTTGGAACTTTATTTGTAGTTGACCCCTGGTTGGAAGGTCATTGTTTTTAACTGGTATGTTTTTTGTTTCATTGCAGGAGGAAAGGAAGGGGCCCACTTCACTTGACACCATGAGCACGGGCCGCCTAACCTTTTCTTCATGTTTCACTTTTTTGATCACCTCGCCATATGGTAATATTGTTCATATTTATTATTGTAGCAGGACATACTTGTTTGACTTTCAGGTAGCGGTCTTACATGTTTGCATTATCGTTGCCCTTGTTATCATGTTGTCAGGAATGTTGAGCCACAGTTAAGATCTGTCATTGGTACTCATAAGGGCACTTGCCCGGTATTTTCAGTAAAGCCTGTGTTACTATGTAGGCTCCTCTTTCCACCTGCATGTTCGTTATGTATAACTATATTGCTTATTTAACGTTTACATTAACAGTGCATATGACTGACATGCTCATTTATTTTATTGTCTTTGGTTCTGTGGCTGTCGGACAACATGATTTAACTTCAGCCCACTTGGGTTGCATTTCAGAATCAGCATAGATATTACATATTGAACTGTCTTATTCTTTTCACGCATTTTGTGAATTATTTGATTATACTGGGATATTTATCCTAAATGATTGAATTCCAAAGAAAATAGTATGTGAATTCGTTTTAAGTATGTATACTTCTCATTGATTGTGTACCTGTCCAACATGGCCGCCCTGCTTTACGAGTGTTTGCATTTGCTTTGAACTCATTTACCATGTGACTGTATTTAAGGCTTTTCATTTGGTGTGCACTTTACATGTGACCAAGAATGCAGCAGCATTCGAAACGCGTCATGTAATTAAACGCTTTGCAGTCAGCATTTCGAGTCGTGGATCTGTGTTTTTCCTGAGAGCACGCATATTGGTTTTGTTAAGGGAATATATATATATATATCTATATATACAAAAAAGAAAGGTTGCCCATTCAGAAGAGCCCAAAACAAGGTAAATATTGCTTTACTTCTTTTTCCTTTATTAAGAAACTGCCGCATGGGATTGGAAGACATCACAGCATACATGTCCAGCCT
Organism: Calotriton arnoldi; assembly: GCA_963921515.1. Lineage (NCBI taxonomy): Eukaryota > Metazoa > Chordata > Amphibia > Caudata > Salamandridae > Calotriton > Calotriton arnoldi. The sequence goes on from CAWUFW010002204.1 coordinate 1,323,416, forward strand.
TACGCGTTTCGGGCAACGCCCTTTGTCAAAAGGCTATATCCATCTGCAACAGCACAGCGTAAACTGGTGCTCTTTGCAGCTGCTGCCTGGCTTGTCATTTTCGGCTCGTGAACAAGAACTCCGGTTCGAAACGCGTCGAGCCTTTTTGATCAGAAGGACATCAGATCACACACGCGTTGCCATCCGCGTTACAGAGAGTTACCTTCATTGTGGCCATCCTCACTGGGGCAACCTTTTGTTTGGATTAATTGGTGGCCGGCCCACCACGGTTAGCGGGTCTGCGGCGCCCGGAAAGGCCGGGTGCCGGTTCAGAAGTGTAAGGCTCTGAATGTTGGAGTATTTAAAGACAACGCAGTTGACATTTGGTGTTTCTTCAGCCCACAGGGGTGTTTTATGGACATAATCTGGGCAGGCAACAGCACCCACTTGGTATGAATATTGACTCAGAGCACCACAAATACCAGAATACACAGCGCATGATTGAGGCATGTGATACGCCCATTGGGGCGGGATTGTTAATAAAAAGTAAACTGGTGCTCTTTGCAGCTGCTGCCTGGCTTGTCATTTTCGGCTCGTGAACAAGAACTCCGGTTCGAAACGCGTCGAGCCTTTTTGATCAGGACATCAGATTACACATGCGTTGCCATCCGCATTACTGAGAGATACCTTCATTGTGGCCATCCTCACTGGGGCAACCTTTTGTTTGGATATATATATATATATTCACGCTCCCTTTCCTCTCGTAATCCTCGGTCGGAAAAAGCACTCACAGGGAACTCCGTTAATACAATCCTTTATTCCACAAAGCCAACATGACGCGTTTGACTTACGCCTTACTCTTATGATAAAAACATAAGAGTAAGGCGTAAGCCAACGCGTCATGTTGGCTGTGGAATAAAGGATTGTATTAACGAGTTCCCTGTGAGTGCTTTTTCCGACCGAGGATTACGAGAGGAAAGGGAGCGTGAATATTGTACGCGGTTGCACCCGTCCGTGAGTGCGCTGGTTGTGGTGCAAGGGAGCGTGTATATATATATATATATATATATATATATATATATATATATATATATATATATATATATATATATATATATAGTTGCGCTTTCAGGATATATACTCACCATTTTGTTGTCAAGGAATGCGTGGTAAAGGCATTCGCGTGGTAAAGGTATTCGCTGTAATGTCATACAACCCAATGAGATGGGCCATGAGCTTAAAATGTGGGGCGTAGTTTAAGTGGCCTCCAGCCAGAGTTCACCTAACTTGCGGATGAACAAGTGACTTCTGTGCACTGATCAATTTACAAAAAAAGAAAAAAAATAGCAAGAGAATTGATACACTTCATATTCCTCTTTGATCGCTTTTCAAAGGAAATGTAAGTACACGAATGCAATACAAAGGTCAAATACGGATTAGAATTGGGCTACTCCCTCGCAGAGGCCGACGAGGCAGAAGTCGGACTGTGCACACTGACTGCCCAGTACTGCATGTAAACATCCCGCGACGTCCCTTGGCAACAGAATGCCAGCCATACCTACTCTGCAATGATGAGCAGAGCAAACGGCATCCAAAACAAGAGGGCATGTAAACTAATGCTGGCCATGGCCCACTGCGATCCTTCAACGACTACAACTATTTATAGTGAGGTAGGCTACACCCGGAAGGGAACATGTAATAGAACATTTAACCGTAGTTGTAGAAGAAAACAGTGCTTTAGGTTAGTAAAGTGCATGCTCTTAAGTGGAAAAAGGGAAGTGATTCCAAGACAACAGGCAAGGTTGATTTTGAAATCTTTATAATGCTGTTCAGCTGAGGGACAGTGACACTGACCCCCGAGATGTGCCCACGAGCAGGCAGTGAGAGTTCAGGTCTTGTATGTGGGCTCCTAGGGATATGGAGATTAATGTCACAAGTCCGCCAGAGGCAGCCATGTCTCAGGTTAGCAAAGAGGGAAATGTATATCGGTCCTGCCAAGGCCCACGCTGTTCCAGCGTTGGAAGTCAAATGCAAACATACACACCTGCAGTTCATGCAAGTTAACCATTAAAGAGCTGGCATACACCAAGATATACCAATGAATATATTCCATGCTCCTGTACCATAATGTGTTAACTAGCATTATCAATGACACTCAACTAGGAGTTTATAGAATTCTTAATTGTCGATAGCGGCCTCATCTTTAGACTGCATTGAAAAAGTGGGGTTTGATCCAGTGAAAGGTGCGTCGGCTGTGTAAGGAATGTCAAATCATGTTGATATGTGTATTGAAGAAGCCACTAATATGTACCTGGGACTGTTTGTAAAATGATTGATTGGATAAATTGTGTACATTGAAGAATTCTACACTTGGGAATGACAACTTCCTTGCAAAACATATTACTAGAGTTTGATAATGAGTCAGCAGGAACTGCTATAATGTGGAATGCGACTCGACTAGAGGGACTAACCTAGTTTCTTGTATTTGTAGGTGGCAGGTGAGCTTGGGCAGATCTGGCATTTGGTCCATGAATTTTATAAGAATAGAAAAACACATTTTCATGAAAAAGGAGCCACTCATTCTACCCTGTTTGAATTACTTGCAAGTAGGTAATGTTTTTGTTTCCTGATGCAGACACGAGTTTTTACTTCCCCCGACTATCAATTGGGGATGTTAACACCATCTAGCAATAAACACATTTCTAATACTGGAATACAGTGATCAACAGCTGAAAAATATCCAGTTAAAAGTTGCTAAGTGTCTGGCACAAGGTGGCACCCATTTCTATTACTTTTAATCCATTTATCCTAAAAGCTAATTTATGTTGCTGAAATCTGCAAAGTATGCTTCAATTCACTTTCCCCCAAGTTTTGTCAAGTCAACTTAAAGAGTACCAATAATACCAATCAGTGCTTCAGTGCTATCAATCTGCACTGCTGATGGCCAAATACCATGTCTATTAACATCAAGCGTCTGCAGTAGAAACAAGCTTTTTCATTATTACCAAAGTATTTCATTGCTGAGCCTCTTAGGGCAAGACAGATGGTCATGATAACTACTATACGTGTTACATCACTCAGCCTTCAATACTAAGTATATCCAAACAAATTCCTTTTAACTACTGGTTAAAGCATTTGAGGACTGAGCTGCTGCTGAAAAACTCCATATAATTTAATAATGGAAACATGGCTGTATCTCAGTAATCCAGAGAAATCTTAAAATACTAGAGCACTGTTTTGCGCAATACACCAATCCACTTAAGTAATCAGCTACACTTCAGAGAATCCCTACTCCTGGCACCCGGGGTGCATCATAGTTGATCTCCCCTTTACAGAGCCCTCAAATCGGAAAATGTAATTATTCCAGCAATGGTCTCATCAATGGGCAACTCATAGATATAAAGTGCAAAACAGCTGTTTCTTTTAAAAAAAAACATCATTTACACTGTAAAATTTCAGCGCATTTATTCAGTTTTTAGGGGTTGAGATAACAGATGGAACCTTAAGAAAGACAATGACCAATCTACCCGCCTGTTATCACTTCCCGCAACTGTTAAGGAACCCTTCCCTGCTGCAGAGTGCAACTGACAGGTCCTCTCTTGATGCATACCAGAAATACACACACGCAGTTTGTGAGTGGCATGGAGCAAGCAGAGCATGCAGAAGCAGATTCTGATATTTTCTTAGGTATGTAGTAGGTCACAATGCTGAAATTATGGTGGCCATTATGCATGCCACCCTTTCTAGTCCCCCCTCTCTATTGATTGGCAGAAGGTGTGATGTACAGGTAGTGAAGTGTGTGAACATGCGTGCAAACTATGCAGAATACTGTGAGGCGCAGTATACAATGCAACACAGTATAGAGCATGCTAGACGGCACAAAAGAGCAGTATACAAAATAAAAAGGGCTGTGTGTTGTGCAGAGAATTACCTTTCATTTTCAATAAATCAAACCGGTGGGATGAAGGTGCAAAGAATTACTGCAAGTGATTTATTCCCAGCTCTTACTATATCATTGATGTTCAGGGCCACCTTGGTCATCTAATCCATAAAGGTAACTACTTCCAAAACGGAGGTCCTTGTCTAAAACAGTCTATTCTCCATCATCTCCAAATTTAGAAAGAATTACTGAAAATACAATAGCGAGTGCCATGGCCTATCTATGGCAATCCTATGTTTTGGGGGCTGTTCAGTGAAGTGAGGATTCGACAAGCCTTTTGAAAATTGCACACACACTCCTCCCACACGCGATTTAATTTCCTGCTCATATTATTGCATTTACATACATGCGTTTACCGTGTTATAGATACAAACTCGAGAACATGAGAATTACGCTTTCACTCCTAGAAACATCTTTAAGCTCACATTTCAAAGATAAGCACTAAATTAGTACCATGAAAAATCTGATTAGATTCCCATTATTCCCCTTCGGACACAATGAAAGATCCGACTTCCCACTGATGCTCTAGCGGAAACTGTCTATCTGGGAACTACCCCTCACTGCATCGTTCCAGGTCATTTACAGTTACTGAAAAACATGGACTTACTTTGCAAATAGGCAAGTGATGATTATTTCAACACTGAGTTTGAAACTGACAAACGCTGAAAAGGTGTTTGCGTATGCCAATGCCTGTCTAGTAGCATGCCCCAAACCTTAGAACCAGCTTACCTATTAAAGAAATATCCCTCTATTCTTAGTTAGTGTCTCAACCTTTGATAAATACACCCTATTGCTGTGAGACTGCCCCTAACTCACTCATTCCAACAGCCACTGAAACTAGCCCGTCTCTGCACAGAGCCGGTCAAATGGTCCAAAAATTGTTGATTATCATTATTTCTAGTTTAATTAAAAAAATGTTTTTAAAAATCCCCATTTCTAAAAACTATTAACAAATAACGAACCAGTTAAATATGAATGAAAATCAGCTGCTGAAGGTAATTGTGTAGGCTGGTACTAGCGGTATATGCTTTGCAGAGGGCTACTTGCCCTGATAAACAAATCTATCTGTAAGTATACCAATGAAAACACTGGCACTTCAGCTAGTAAAAGTCTAAATTATCGTCAGCCATCTCCAGGGACAATTGGCAGCAGAAATAACCAGCTGGAACATCACAATGATTGGCCCTGTAGGAGATGTGTATGATAAAAATTGAAAGCTGCAGTATGAACTTCTCACATACTTGTCCTTTTGGTTTATTCATCAGAAATAATTATCTCTACAAGCTTTCACGGGAGCTCATACTTTATGATGTACATTAAAATTTAATGGATTTTTAATATTGTAACTACAGCAAGAAGCCAAATGAAAATTAAGCAATCCATTTCTGTTGCATTTTGGTGTCGGCCAATGCATCAACGAGATTTAAATGGATTAACAGATTAAAAACAAATAACACATGAGCACCGCACATAAGCGCCAGCGTATCTTCTATTAATTTGAGCCGCAGGGTGAATGTGAGGCTCTGCTCATGGCAGGTCAACGAAGTAACAGGTTTGGACAGTTTAATACAAGCCATTTACTACCGAAGCTTTCCGTCTATTCACAGTGTTGGCACGCTTTGCCCTTTGTACCATACGTCCTCCACACTAGTTTTGTTCATACACACACTTAGTTACACTGGCATTTATTGATACTTTCATCCATTTAGATCACCATACACACCTCCAGTTCAACCCATCAGATCCCATCTTGCACTTATGCTTGCACCAGTCTCACAGCAACGAGCCCTACCAACAGCACTACTGTCCATATTCTTAACAATCAGGAGAGGCCGGCAAAAGGTGAAGGGGGAGATAATTCATGGGAAAGGAAAGCTGAGACAGCGCCGACAACCAGGACTTGTGTGTGAGCAGAGGCTGGTTGTGAATGTTGGCAATAAATCTGTACAGGATTGTTCTTCATCGCCTACATAACCCTTATGGGAGGAATCCCCTTATACAAAAATTTTTTTTAATGCTCTTCTTTCCTGTAAACATCTTTAGAACTTCTGATTGCACAATGAGCTATAGTATAGTAAATGTTTTCTCCAAACATATGCTTTACTTGGACTGCTCTTAGTTGAGTGCGCTGCCATCAACCTATGAAACGAGAAGTCTTACAGGAGAGACAGCCTTGTCTTAAAATACATCGCATCCGTTATGTTGCATGGTATAAGGTTAACTTAAATATCTGTGAAGCACAATAATCGCCAGTGAGGCCTAGCGGTAATGGGGATGGGGTGCTATTCTGTACGTTTAACCAAGGCCTACCGGACCACAATGTTGCAAAGATGGTAATGAATGCATTTTGGTTTAATATTTTAATTCAAGTGAGCTTCGAACTTTGTTTTAGCCAAATCATTTTATGCCACAAATTTGTAATGCGACTAAAAGTTGATTTTTCCAGCAGGCTTGTATAATCTGATCGCCCAAACGAGTCCCAAGCAAACAAAATGTCTATGATTTATGTGTAATCACTTATGAAGAGCAGTGCAAGGCCTTTGTCCCAGAGGCTGGCTCACATGAAAAGTGTACTTTAGGAGGTAGGCTAGGCTACACCATGGGGATGTACTATGCCCAGCAGTACTAGGGGTATGTTAGAAACAACTTAGAAATATCCAACCACATCCAGGACACAAAACCTGCCAGCATATGCTGTGCTCTGCCCAGAGCGCTACAAAGAGCTTTTGGGGTAACCATCGTGGCCGTTATCTAGGTCTTAACAAAGCCTCTTTCTATAAAATGCCAGCCCAGCGAGTGCAGCCCTTCTGGTGCACCATCTTGTCTTAACATGCAAGCTCACCCGTGAACCACTATGTTATTGCATTGCAAGCCTGAAGGGAGGCCACTGATAACAGACTTTCAAGTCTATTTAATAACTATCCTTGCCCCTCCAAAATACTTATATTTATTGTAGATTTTAATGCGATACATAAACTTACTTTAACCTGGCCTGCTCTTTCAGTAGCCAGCAATGGCTTCTTGAACCACTATGCAAGACGCTGATGGAATCGGCTGTCAGTAGGAATACTAAGAAAAGCTCGAGGACGGTGTACAAGCTACACACTAAACTGACTTGCATTTGTAAGATCAAGGGGCTTTGAGATGATCGGAGCACCCTGCCTGAGGCAGACTGCCACAAATACTTAACATTAACTGCAAGCCAAAAGTTTGGCGCGAATAACTCATTCTAACCTTTTGAACAGCCCATTTTTAAAAGCAACACATTACCTGACGTGCTACGGAACAGAAAAACTGTAGAAGTAAACCTACATTAGAAGGTAGGAGTACGTGTATATACAGCCACACATGTGGCGACTAAGTTACAGTTTCGTGTTCTGCTTCCTTCAACACTCATCTGGGAACATTTTATGGCGTTTGTGCGTGTTGGCTTGCTGGTGTTTATAGTTTTTACTGATGTTCCCATTGGAATTTCATGTTTTAACTTGTCTTAATATTTTCCAAGGCATGTGCTCTATGATTTGGGTAAGGCGGAAGGGTGTTACCATCTTCGGGAGGAAATTAGGATTTGTTCTAAGAACAACCCCATCTTTGTGGACCTGGATGAATGGCTTCTGTAAGGTGAGCGCTTGCAGCTCGCTAAAGCACCCAAGGGAAATAATAGTCACAATGAAGGCTACCTTTTAGAAGAGCAACTGAAGAGACACAAATGCATAGGCTTAAAGGGGGATTAGAGACTGGTGAGGACTACACAGATTTCACACAAAAGCAGGAAATATCCTAGGAGGTTTGAACTTTTTGAGGCGCTCCATAAATGCTTTGAGAACAGGAATGCTGAAGATGGACCTGTGTTCTCTGTGCTGCATGTAGCCCACAATTTTGGCTAAGGGCAGGGGAATCGAGGTGTAGGCAAGGCCTGCCTGTGTGCACGTAAAAAGTAGACAATGATATCCAAGTTTTTTTTTTTAATGCAGTGATGAACAAACCTCTTCCATTTTACTGCAAAACAGCCAGAGTTGCGGGTCGACTGGCTTGCTTTAAAATAGTCATTCAATCTTGAGGAAGACTAAGGTACTCCAATTCTAGGTCATCAGGTGCCAAATCACAGCGGGAGCTATCCGGATGCCTGGACTGACCTGGCCTTACCTCTGTGTGAGAATGTCCAGTCTGAGGGGGAAGTCTCTTGCAGGAGTAGAGGGACATTTCCAGGAGGTGGCGTACTAAGGCTGTCTGGCCCAGGTTGGTGCCACTAGGATGATGGTTAGCTGCATTTGCCCATGGACTATGGATGTTGACACTGGACGGTGAAGTCTGGGAAATTTGCATTTTCTGTGGGGCTTTATCTGTGCGGTGCCCCAATGCTGGAAGTATGCGTGAAGAATCTGGGTGGTGGAGATCCCACTGAGAGAGGTTCATGCACCCAGCTGAGCAGGTCTGCAAAGTAGTTGTCCACACCAGACAGGTGCTCCGCCATGAGGGAACACTGTGTCAGACTGGCCAGTGCAAGATCCTCTGCGCTAAGCAAGAGAGCTGAGGGGGGAGTGTGAGCCGTCCTGCTTCTTAATGCAATAAATGGCAGTTATTATCCAGTGCCAGGATATCCTCATGCGCTTTACAAATACACAACATGTTGTTCCTCTTCATGAGCACTATCTTGCCTCAAATGACTTGTAGGAAGGCTCTGAGGTTTACAAGCAGTTCCAGTTAATTGATAAGGTAATCCTGCTGCTCAATGAGCCACATCCCCTTGACCACTATTCCGTTGAGGTACGTGCCCCATCCCATGAGAGAGGCATCTGTTGTAAAGGATATCTGTGGAACAGGGTTTGTAAACAATGTTCTTTTCACACAGTTGTTGGTGTTCCTCCAATGCAGTGGGCTTTGCCTGTATCAACAGTAGATCTTCCTAGTGACCCTTTATTTGAGACCACTGAGCTGTGAGGCACTCTTGGAAGGGTGCATGTGCAGCTATGAGTGAGAGATGATCATTCCTAAAATGCACACGACCGTGCAAACTGAATTGATGACTGGGCTGTGAAACAGGAAGCAGGAGCTGAAAGGCTAAGACTCTTTGCTCATTGGGGCAGTCTTTGCTGTGACAGCATTTAGAACTGGCACGAAAAAGGTCTCTTTTGCAGCAGTTGCAAGTGGGGCATGGTAGTATTTATGGTCAAACCCAAGTTGTGAAGCAAGGACACCACTGTTCAAAGTGTATGCTCCAGACCCTGCAGCTTGCTACTGCTCTTGATCAGCCAACTAGTAAGGTAGGGAATTACATGAATGCCCTCCCTTGGCAGATGTGATTCCCCCCGATATATGGTAAACACCCTTGGAGCCATAGTGACCATGCAGGGGAGTACTTTGAACTGGTAGTGTTGTCCTCTTAGCACAAAGTGAAGGTATCTCCAACGAGCAGGGTGGATGGGAATGTAGAAACAGGCATCTTTTAGACTGAGTGCAGGCAAAGTTTAACTGCTGAAGGTGTGGGGTGACACCCTGCAAGCGAGTTATTTTATGTAGAAATGTTCTGATAAGATTTATCAATTAAGAGGTACGATCTAGATAATGGGTCCCGGGGAGTTGTCTTTTTTGGGTATTAGGAAGTAGAGCGAGTACACTCCACTCCTGCGCTGTTCCGGGGCCTCCACTTCTATGGTGCCCTTTTGTAGTAGGACCCACACTTCCTTGTGACGGAGGGTGCGTCTGGGGTGGTAAATTAGGGGATTTATGTAGTTTGAGGCAATAACTGAGTCGGACCACCGCTAGGGCCCATTTTGTCTGATGTGATTTCTGCCCAATGACACGGAATACCGCCCCATAACAGGTGACGTGATAGGGAGCTGGCGAGGGAGGGGCAAGCCACTGCTGGGAGATGGTAGCTCCTTTGCTGGAGTCACCTTAGCCCCTAACCCGGTTAGAAACATGTTGACCAGCGAAACTGAGGTACATTGTTCCCTTTAAGTTCCCAAATGTCCCCACAGTTTTAATAATACCGGACAGACACACAAATCAATCAATCAGGCGTTTGTTAAGCGCGACTACTCACCTGCTAGCCAGGTATTTTTATTCCCCCCCCCCCACATCCACCATTTACTTCATCTACCACATAGGTTTACCAACAAAAGTGCTCCCACGCAACATGTAGGACTCCGCATGCCCCGTTCCGCGACGGAATGGGAAGAACCCAATGATGAAGCATGCCACCAAGGGTAAACCCTGATGGGTGAGGGTTAGCTAAGGAAAACCTATCGTTTCCCAAACAAAAACCTGAGTGAGAGGAAAAACCTGTTATTGACAGAAGGGCTCCATTCTAATTACAGTAACCAGACTACACATCTTGTGGTGGTCAGACCAAGGATATTTGGAGTGGCGGCGAGAACAGTTCTGGAAGAGTGTCCATTCTGTCCCCCGTACAGTATTGTCAGGCAACAAAGGATTGTAAATGGTGCTGAACCTCGACGCCTTGTGTCATCAACAGGGATCTTTGATGCTGTCGAAGGCTGCACGCATCAGTACAAAGACGATGCCAAACCTCAATGGAAGCTGACACAGTAGGGTGGAACAGTAATTAAAGTGGCTCTACCAAAAAAGAAATTAGGAACAGTGACCTCTGAGATCACTTGGTGCAGTTCAGAACCTGATGGTGGAAAAAAACTATTTAATAAGAAGTCGGAGACAGTGCTTAATGTGCAACAACAGGAGGAGTCACATCATACCTCAGGACTCTAAAGACTTCTTTGAAGAAAAATAACCTGCAAACGTCCAAGCCCAACACTGTATGGTAAGAGTATGCCAAGCATATGTATTTACAGCCACACATTCTACAAACAGTAAGTTTCTTATGGAAGTTGAAATGGGAACCATTCTTTCTGAGACCCTACCTTTACTCCCACCCTAGACAGATCTACACGAAAGTTGACATGTTAAACTAAGCTGACTTCACCATTTTATTGGAAAGTTTCAGGAAGAAAATTCATCAAATGGAGCAGAAGTTAAAAGCAAAGCAAGCATCCCCCTTTCAATGCAAAATGTCTTCCTCCCATCCCCCCTTCCAACATGTTTTTCGGGGCACCAAGTTGGGTTAATGCAGCCACAAGAAAACATTTTCTGTGATGGCCAGGCAATCAGAATGCGGCAGATTTATGAATCGGCAACGCACGACTGAAGATAAAGATCCTTAGTGCATTGGCGTGCCGATTCACGAATCCTCTGTGGTCCAGATAGCTGTAAAATTTAGCCTCTTCATGTCTAGAGCAGAACATTTCTTAACTGCTAATTTCTCGAACAATACTGAACAAATTTAAACCCTAATCAAGTAAAGGCACTTATATTTGCATACCAGATTTTGAGCCATTCTGTTAAGCTGTTTTTACTGTTTCAAGAAGGAAAGAATTCTATGGTTGTTAAAATGGGAAATGTCACTTTTGGAATCCAAGAAATTTCGGAGACCCAGCTGACAGATCTGCACAAACATGCATAAAAGTTTACTTGCCATGAAGAACCCAAAGTAGATATACGTTTTTTGGGGAAAGTTGTGGAGATTAAATTGGTGCCAAAGCTATTAAGACTACAAAAAAAATGCCTTCTCAATGAATTAGCGACACAGCTGACATACACATATATAATACAATAATGAGACACTTTCCCGGGGATGTCAAAAGATTGCATTGCTAAACTGTGGCAGCCTTAGCATCCATAGATTACCATGGAGTCTACCAACCAACAAGGTGCTGGACTTCATTTTCATCGATACTGGGTATCATTCAAGAATCCCCTATTCTGTTAATGCATTTATCTGGCGTATAATGCCAAAGCTAGTAAGATTTAACATCTTAAGTATCTGCTTTCAAAGATTAAAAACACATTTAGAGCAAAGGTCTGTTCTCCACCACAGAGTGAGCCATTTGCTTTGTATGAAAAGGTAAGGCAGTTCCATTACATTTGCCTGTGAAGCTGTGTGGGTTTTTGGCAGTGAGAAAGTAATATTAGCAAGGTAAAAGCTACAGGCCATGTGATGAGAAGGGCAGATGCACTCAAATTCAGCTCCTATCAGGACGTACATTAGTTGTGAATCTCAATATCTGAAATGAGATCGCCACTCAAAGTACCTTTTAAACACCACATTCCACGTTTCTCCTGTGCACACTGAAGTATCTAACCGGACATTTCCATTCCACCTCAAACACTAATCGGCAAATGGACGATTCAATCCCATTTGCACATTTTAATCTCCCACTGGGCAATTGAATTCCAAACATTTTGTTTAACTGGACAGTTCCATTTAACGTCACAACCACCCTTTCTCTCCAACTTGGCAATGTATCACCACTTCAGCAATGTGCTCTCAAACTTGCCTCTCAACGAGAAAGTTCAATGTAGGGAAACAAATATTGTTCTTCCAAAGAGACATGTGGAGAAGTGTCATTAAATGAATGTTTCTCGTATACTAGTGACCCCCGGCACTTGGAATTATCACCAGATTTCAGCCTCTGGCAGTTCGGACCTCTATTTGGGCTAAGAAAAGATAACTTTATAATTAAGAAATTAATCCACAGAATCAAGCAGGAAGTGTGAGATGATGCACATAGTCCTTGAAGAATATCCATAACTGCTGATAAAGTTAAAATAGGCCCACCCCCAGCTCGTATTGAGATTCTGCGTAGCCTGGTGCCCAAAAGATGGTTGCAAGGGGAATTGGTGGTGGAAAATGACTGAATGCTCAAGAGGAACATATGTTTTCAACTGCACACTTACTAGAAAGGGTTAGCATAGCGTAACTTCGATCCTCCCATTTAGAAAAGACAACAGCTGCAAAAGTTAAAATTCAAAAGCCTCTATGAAAAGCTCCAAGTCATCCTATGTAATGGGCTACAGTTCTGGTATTCTCAAATCGTTGGAGATCACAGCACAAAGGAAAAATTATGTGGTGCTCCACAAGTAGCTGCGACACAACACCTTTGTGTCGGAGTTACCTGCTTAGATGTGAAGTGTGTATATATATATATATATATATATATATATATATATTCACTGAAAAAACAATAGGTTTTAGGGACAGTTATAGTTAGTTGGACATTGCACTCGTACAAAACCCGTGAAATTCCCCCGTTATAGTTAGTCCAGCTAACTATAACTCGCGCCCCCGCAATGCACTGCTGATGACGTCACATATTACATCACTCATGACATGGTCAGTGACATCACTGATGACATCACTGATGACATCTCAAATGACATCATCCAGTGACTGTGTTTCTGTAAAGTTTATATATTTTTAATATATATAGGAAAAGACGTATTGAAGAATGAGTGGGTGTGTAAGTAAGTGTCTGTATGGATGATTTAGTAGGTGCGTGACTGACTCTATAAGTCAGTGATTTAACGTATCTTACTGAATGCATGGGTTAGTGACTAAACTGGGTGAATGTCTGTATCCGTCTGTCTGTTGCTGTGTAAGTGGCTGCATGTGTTTGTGAATAGCTACATGAGTGTCTATATGAATTATTGAATGCTTGTCTGAGTATCTGTATGGGTGCCTGAGTGTTTGTGTGGGAGGGGTGTGTGCAACTCTGTGCATAGATGTGTGAGTGGGTGATTCACTGGGTGGATGGTTTCAAGAGTGCAACTGTGATAGACTGTATGGGTGGGTAAGTGTGTGTAAGAGTGTGTTAGTGAGTGAATGTATGTCCCAGTGGTACATGTGTGAGTAACTACATATGTGAAAGGCAGTATATATGTGTGTTGGAGTATATAAATAGCTATAAGCGAGAGTGAGTGATTGTGATAGTGGCTGTATGGATGAGTGTGTGCTTGTATCAGTGATTGTATAAGAGCGTAAGAATGTGCTACTATTTGTATGAGTAAGTGAGCTGGTGTGTGTATAACTGTATAGGTGAGTAAATGGTAGTGTGTTTAATTATTTGCATGACTGACTAGGTGTGTGAGTACCTCTATGGATGAGTGGCGGTGTTTGAGTGTCTATATAGGAGTATGAGTGCATATGATAGTCCTGTACTGAGTGACCGTAAGTATGAGTGACTGTACGGGTGAGTGAGTGGATGTGTGCGTAGACCTAAGAATCAGTGAGTGGGTGTGTAGTTATTGGTGTTGGAGTGTCTATGGTTTTGCGAATGGCAGTCTGTAATTTAGAGTGGGTGTATCAAAGGTTATATTAGGGTGTGAGGAGCTGCATCAGATTATCACGTGGATGATGTCATCAGTGATGTCATTTGAGATGTCATCAGTGATGTCATCAGTGATGTCACTGACCATGTCATGAGTGATGTAATATGTGACGTCATCAGCAGTGCATTGCGGGGCGCGAGTTATAGTTAGCTGGACTAACTATAACGAGGGAATTTCACGGGTTTTGTACGAGTGCAATGTCCAACTAACTATAACTGTCCCTAAAACCTATGGTTTTTTCAGTGAATTTCAAAGGTTTTTAAATGCTAATTTGTAACTATAACGTCCCTGAAACCTATGGTTTTTTCAGTGAATTTCAAAGGTTTTTAAATGCTAATTTGTAACTATAACATGTCTGAAACCTACAGTTTTTTCAGTGAATTTCAAAGGTTTTGTAAATGACAATTGTTAAATGTATTAATTGTTATATAAATTTTTTCATACTGATTTCCAAATTTTTTAGAAACAATTTTTTTTACATATTTTATTTTTTAAATTACATTGTAATTACATTATACATTACAAAAAATACTTTCTCAGAATGAATTACTTTAGTTTAATTACTTTGCACATAGGCAATAGACTTTTAAGTACAGTAGTTACAGTTGTTGCAATGGGCAACACATTTTCAAACACAATGCAACATTCAGCTCAATGTGAATTTCTAGTTAAATGCAATTAGTTACTTTATGGATTACTTTTCTAACCACATTACTGGATCCTAGATTCAGTCCTGGGACATCTCCTGTAAACAGTTGAGTAAAAGCGTTTTGGTTACAGTCGTGATTTTTAAGGAATATTATTGTACTTTAAAAGTTCACACTTAGAAACTTTTTCTCATAGAATCACCAATGTTATCCTATGGAAGGAAATTCACTTAGAAGTTAAAAACTGTTATCGTTACTTTTTCTTACTCAGTGTTGGATCCTGGATCCAGCACTGGTGCATCTCCTGTAAACAGTTGAAAGAATGCGTTTAAGTCATACAGGCGATTTTTAGGAATATTTGTAGTTTGTGAAAATCGACACTTTGAAACTTTTCTGCTGAAAACCAGACAATGGATTCCTATGGAAGGAAATTCAAGTTACTGGTAAGTACGGTTAAAATTACTTTTGAGGATCAGTACTGGGCTAAAAGATGCAGCACTGGGTTCTCTCCTGATAACAGGTGAGTAAATCGGAATTCGTATTTCGGCTGATTTTAGAGGAATATTTTAAAGTTCCAAAACTCCACACTTAGAAGAATTTCCAAGTGAAACCAGTCAATGTTAGCCTATGAAGGAAATTCAAGTTACCGGTAAGTACGGTTAAAATTACTTTTCAGGATCAGTACTGGGCTGAAAGATGCAGCACTGAGGTCTCTCCTGATAACAGGTGAGTAAATCGGAATTCGTATTTCGGCTGATTTTAGAGGAATATTTTAAAGTTCCAAAACTCCACACTTAGAAGAATTTCCAAGTGAAACCAGTCAATGTTAGCCTATGGAAGGAAATTCAAGTTACTGGTAAGTACGGTTAAAATTACTTTTCAGGATTAGTACTGGGCTGAAAGATGCAGCACTGAGGTCTCTCCTGATAACAGGTGAGTAAATCAGAATTCGTATTTCGGCTGATTTTAGAGGAATATTTGCACAATGGTGAAGGGAGGGGGCGGGGCCTGAGGCGACATCTGTGCAAACGCGCCCCGTGGCGCGTTTTAAGTTGGGGGATTAAGTCCCCTTGAATCATGAGGGTCCCTACGGGCCAACTAGCCCACCAGGAACCTCCAGTATGTGCCAGGGGGCTGCGTTGCAGAGACATTTACAGAGGCCACACCCCTTTTACACCTCTCTGCAACGCAGCTCTGTGGCGCTTTCTGGACGTACCTGTTGGGCTAGTTGGCCCCCAGGGACCCTCAGGATTGAAGAGGATTTAATTCCCCATCTTAAAACGCGCCACGGGGCCTGTTTACACACATGTCACCTGAAGCCCCGCCCCCTCCCTTCACCACTGTGCAAACGCGCCCCGTGGCGCGTTTTAAGTCGGGGGATTAACTCCCCTTGAATCCTGAGGGTCCCTGGGGTGCAACTAGCCCACCATATACCTCCAAAAGCGCCATAGAGCTGCGTTGCAGAGAGTTGTAAAAGGGCGTGGCCTCTGTACACCTCTCTGCAAGGCAGCCCCTGCGCATACTGGAGGTTCCTGGTGGGCTAGTTGGCCCCAGGGACCCCAGTATTCAAGGGGATCGTTCCCCTCTGCAAGCGCGCCAGGGCGCGTTTGCAGAGTGGTGAAGGAAGGGGCGGGGCCTACGGCCCCGATCGTTTTTTTTTTTTTTTCCTGAAGGGGGCTGTGTGGCCCCCTTCCTTTCCTATTTTTAGGCCCTGGGGACCCCATCCCCCAGGGCCTTTCCCCTTTTTTTATTAAAATAAAAAAAAAAAACGGGAAGAGGGCCGCATGGCCCCCTTCCCTGGGCATGTATTGGCCCCGGGGACCCCATCCCCGGGGCATGGCCTCTTTTTTTATTTGGAGGGGGCTGCGTGGCCCCCTCCTCAGGCCATTTAAGGCCCCGGGGACCCCATCTCCCGGGGCCGGCCTTGCACTTTAAAAAAAAAAAAATTCCTTTGGGGAGGGGCTGCGTGGCCCCCTCCCGGGCCACTATGGCCCCGGGGACCCCATCCCCGGAGCCTAGCCTCTCGTTGGGGACTGTGGGGGGTCTCCAAGCCCCCACAGTCCCGCCGGCTCCCGTGTCCTACGGGAGCCGGCATTGCTTTACACATGGGGAGCAGCTAACATGCTGCTCCCCATGTGGAAAAGCAATCAGCTTTGGATATTGGAAGAGAGAGCAGGTTTCCTGCTCTCTCTTCCAATATCCAAAGCAGTTTGCAATGACAGGACGGGAGCCGCGAGGCTCCGTCCTGTCATTGCAAGCAGCAGTGTCCCGGGGTAGGCACCCCGGGACACTGCAGGAGCCGGCCCTGGGGGTGGTGGTCCCCAGGGCCATCAAGGGCTCCAGGAGGGGGCCGCGCGGCCCCCTCCCTACATTTTGAAAGCCCCGGGAGGTGGTGGTCCCCGGGGCTCTGAGGGTCCAAAACGGACCCCCATTTTAATTTTTCTTAGTGCCCCGGGGAGGTGGTGGTTCCCGGGCGTGTGGAGGGCTGGAGCCCCCACACAGGATTTTTAAATAAAAAGAAGCCCGGGGAGGTGGCGGTCCCGGGGCTGCGGGAGGGCTCAGAGCCCTCCCGCACCATTATACATAAAGCCCCGGGGGTGGTGGTCCCCGGGGCTTGGGGGTCCTAGAGGCCCCCACACATAAAATTAACCCCCCAGCATGCCCCCGGGACTTGGCCCACCCGGGGCCAATTAACGTCGAAGCGCGGGAGACCGCGCTTCGATGTTTTCGGCAGGGTTCGCGCTCCCTGAGCGCATCCTGCCGATTTTTAAAAAAAAAAAAAAAAAAAATTTGCCCAGGGGGTCCTTGTGGGACCCCTGAGCAGACCCTAGGGGTCAGGGTGTTTCTACCCTGCCCCCTTTGTGCGCTTTGCGCACTTGTTTCTGTCCCTCGGTTCTACCGAGGGACAAAATAACTGCCAACACTTCCTGATTTGGAGTGTTGACAGCCAATTAACAAAGCTCGTGCTCGGGAGGATCCGCGGCCCTAGATATCACTATCTTTTTTACTTTTCATTTTCTCAGCAACTACTGAACGGATTTACACCATTTAACAAAAAGGGTTCTTTCTGAACCAAGAACTACCTCTTTGCCAAATTTGGTGTAATTCCGTTCAGCAGTTCGGGCTGTAACCGTGTCTAAAGTTTCCTATGGAAAATTGCATGGGGAAAACGCGTTTTGGGACCCCCCTTTTTCTCGGCCCCCGCTTGACGAATCCCCCGAGACTTTCAGGGTAGGAGCGGACCGGGCCATAAAGTTTGAAAATTTTGCGAAGATACGTCAACCGGCAAGAGAGTTATTTCAAATAGAATGTCGCGGATTTCCTATGGATAATAGGTTGTAACTATCTACTGGCGACCGCCAGTAGATTTTAGTTACACACACACACACACACTTACACACACTTACACACACACACACACACACACTTACACACACACACACACACTTACACACACACACACACACACACACACACACACACTTACACACACTTACTTACACACACACTTACACACACTTCCAAAAATAAAACTGGCAGTTTCCGAATTTGTCAACCTCAGCCTACATTTGATAGCATCAAGGCCACTTCGATCATTAAAGCGGTGCCAATAATATATGAGAATTAATGCAACATGCAAGTCAATTTCACAGGCACCATCATGAGGTTGAACACACTGCACTAAAACAGGCCTTGATGTTAGAGGTAGAAGCAGCTTTCCAATGTCAATTTGGCTGGCTGGGCTACACGGTACAGTGAGTACTACACTGAACACTGCGAGTTTGACAACCTAGGGGCAGAAAATTGCGAGAATAACCTCAAAACACATTAAGAACTTGGCATGATTTCAGAATGAGAATTTATTAAGCACACACACCTCCATGTACAGAAGAAAAGCATAACCACTATTTACAATTAACAATATGAACCATTTACAAGAGTCTAAGAACATCATTTAAGTTCAACAAGTAAGTACAGCAATTACGGTAGGAGGATACAGAACCAGAACAATCATTTGAAAATGATTCAGGTCCACAGCACTCATTGGACCCAAAGAACCATATATTCAGACATACAGCAACCAAAGAAAACATCAAAGCCTGACATAGAACCACAGTCATTATCTGAACCAGGCATAGAGCCACAATCATCATCTGAGTCAGGCACAGAAAAAGATCAAACATCTGAGCCAGTTGTAGAACACCAATCATCTCAGCAAGTATAGTAGTGCAGTCACCGGAACCAGATATTGGATCAAAACAATCTGCAGAATCAAGCAGAGGGTGAAACATTCACTGATGGCAAATACTACCAGTTCAAAGATCGTATAATGAGAATGCCTCTGGTCCATTGCTCCGAGCCTGCCAGCATATGGCTGTATCCAAACCGGAGTGGCACATTGAGCAAAAGAACGATGGATTAAACCCAGATCTCTTGACTGGAGGTGAGCGTTTGAAAAGTTTCAGCACCCCATCCATTATCTTGTTGTGTTTGCTTAGATTAAAAAAAATTGCATGTATTTTGTGTCCCTGGTGACACAATAGACTGTCCACCGTATCTAAGGCTCACCTCTTCTATGCGAGTCCGAACATGTGTGCCCTTGAAACTAATGGGTGAAAGAAAGTTCCAACAAACCCATTATTAGCATTAGGAAGGCTGTACTACTATTGAAGTACTGCATGCCTCTCCCAATCAGAACTTGCGCTGATTCTCTATTGTGTACACCTTTTGTGGCAGCAATTTTCTGGGCTGTTTTCTAACAGCAGGTTGGAAGATCACAGCTGTTGGAATATCTATCACCATAGTTATTGATGAGGAAGTGGCATCACACTGCTTTAATTTCATACAGTGTTTCATCAATGAAAACATTGTTACTGAGCTTTACCCTCATATGTTTGTCGCCACAGCACATATTGTGGTTCTTTATAACAGGGTTTGGTACATTCATTGTTGCATCCGGAAGGAACACACAGCTACCAACTGGACCCCTTTCAGGATGGTCACCTTTTTTAAAAAAAACTTTATTTATCGATTATCCATAACAATATGATTTGATTTGATTTGGAATTTATATAGCGCACGATTGCCCTGGAACGTCTAGGCGCTTTTTGCGGAGGAGATTGCCAGAGATAGTGTATTTAGTTTGCAAAGAGCCATGTCTTTAATAGTTTTCTAAAACCAAGTAGTGTTGGGCAGCTTTTGATGTTTAACAGTCAGTGCAATGTAAGTAATCATGGTGTATTCAGGCAATTGCGATTGGCGAATCAACATAGTCTGTCGATACAAACCACAGAAAGTACATGGCGACATCAAGGTGACAGTGTACATCAGCTATATGTAACAGGTAGCTTATATCTATCCTCCCAACCTCTTGGGTGTGTGTAGCCCAGGACTTCACCCATGTATGGTGTCGGCACAGCTGACTCCTGCATTAGCAAGGGATGGGGGTGCATACGACCGCCGCGAGGACAAAGGAGAGGAAAGCTCGGTGGTGTGGGCTGTCTGAGACACAGCATGATGTGGTGCAGTGGAGGATCACCCAATCCCAGCTGGCACTAAGCCTGAACTTAGTTGTGTGTCTGCTTCGCTACGCAGGTTATCAACATATGTCTTATATGGGCCCCAGATATCTATCGGGCGGGCCGTGCCTGTCTGTGTGCTGGCGTAGATCTCGCTATTGATGTTACAATACGCCATACTGTGTAACCAGCCATGTAATGTAGGAGAAGTTCTGGAACCCCATCGCAATGCTATCTCTCTCTTTGCCAACAGAAGCCCAAGGGAGGCCAGTCGTCGGACCCTCTTAGGAAAATTGACTGTATAACCCATGAGTGCTATCTCCGGTATGGGAGTCAGTTCCATGCCAAGCATGGACCCCAGCGCGGTATGCACATCCGCCCAGTAAGAACTGACGAGGGGGCAGGTCCAGGTCATGTGGGCAAAGTCCGCCTGCTGAGCACCACATTTCGGGCAAGTGTGTGGCCTGGTGGGAGCTATCTTATGTACCTTAGCCGGTGTCATGTATAGTCTACGTAAAAATTTAAAATGTAGCAGCTTATGCCGACTATTCAGGGATATATTACCAGTGGCAGCGCAGCATACGGCCCATTGATCGTCTGTGATTGGTTGTCCCAGGTCTGTCTCCCATTCCGCCCGCAACCTCTCGTCTGCAACGGGGATCTGCGCACTACAAAGCTTATAAAGTTTAGATACCAGATGTACTCCACAGTCACTCTCTATAATTAGAGACAGAGGCTCAAACGAGACCGGCTCCAACGGGTAGCAGGTAAACGCCGCCCGCAAGGCAGAGGAGAGGCGACGCAGCACAAACCGGTCCATGAACGTGGCCTCCTGGAAGCGAGACTCCTCCGTGGGCGAAAACACATGGCCACCCGGGTACAGGTCTCCCATCATGACAATGTTGAATTTGGTTAACGTACGCTGTACAAGCCTCTCACCCGTGAGGGGGAGCAGGCGGACATTGGGGAGCGGGAGAGCCGACGCATACAACGCAGGAGCCCCAGTATAACGCTGGAGTCTGCTCCAAGCCCAGCTGGTGGTTGACACCGTCTGGATATCTACGGGATCTCTGGGCTCTCCTGTGGGGAGCACGTTCGCCAACCGGTCGGGGAGGACCAAATCAGATTCTGGTCTCAGAAATGGAATCCTGGCGTCAGGGTGATACCAGGCATAGGCGTAACTACCTTGTGCCACTAAATAGTATAAATAAAAATCCGGCACCCCGAAGCCACCCCTGTCATACGGAAGGGTAAGTGTCGTCCATCGGACCCGTGGCTGTTTCCCGCCCCATACCAACCGAAGCAGGTGGGACCGCAGAGTGCTGAAGAAGCTCTTCGTGAGTGGGAGGGGATATTATTAAAAAATATAAAAATTTGGGCAGGACCATCATCTTTATCACAGCTATTCTACCCGCCATGGATAGTGGCAGGCGCAACCATCTTTCCACCTGCGCCTCCAGCTTTACAATGGCTGCACCGTAGTTAAGTTGTAGAATCTGAGCCGGATTTAAGTGTATCTGAATTCCCAGATATCTCACAGAGTCTGTACACCATTCCAGAGGGTATTCACAGGGCCAAGGGGTAGTGCCGACGGTTAAAGGGAATAGGATAGATTTCTGCCAATTAATACCGAGGCCCGAGTGCCGCCCAAAGCGTAGGATCTCTCGGACAAGCGGGTCCAGATTCAGGCGCGGCTCCCTAACGTATAAAATAGTATCGTCCGCATATAAGGACACCAACAGAGGGCCCGTCCTAAACTGTAGCCCCTATGCAGATGCTTTTCTTGGAAATGCCGTATTAAGGGATCCATAGCAAGTATGAATAAAAGGGGGACAGGGGGCAGCCCTGTCGCGCACCCCGGGTGAGCGAAAACTCCTCCGACAGCGTGCCATTCAAACTTAAGCGTGCCTTCGGGCGACTATACAGCAGGCTCGTGGTGCCTATAAAACCGGCCGGCATGCCCATGCGGCGCATGATGGATAAAAAGAAAGGCCATTCCAGCGTGTTAAATGCTTTTTCCGTGTCCAAAAGTATAGCCGCAGCTGATACCTCAGGGCTGATCCTATGTAGCGCCGCAAACAGCGTTCGTAAATTCAGGGAGGTCGATCGGTGGGGAACAAAGCCGGACTGAGCTGGGGAAATAATGTACTCCATTAGCTGTGAGAGCCTATGTGCGATAATTTTGGCCAGTATCTTATAGTCAATGTTCAATAGAGAAAGCGGTCGATACGCTCCGCAAAGAGTGGGGTCCTTTCCAGGTTTGGGAAGGAGGATAACAACTGCCTCGCTTAACGTGGGGGGCAAAGCCCCTTGCTCTAAGGCTTCGGCATATACTTCAATCAATTTCGGGGCCAATTGATCCATAAAAGTCTTATAAAATTCCCCGGTAAAGCCATCCAGCCCGGGCGCAGAGGACCCCCGAAGCTCTTTAATCGCAACGCGCACCTCAGTCACTGTGATCGGCTCAGCCAGGAAGTCCTGCATGTCTTTTTCTAAATTGACTAGGGCTATCTCGTCCAAATATGCCTCCCGCGCAGCGGGGTCCACATCCGCCCTGGAAGTGTACAGCGCGACATAGTAGGACCGGAATTCTTCCACGATGTCCGTGGAGGACGTGAGCATAACCCCGTCCGAGTTACGAATCTCAGTGATGAAAGCTTTATTATATGGGGGCCGTAATACCCGAGCTAGAGTGCGGCCCGGTCGGTCGCCCTCTCCATAACGTCTAGCCACGTGATATTTGCCTAAATAGAGAATCTCTCGATCAGCCGTCTCTCTATATTCCAGGAGAAGGGCCAGTCTTTTATCTTGTAGCGGGGCGGACGAACCGGCCGTGGCCTCCCTGTCTAAGTCCGCAATCTCGCTCTCCAGCCTTGCTAGTGTCGTACGCAAGGCACCGAGCACTCCCGCGTGTTTGGAGATACAGACCCCTCGGATGTAGGCCTTGAAGCCCTCCCACAGCACTGCCCATGTGTCTACTGAGCCGGTATTGTTGGTGAAGTAGTCCTCTATGGCCTCGCCAACCTCATGGCAGAAAAGTGCATCCAAGAGCGCGCGTCCAGGGAACCGCCACTGCCTTTCAAAACCCTCAGGCCGAGGAACACCCAGAGTCAGTTGGACCGGAGTGTGATCTGAATATGTCCTGGGGAAAGTATTGGTCGCCCGAAACCACGAGGAAACCTCCGGGGAGAGGAGCCAGAAATCAATCCTGGTCCAACTGTCATGTTGCCTTGAATAATGTGTGTATTGCGTGCTAGTCGGATTGCGTTTACGCCAGACATCTATTAGGGAGAGCTGCTCACATAAATCTAATAGCGCGCGCCTTGCCCTAGGCTTGGAGTCCGCTGAGCGGGAAGTGCTGTCGAGTGTAGGGTTGAACAGGAGGTTGAAATCCCCACCCATCAGTATCAAAGATGACTCTAATTTTGTCAGTTGCGCCTGCAACGTGTAGAAAAATTCTGGGGAATCTGTGTTGGGGGCATAGACATACCAACGCAACTCCGTGACCCATCAGGGACCCCCCCCGACAATGGTGTAGCGGCCTTCCTTATCATTGATCAGCAATTGACAGCTAAAGGGGACCCTCTTGTGAATTAGTACAGCCGTCCCTCTGGCATAATTGCTATAATTGGCAAAGTATCTATGCGCCCCCCAGCTGGAAGCAAACCGTGCCTGATCTGTGACTGGTAAATGTGTTTCCTGGAGGAAGGCAATGTCGATTTTGTGCCGGGCGAGGTAATGTACCACTTGTCTCCGCTTGCGCGTGTTATTTAGGCCTCTAACGTTCCAGGACAGCAGGGATAAGTTGGCGGGGCCCTTAGACAAACCTAACTGCGCCATTCGTGGTCAAGGGAAAGTCTCAGCCAATCGGAGAGTACATTGAATATGACTATCTGCATGTATGTAGCATAGAAAAGGACAATCAAACAAAGAATCTGCAACCCTACCCAAACCCCCCTCCCCCCACCCAGCCTCACTAACCAAAAGGCGAGGCAAATCCCAACCTGCAAAAAAGAAACACCATAGTACCAAGGAACTGTGTTGGACAAAAATACAACTGCCGTGAGGTACATTAGAACTATCCAGTAAAGGCCCCGGGGAAGCAACCCAGGGGGGGTGGCAACGCCACGTCAGTCGACCAACTATGACAAATGAATTAAATATTAACGTCTTGCAGTCCCCATGCAAACTTCAAGAGAACCGTAGGGTCTCCGC
This sequence comes from Calotriton arnoldi, assembly GCA_963921515.1. Taxonomy (NCBI): domain Eukaryota; kingdom Metazoa; phylum Chordata; class Amphibia; order Caudata; family Salamandridae; genus Calotriton; species Calotriton arnoldi. The sequence continues at coordinate 1,347,901 of CAWUFW010002204.1, forward strand.
TCAGCCAGGCCCCCCCGCACCAGGTTCGGAAAACAATTCCTGACTGACGGCTGATACGTTCTGGGTAGGAGGCGGATCGTCTGTCATTATGTGGTTGCTCATTGTTGCGCTTAAAGGTGTGGCAGAACTCCTGGACCTCATGTGGTGACTCGAAAATGCGTGTCCGGCCCCCCGCTTCGACTGAGTCGGGCCGGGTAGAGCATGCCGTACTTGAGGCCGAGATTGCGAAGAGCAGCCTTCACTCCGTTGAACTTGCGTCTGGCATCTTGCACCATAACGGTGAAGTCAGGGTATAGGGCAATCTTGGAACCTTGCCAGGTGGTGTCACCCCGCTCGCGTGCCAGGCGAAGAGCAGTGTCGCGATCCCTGAAGTTCATGAGGCGAGCAATGAGGGGACGGGGGGGCAAGCCCGGGTTGGAACGTGGCCCCAAGGAGCAGTGGGCCCGCTCCACCACAAAGCCAGTTGTGAAAGAGTCTCGACCAAACAAATCCGAAAGTAGAGTTTCCACAAAGGTGTCGAGGCGGCCAGTGGCCGTGGACTCCGGGACTCACAGAATCCGTAGATTGTTCCGGCGGCTGCGCGCCTAGAGATCTTCATTTTTAATGGCCACTTCCTTTAGGATGCGCTCCATTCTGTCCAGTCTCTTGGTTGTCTGCGCAGCGCCATCCTCCACGTCCGATATTCGTGCCTCGGCCACATCCAGCCTCCTGTCGTGAGCTTGGATCTTGGCGCCCATCGTTTCAAGCGTTTTGTCTAGGGAATCAAAGCGACCATCCAATGATCGAAAACCAGCCCTCATTTCCTGCAGCCATGCCGCCGGAGGGGCCTTAACAGTCTCATCCCGCTCCGTGCCCTGGCCGTGCTCAGCCATCTCTGCACCGTCCTCCGCCTGTTTCTCCGAAGGCTTATCAAATGACAGTGTCCGTTGTTTCGGGTCCTTACGACCCATGCCGCAGAACTAGTGGAGGGAGCAGAGGTCGCGCCAATGTGTGCTATGGCGCACGTCAAAGCCCCGTGCAGGCGCCGGTGTTATTAGCGGCCCACAACTCAATGCTGGTCAACGCTTAGGCGCGGAGGGTAGTGCAGGGAGCCTGGTGTAACGGCGTGTCCGCCCCGCAATCCCCGCAAAGAGGCAAGAGTGGTATCTGGGGTGGCGCTAGCAGAGCAATGCAGCAATGTTTCCTGTACACGCCTCTCAATCCAGGCCTGGGCCTGTGTGGTGTAGCAGTTCCAGCGCAGCAAATTTAGGTGCCAGCCAGGCAGGGGAGCGCTTTCATGGGCCACAGAGACAGCAGCGGCCCGGTAGCACTGGGCCGTGGGGTCGAGAAACAGGGTCTATGCCCGTTCTGATCGTGGGCCCGGTGCACATTGAGTGGGGCCTTCGGCCTCCAGGGACCGCGCGGTAGAGGCAGCAGGCACCGGGGGCAACAGGCCGCCACCAACTCTCCCCCCCCCCCGTGGACCCCCAAGCAGCTCAGTGGCACCGCTTGTTTTCAATCGGGTCGGCGGGGTGCTTGCACAGCCCGGCGGGGACCGCGCTATGATGCGGCCGGCTAACCCTCGGCCTTAAACGAGCAAAGCACGCTCACGCCTGTGTGCAGGGGGGGGTCGGGGGCACACCAGACCGGCACCCGCGGCACTCACCGGAAGCAATGTCCTGTGTCCTGGGTCCCGCGGGAACTCCGCTTCATCAGCTGCGTGCCAGGGCCCGTCTACCCCTGGGCCGCCATCTTCACTCCGGCTGCATCCTCGGAGCACAGGGGCCCAGTGTCCCCGCCACTGCTCTCAGGCGCCGTAACAAGGCACCGGGTAGCACCACAGGTTAGCCGCGGTCCCAGAGAGGCATTTCCGCCGTGTTTCGTGCGGGTAGCATGGGGGAAAGCACGGATGTCATCGGTCGGCTGGCGGAGCTTCAACGCCGCGCGGCCATCTCGGTCTGCAGCTTGGCCACACCCCCCAGCCCTCCCAGGATGGTCACCTTTAGCCAAGGTTGTGTTTTAAACCAAGAGCACTCTGCTTGCAATGGGGGAAGCAAGAGTATAGGAATGAATGGAGAGTTGACTAAACCACATGCCTGGCTGAAGATGACCCTTGTGGGATGCAGCCTCTTGGCACCTTTAAATACAGGTTCCATTGTTCTGTAGTATGTGGTTTAAATTTCATTGATATCAAAATGAGTGGATACTGCTTCAGGGTGCCCCAAATACTCTCTCCTGTGATCTCAGGACCCCCACCCCTTTATGATTTTTACAGATAATTATAGATACATTAATATATAAAGTAAAACACAACAAAAAAAAGATTTACGTCGCTAGCCAAATAGATTTTATGTAATTGATGCAACCTAGGCGAAAAATCTTTTTGTAATGAACTTTAACATGCAAGATTAAGGATGAAGAGACCGTTCAAGCTACCCCCCGTTTTGTTCCACTAGTATTGGTGGAGTTTCACTGCACTGGTCTCTTTTTCAAAAATACCCAGAGGACAGTGTCAAACTATTTTTAGACAGTGGATGTTATTCCTACAGGACTTGCTTCCTTCAACAGGAACACATGCAGACTCTCAGCAGATGTTCTTGCTAAAAGAATGTTTTAACGTCTTTTTTCTGAATTTATACTGAGCGGAATGCGAAATATGAAGATTGCAACAAATTGAAGGCTCCCATGGCAGGTAGATAAGTCGAGAACTGTGGGGTACAACTTCGAAAGGATGCTATCACTTTAAACTTGGAGGTCCATCAAAGTGAATCTGGTGGTTGGTTTTATTTGAACAAAAACTAAATTATGTCGGGTCAGCACCTTGTGCTAACCTCGAACATGTTTCCAGCATAAATGAAAGGGGGAGGGGAGGCTATGGACACTTCATTTCTCTAACAGCAGGTGCATGTTACCATCTGAATATAAATGGCAACATCTGGAGCAGTTGTCGCGGCATAGGCAGAAAAAAGACAGCCTGCAGTTGAGGCGCAGAACGAGCATTGCCACTCTAATGATAAAAAGCTGTTGGCTTCCCCTCAGAGATGAATTCATCTTGCAGATGTTTGTCTACGTTTGGCAGTCTTATCACTGTAGCTTTGGCGATTATGTTCAACTGGAGACTATTAATGTACGATATGTTTGAGTCGCTTCCATTTTAAAAAACGTCCCCACGCCTTGTAGATGCAATTTATATCCCTAACCATAATATTGGTCATTCTTGCGGTGAAAGAGTAGCATACCACAATACCTGCATTTTACATTGAATACATGTGTTATTTAGCAGTGTTAATATTTATACTGAGCATTTATACTGAGCATAGTGCCTGCTGTTTCTGGTGCTGTGTGATTTGGAACTCTATTTAGGCCAATTTCTAGTAGCTAACCTGTAGCACATGTGCAATAGTGATGAATATATTTCCAGATTTGCTTTAAAAAAAAAAGCCTGCGGTTAGTTGCTGTTTTCCAATGAGACTGATTTTCAGTCATGATGTTGTGAATGTTACATGCTAAAGGATGTGTTGTGGGTACCTGACATTGTGGTGATTGTTGTAGATGAGTAATAGGACTGGTAGAGTAGTACTTATTTTGAACATTTACAGGACTGTGGTTTACTCTGAAGAATGTAGATTCTATTATGCTATGCCCAAAACTATAGATTTATCAGAGTATGTGAGGGATGTTCTGTCTGCTTGTTGAGAAGGGTTGTGGATACCTGCGAGTGATGTGTTCTTTGGTTTTACTCGAATAAAAAGATTACATTTGTTTTGCACAGTTGCAAGTATTTATTACTTTTTATAACACTGACTGGTGAAATGATTAGGGTACCAACCAGAATGTGGGAGAGATGTTGTTCTGTTAAATTCTGCACATGATCATGGTCCTGTCAAGCAGTGATGTGGGATGTGATTTTTTTTCAACCTATGTGCAGGCTTAATTTCTATTCACTGACTGAGTGTATTCCATTCTTGGAAGGGCTGTGTTTGATTCGGTGTGTTGTAGGAGGTTGATGCTATGTATCACACTTGAAGAGTTGCACTTATTTCTAGCTGTATCAAGGGCTCCAATTGTTTAAGATTGTTGAATTCTGCTTAGTTTTCTACACTTTGACAAAAGCCCAGTTTATAGATTTAAAATGTAGACCAATGTAGCTAAATCTGGTGGTCATCATGCTTAAAATGTCTTTCATGGCGGGCTCTTACTATTACTGTAGTGAAAAGTTGTCTTATTGTTTGTACACAGCTGAGGCATGGAAGCCTTGTAATCACTCTTGGGTGAGTTGTGTTGCTTTGGTTGTAGACTAGGCCTTTAATCTGGCAGCAGCACAAATGGTAGATCTTAGACCACTGGGGCTCCAACAATCACATAGCGGGCATAGAGCACTTTCATTATCTGACACTTTGGTTATAGCAGGCTTTGATGAACCCGTTTCCCTGGCCACTTAGGGCGAACATAGCATAAAACAACAAGATGATGGACGAGTGCTGAAACTTTTCAACCACTCACCCCCAAGTCATGGATTAAACCCAGATCTGTGACTGGGGGTGAGTGTTTGAAGTTTCAACACTTTGTCCATTTTATTTTGTGAGTGATGTTGCTACGTGCGCCCTAAGTGGCTACAGGTATGCCCAGATGTGGGTCCTTTGCTCGCTGCGCCACTGGATTCAAGCTAGCCTGGCTGATATGGGGTGATACGCTGATACCAGCCCCAAAATGCTTGTTTCCGGTCCAGGGAAGACCTGGCTTGGCAGTTCGGGCTGGACTGTTCCCGTGGGGAGCAGGGTCAAGACTGATTTGCATATGGCTGGGTCCAAACTGGGGAGACGTGGCGAGCAAAATAACAATGGATTAAACCCAGATGTGTGACTGAGGGTGAGTGTTTGAAAAATGTCAACACTGTCCAGCATTTTTAGGTCGAGCCTAGAGCAGCGCATGCGCTGCTTGCTCGACTTTTAGTAAGGGGGTTTTCAAAGTGCTACCAGAGGCTTTTGCTGGCCTCAAGCTTGCGTGCATGTGCGCGTGAACGCACGCAGCCGCCATCTGTCTTTTCTGTCACGGGTAATTAAGTGCATCGCGATCACTTTCACTTTCGGCGGCCAATGCTTTTCGCGCGCGCTTGTTGTACTCTAGGGGCGCCTTAGCATGTCGTCTATGGATTTGCGCGCATGTTTTAGTCTTGTTCCTGCATTCTACGGTGTGTCTGAAAGTTGAATCTGGTGTCTCGTTTCCAGCCCCACAATGTGACTACAAATCTGTGTGATACGTCAGTAGTGGCCATGAATTATTTGATGGCTGATCACAATAGCCGACCTGGAGTCAGCGCCACCGCCAGATCGTATGGAGAACATTGTAGTCTCTAGGCCTCTTTAGGTCCGTTGTCCCATAGCTGCATGCAGTTTCAACGTCCCTTGCCCATTCATTGTTCATGCTCCCTCTCTGTCATGACTTTGCGCCGCTGTTGTTCCTTGCTCCTCTCCTATCACCCTCCACCGTGTCAGAAATAAGCGCTATGACACGGCTAGCGCTAGCCATATCATACTGCTTTTTCCCTAACTTTCAGCCGTAGCTTTGCCAATGCTTTTTTTATGTTTTGGTCCGTAAAGTTGCCTTGCATATCGTTACAACTGGTCTAATAAATGTTTATTTCAATATGCTATGATTCTTTGCAGTTCTACTAGTGGATGCATTTCATACTATTTCCAGTTGAGAGCACTTGAATAACACATGGCGCTTAAGTGAATTTATTTTAGATAGGATAAACCACGTCCATAGCTTGTCGCAAGTGACCGTAAATTTGAAAATAAAGCTTCGTTTTTATTAGTGTGTTCCCCGATAATATTAAATGTATTTATTTTCAGAAGCATCTGTTGTGGCGTACTAAAAAAAAAAAAAAAAAGTAAAATAATTTAACCATTGATCTTCAAACACAGTAGTGGATTCTGTATAATTATCTGTTTTAGAGGAACACATTGTAAACAAACTGGAGGTGCAGATTTTTAGTCCAGTGATAAGCTGCAGCTTGAGCAGAGTGGGCATGCAAACCAGATCTTATGTGGGCTCCTCGGGCTGTCTGCTGCCGCAACATACTGCAGACTCCAACTGGGCTAGGCTGATGGTAAATAACTATCTTTTTTGTGTGGACTCTGTCTGCTTCTGTTATGCTCCATCGAGTACGCCAAGTTGTAAATAAAACTCACTGGGCGGGATACAAATGAGCAGAAAACATTAAAAGTAAATGGAGACTTATAAAATGCATCGCAAAACAAAACTGCAAGTCCCCAAATGCCTAGCAGTGTTGGTTAACAAGTCAAGCTTTGCTTCCATCCACCTCGCTTGCCCTTTTCCTTCAGATGTGTGACACACCTTGTGAGCGATGGATTTGAGAACACCTTTCCATCCATGTTCAATGGAATGATGCCGGCCTTTTGCGAACAAAAGCCTCCATTAATTAGAATGCACCCAACAAAGCAGCCAAAACAGCCCCATGTCACCTGTGACTTTAAAGCAGTCCAGACTTATTAGCCTCCAGTACATTGCTTTATGGGACATGTAGTGTTTCCTTAACATTTTAAGCATAAGCTCACAATTCCGTGCATGTGCGGGGTTGATGGGGGGGGAAAGGGGAAGCATTGCCGAGGAGTTAAGCGGAGAGTATGTGCGCATGATTCTTAATTCATCTTGGGATTCGTAAGATATTTATGGGCATGCATGCAAAATACAGTCCTCCATTTCTTTGGGAACAGGTTGGTCTCTACAGTCCTGTGTATTCACTGCTCGGCTGAGCTACCAATGATTAGGCATTGGCAAAGCCAATAGGTCTTGCCTATCTGAGATCTATTGGCTTTGTCAGTGATTTTATAGCCATGGTCTACAGCAGCACTACTGCTGTGTTGCATGGTTGAACGCAAATTGAAACAAGCATTGGCATAGCCAATAGGTCTCGCCTTTGGGGCCTTATAAGTATTTAGTTATGCAGCACAATATCCTTGGTGCAACAACATCAACCGTTGCATGGCTAACACTTATAAGGTCCCAAAGGCGAGACCTATTGGCTATGCCACTGCTTGTTATTTTGTGATGTTGCTATTTTTTAATCTACCACATTCTTGGAGTTGTAATCTTGACTCGAAACAACTAAACCAACGTAACAGACTTCGCAAAATGTAAGGAAAGACTAGAAAAAGGGTTTGCTGGTGACATGGCGAAATCTGGTAACTTTAGGCTTTCGTCTGGTGGGAAACATCTGCATCGAAGGTGCTCTAGGTCCCTGGGATCAGTGGAGAGTGAGCAAGTAAAGACTATATAAATGCAACTTAAACACAATATACACTTGAAGTGGACCACAGCAGACAGTAACAGCGGTAGGTGCATCTACACACATTCAGGTGTCACATAACAGAGAGAAATATATGACCACTTTGAAAAATTAATTCAACACGTTATTTAAAGCTGCATGTTTGAAATTTGTTCAACTAGAGATGAAATGTGTTTCTACGTTCAAATCCCTATGGCTCTGGTTTGGTCGCCTGGTGGGATCAGATCACTCAATTTTAAACAACTTAGTAATGTCAAAAAGGAGAACAGCAGGGGTCACAACACTGTCGAACAGGGTCTCCTCAATAAAAGTAAGGATATCGATCAGGCAGGAAAGATGAATTACTTGAAGCAATTAAATGGCTGCAAAATGATTTCTCACTCTTTTTTCTCAAACCTGGTAATGAAATCGAATGTGAATTAGTCATGGACTCTGTCCGCTCCCTTGTAGAACGTTATTTGAGCTTTCATTAGCCAGCCCGTGAACGATTAGCATGGCTTCTTTCATCGAGTCCTTGGAAACTGTGTAAAGGTTTCACAAGAAGACGAGCATACACAGTTTAAACGTCGCACTACTGCTAAGAACAGCTGCCACTTAAGCAGGAAATGTTTTAGTGCACACAGCCTACAAGTAAAAACAGTGTCCCCATTTCAAACTGGCCAACGCTAGGATTTAATCTCCTCAAAAACTCGAACAGTTTCAGCACATCCAAGTTCTCAAAACACAATACTCCGAGGGCACAAGCCGAGATCATTCGGTATCGCGGGAGTAAGAGGGGGACGAGTGCTGGGGAGGCGTGCCCGACGGAAGCTCTGGGTAACCAGAGTTGAGAGACAAAAGTGAGCACACTCCTCGAAAACAGACATACCAACGTTTTCAACATTCGTAAGTGAAGCGGGAACGGAAAGAAATCCATGTCCATCATGCAAGGAGACTGCAGGGTTTAATCAATGCAGGAGGAGGCAGTGAGCTTGCTTTCTCCCGCCTGCGAAGATTTGCATTTATTTACTTTAATTTGCTGTTTTATATAGCGTGAATCTGGCGCGAGATGCCATCATCTGGCAGCTATAAGCCACCTCTAAAGTTTAGAAAAACGGCGGTCCCTGTAATATGCCTCTACGGTTTGCAGGTGGATAATACATTTATTTATGCCTTGCTATTTGTTCACAATTAAACAATGTAAACAATGGTCTCTAATCGGAACTAAAATACAAGGGGTTAACCCCGAGATCGCATCTGATTAAATAGACCGTGCTGCTCATATTGTGCTTGGCTCTTCTAAGAGCACATGCTTCTTTCTGAGCAGCACTGTGAAGTGAGGGGGCACAGAGCATAAGCGAGGCCTCAAATGAGTGCTGGAGTAACCCGCGCTCACTCACCAAGCAATAACCGTGTGTGGCATACAGAAGTGCTCAGTGTTGCATGCATGGTTCAGGCTATGCATATTATCCTATTCACATCACACTCCGGGGCCACATTTGAATCATTAAAAGGATGCAAACCTGCTGGTGCATGTACACGCATTTTTATTTTTTTCCAGACACTTTGATTTTATATTTTGTCGAGCCTTATGCAAGCATTGGTACAGTTGGTACAGAGATAAGTTAGAAAAAGCATTTGACATGAGTGATTTAATACCAACAAGTTACAGCCGATAGGTGGTTGTTATCTTTACATGAGTTGACAATTTTATCAGACTGCGCTTTTCTTCCATTGGTGCTGGCTTAATATATCTAGAGATAAGGTCAGAGTGACAACAGAACGGTCACATCCCTCCCTCCCCCCACCCTCTGATCTGGCTCACCCCTGGTTTGGATGATATTAACGTGTGGTTCGGTCTCGGTTACCTTTATGCGACATGTAGGGGCCCATAATTGGCAGGGTATGGTATTGTGCGTCGGTCTTAATGCTAGACAGGAATGCTCCTTTTAGTGTTATGCGGAGATACCTCTCTTATGTGCCGTGTGTTGTAAGGGAGGGGGTGGAGGGAGTGGCAATGGCTTTAAATGCTTTCAACATGAGGTCCCAGTCCATGGAGATCGGTGTTTTTCACAGTCCCCGGTACTCCTCTCGTCTGACTGCGCTTTCTGCTCCACCCCAGCGAACCACCTCCCCATGCCAGTTGTAAACTGTTGGGGAGCGGGCCGATTTCCATTGCATTGTAATGGAGCGTTTCGCTATGAGTAAGGCTAGGTCAATGAAGCGAAGCTGCACTTTCTGCGACTTAGGACGGCGATGCAGCCCTAGTATGCAGCTTTCGGCTGTGTCCCATGTGGTGAGTCCTGTAATGTGTAATGATTTGTGTGCCTTCCGACCAGAACCCTCTAAGGCGTGGGCAGGACCATAGCATGTGCAAGATGTCTGCCTCTTCTGCCTGGCATCTGGGGCTGCGGAACTGTGTATTTGGATACATGCGTTGTAAGCGGTGCGGGGTGAGGTAGGCCCTGTAGAGGATCATGTACTGTATTAATTTAAATTTGGCGTTGCGTGACACCTTTTTGGGATATTCCAAGAGTGTGTTCCATTCCGTATCAGCCAGCTCCTTCTCCAGGTCTCTAGCCCATTTGTCACGTAGTCCAGTGAGGAGGGTCCTGTGTGTGCCCAGATTCCCTTGTATAACCATTTTATGAGGTGGCGCCCTTCGCCCATTAAGTACACCACGTGTATGAGCTCGTGTGTTGGGGGTTCTTCCCTGTCTGGTGCCCAGTGTCTCTTCACCTATTGGGTCATGGCGGCATGTAACAAAGAGATTGCGCGGAACTCTATGTTCTCGGGCAAAGTTCTCATGGTCCATCAGGACGCCGTTAGCGAACAGTGCCCCTACTGTGGTGACCCCCTATCCAGACCAGCTGAGAATGCTCCGTTTAGTGACCAAGCCAGCGGGTGTGGGGATTCCTAATAGGGGAGTGTTATTGACGTATAGGGGGCGCTGGCGCGTGTATTGTAATGCCTTTCTCCAATAAGAGTGCTATACGTAAAAGCAATGCGGCTCTCAGGGGGTGGGGGGATAGCGTGCTCCGGGGTAGTAGTAGGGTATGCAGGGAACCTCGGTTGATGGCTTGCACAGTGTAACCCAATTCGTGCAGGTTGCGCCCCGCAAGCCAGTACAATAGCCATTGAAGTTGACTTGCAAAACAGTATGCGCAGAAATCCGGCACACCGAGCCCCCCTCTGTCCGGCTCCAGCTGTAGTTTGGTTAGTCCCACCCTTCTGCAGCCATTACACCAGATGAGGTCCGATAGAAGTGTGTCTAGTGTTTTAAAAAAGGAGGCAGGAACCAATACTGGCAGGTTTGTAAAGAAGTACAGTAGGCGTGGGAGTACGACCATCTTGGAGATGGCTATACGGCCTATAACAGAGAGCGGTAGCGAGGTCCAAAAGGCCGTCTGGGAGCGTAATGCCCTCACTGCTCTGGTCAGGTTGCCCTCCAGTTGATCCAGCGGGGCCCTATAAATTTGAATGCCTAAGTATTTAAATGTGTTTTTGGCCATGATAGAGAGCGCTGCCCAAACTTGATCGTTTCCGGATGCTCTCCAGGGTGAAAGAAGAACGCCTGAGAATTGGTCTCATTTATGGTGAGGCTCGAGATATGTTCAAATTGCTGAAAAATGCTTGGCATCAGCTATAAGTCACTAGTCAGATCATGAGTATATGCTATGATGTCGTCTGCATATGTCGACAACACATGCGTAGCGTTTCCCACTCAAATTCCTATCGGCTCTGCTTCCCTCCGCAATTTGATAACAAAAGGTTCAAGCACCAGCACAAAGAGCAGTGGTGACAGGGGACAGCCCTGGCGTGTGCCCCTGCCCACTGGATAAGAGCGTGAGATGTGGACTCTGGTGCGAACGCGCGCCGTGGGGGCCGTATACAGGAGTTTAACCCATTTCAGGTATCCGGGTGGAATGCCAAACTTTTCCATGGCCTTTACCATGTATTCCCATTTGAGGGTATCGAAGGCCTATCGCAGGTGCAGGGAGATGCACCCAGCATTTGGGCGTTCTCGTGGAGTGACCTCCATGACATGGTACATACGTCTAATGTTCAGGGATGTACTGCAGGCTGGGACAAAGCCGCATTGGTTAGTGTGGATTAATTTTGGTAGGTAGGGGAGTAACCGGCGGGCCAAATTTCTTGCTTAGTATCTTGCATTCTGTGGCAAGGAGCAACAGTGGGCGGTACCCCAAGATATGTGGGTGCTTGCCCGGTTTAGGGAGGGACACAACCAGGGCCTGCATGGTAGAGAGAGGGAGGTTTCCCGTATCGAGGGATGTTTGACACATTCTCAGACAAACTCATCCCACACCTGGAACAGTTATATCAAAGAACTCCATTGGTAGGCCATCAAGGCCTGGGGCCTTATTGCGTGGTAATTCCCGGATGGCCTCTTTAATTTCAGATCTGGTGATAGGACTTGACAAGTCATCCTGGGCCACGTGTGTGTTGGGGGTAGGTTAGGTCGCCCAGGAAGACTTCCATGGGTTCGCTCGTTATTCCTAGTGGGCTTGGTATAGTGTCTCATAGTATACACAGAATGCATCATTTATTTCCTGCTGTGTGTTCGCCGTATTTCCTCCATGCGTAGCTATTTCGTGGATTGGGGTGGGGGGGCGCATCTCGTAGTACCCGCGCTAGGAGCGCTCCTGACCTGTCTGCCTCAGCATGTTTTATCTGGGTGTAGGCTCTGTAGTCCATTACCCAGAGTCGCTCCAACAGTTCAGCATGCTAAATGCGTGCCTCCTGCAGTGGTGCCTTCTTAGAAGGGTCTCTTGCTGCTTCTTGCTCTAACTTGTTCATGCCGTCTTCGACAGATTTAAGGTTTGTGTGTATTTCTTGTCTCGCCCCTGCCGTAGTACTGATAGCAGTGCCCCTTATAACTGTTTTGAACACATCCCACTCTATGAGGCACGAGGAGGCCGAATTAGTGTTCTCCATAAAGTAATTGGTGATGGCCGATGCCATAGTGTCGCAGAAGACGGCATCTTCCAGCAACTGGGGCCACAGTTTCCAGGTGGGGACCGGGGTGGGGATTCTGCCCCAGGATAAGGTGACCTCTGGTGGAATGTGGTCAGAAAAAGTCTTCCCCAGGTAAGTAGTGTGAGTCACTTGAGTAGTTAGAGAGAGGCAGCAGAGTATTCTGTCTATCCGGGTATGGAGTTGGTGGGTCGGGGAATAGAAGGAGTATTCTCGACTGTCCGGGTTCTTTAGACGCCAAACATCTCCCAACGCCCAGCCTCCCGTCCATCTGCGCAAGTCCTCCGTTTGTCTAATGGAAGCTGCTCCCTGAATTGGGGGGGTGAGAGTGGTCCAGCTGGGTGTCTAGCACCGCATTGTAATTTCCACCCAGCACCCATGGGTAGCCCACCCAATTTGTTAATGTGTTGAGGCTTGTAAGGAATTTGTCCTGGTCATAATTCGGGTGAATATATGCTGCCTATTATAATGTGTGTGCCGTCTAGCGTGCCTAGATGTATCTGCCCTGTGGGTCTATGCGCTGCTCCAGTGCTACAAAAGGGACCCCGTGTCAGCCTTTGCCAGAGGTGCGACAATATGGCTCCGAGTATGATGTGGTGAACACCTGGCCTCTCCACTTTTTGCGGAGTTTGGCCGCTTCGGAGTCTGAGGTGGGATTCCTGCAGTAATGCTACCTGTGCCCTACGCCTATTTAGTTGCGCATGGATCCTGTGGCACTTTTAGATTGATTCCGGTCCCCTGACGTTCCAGATTATGTTGTACATGCCCAGCATGCTCTTGTGGTTATGTGTGTGGTTCCTAGGCCTGCCTTAGGTTGCGAGGTTGGTGGTGCGTTCAGTGTGTTGGGGGTAAGCCGGTAATCCCCAAATCCCTGACAACGTTCAATACTAGGTCCAGCTCCGGAACTATGCTGGTCCAAACAAAAAACACAACTGTGTTAACCTTTACCAAATTATGGTATGCTTTCGCAATGAGGGGGGAACCTCCTGTGCGTTGCATTAAGCGTTCGGCAATATATTAGTCACTGAGTGTCCGGACCATAGTCTTTTGCTAGGGGTTTGGTGAAGCGGAGGGGAATGTGGGTGCCTATGGCAACAGGGACCTCCACTGTAGAATTTGTAGACAGCTCTGTCAAGATGGGGCACTCCGGCCCGGCGCCCCGTTAGCCCAGGAATTTGTCTGCTGTTTGGGGGGGTAACAGAGCGGAACAAGGCAATGCTGTTCTCGGAGTCTGAGTGCATAGTGTTTTCCTCTGACGATTCCGACGTGGAAGGACGGTTGCAGTCCCTGAAAGTGGCCGCCGTGGCAAGTGCTGATTCTCTACCTTTTAGGACCTTGTCCGGTGTGGGGTTCTTTGCGTTGGTTTTGCGGTTCGATTTGGTGCAGCGTGTTCTTCTCGTCTCCCTCTTCAGACTCAAGTGTGCACTTTGCGACGAGTTTTCTGATGTTGCATGATGTGGGGGCCGGTCGTTCTCCTATAACTCAGCCAAACTTTGGAACTCCCTCCCCTTCCATCTGCGATCAGAGCCCAACTTACTTCTGTTCCGTAAACACTTAAAAACCCTGCTTTTTAATAAACCTGAATAACCTTCAATTGTTTTTCCTGTATGCGTTGTTCGTAGCACTAGGACGCCTGAGGGTAGCTATCGCGCTTAATAAATGGTATTTTCATTTCATTTCATTCATTGCGGGGGGGGAACGTGACTTCTAGCCATTCGTCCGCCTCTTCTGGGCTGTCTAAGAAGTGTGTCTTTTGGTCATAGATGACCTTCAGGCGGGCGAGGAACAGCAGAGCATATTTAAGGTCTAGGGCTCCGAGTTTCTTTTTGGTCGTTTGGTACGAAGATCTTCTGCGTTGGACTAGTATTGTATAATCTGGATACAGCGAGATCCGGTGGTTCTCGTACTGAATTGGGGATCTCTACCTAACCATCTGCAACAGCGTGTCTCGGTCCCTGTAGTTTAGTATACGGGCGATCATAGGGCATAGCGGGGCGCCCGCTGCCGGCCTCCCAGTAGGGATCCTGTGTGCCCTTTCTACGCAGAAGAGGTCAGATAAGCCCTCAGGGGCCACATGCTCTCGTAACCACTGCTCAATGAATCGGGTGGCGTTGGGACCCTCACAGCGCTCCAGGAGACCAATGACGTGAACATTGTTCCTTCTTGTTCTTCCTTCGGGGTCTTTGACCCCGTCCTGTAACCCGGTTACTTGCCGCTGTAGCTGTGCTAGTTGCTCTGCATGTTTTGTGTTGTGGTAGCATTTCTGACGGGGTTAACTTGTTGGACTTTACTGTAGTTGCCAATTTGTCGTGGTCAGCTTTTAGGAGTGTAAAGCCGGTAGTCAATGAGCCTATTTTTTATATATTAGCTTTTCGTGCATCTCTGACCTCCTGTAGGATTAAGTCCAGCTTATCTGGGACTGCCTCCATGTTAGTTCGAGGGATGCATCTCAGTAGAGGAGTTTGAGTGGTGCGGTCTGTGTCTTCCTGCTGTTGCGTAGTGGTGGAAGTTGCATCTGGCACCTTTCCTTTAGGGCGTCCCATGGTGTGGTAGTAGCCAGGCAGGGCCCTGATCGGGCGCGTCTGAGTTTGGGGACAGCTGCGACTACAGGTGTGTGGGGCCCCAGGGTTTGGTGTAAGATCAAGTCTGGGCTCAGTTGAGAGTCTTGTTGCTTCAACAGTGCTAGAGACCGGGCCACTGGGTTCACTGGCTGGAGTTGTCCTTCCCTGTAGTGGATGCGGTGGTGGGGGCGCCGTGAGGCGCGCGTGCGGCAGTGTTCACTGGGGCCACGCACGTACTGGTGACCGGCATGCAGTCCGGTACCAGTTGTTCTATCAGCGTCCCACCTATTGCAGCAGCGTATAGCCGGTCAGGTCCCACCCAGTAGGTAGGTCCTCAGCGGGTGATGTCCCCCCCCTGTGCAGCGCCTCACAGTACTGGTCCATTTGTGCAGCCTTCGCAGCAGTGTATGGGGCGCGGCACAGCTGGGGATGGTGGTCTACTTAGTAAGCCCAAAGCCCGCAGTGTTTATGCTCCTGTACGTCGCGCCCCTCTGCCCGCATGCAAGCGACTCACCGCCAGAAGGGACCGGATTTCAGGGCTCGTTTATCCTGGAGTTCTCCTGGGCAGGGTCGCGATTGTCCGTACGGCGTCGGCCACCGCCACTCAATCGCAGGCGCCATAGGTAGGGGTGGACGACCTGTCTCCTGTGTGAGCGGGAGGCTACTCTGGTGTAGTGGAGTGCAGCGCCGGTTGTAGGCCCAAAGCCCGTAGAGTGTTCATGCTCCTGCACGTCGCGCCCCTCTGCCTGCCTGCATGAGACTCACCGCTCGTAGGGACAGAGTTTCTGGACTCGATTCTGCAGGGGTGCTCCGGGGCAGGGCGGTAATTGTCTGTGCGGCTTCAGCCGCCGCCACTCTTTCGCAGGCGCCACAGATAGGGGTGGGCGCCCTGTCTCCCCAGCCAGGGCCAGGTATGGGCTGGGGGGCTGTTCCGGTATAGTGGAGTGCAGCGCCGGTTCTCGGTGGGTTACTTAGGCCTCTGTCGTGAGCCGCCACGCACGATTGCTGCTCCGCAGGCCCCTCGCATCCCGGACGTGCTCCTCCGGGCCCTGGGGGGGTGGCAGGCCTCGGTGCGAGGCCTAGATCGCAGGGGTCGTCATCTCGTCAGGCCTCGTTTCACTCTGAGCCGCGGGACCATGGAGATTCATTTGCGGGCGGGGTGACTCGTCAACCCCTCCGCCCACCGGACTCACCGCCTCGCAGTGTGTCGCCGCCAGTTCCGGATCGACGCGGGGCGTCCCGGTGTAGGGGGGAGAGGGGATCCGAGCTGTCCCAGCCTCCGGCATTGCGCCCAGTGCCTAGAGCGCAGAGGGGCGGCGTCCCGTCCTCCAGGCGAGGTCCAGTCCGAGCAGAGAGATCGTCCCGGTGTGTCAGCCCATGGACCCGGATGTCGGCGGGACTTCTGGAGACTCCGCCAGTGAGGGCGCCGCAGATCAGGGAGAGGAGGCCGCGGGCCAGCCTCGCCATGGGCACCGGGAGGACTACGCCAGATCGCCTCGTCCCCCGACAGGGTGGATGGCCTCAAAGTGTGGCAGCGGAGGGGGCCACGGCAATTGCCCCCAGTCCTCAGGCGACGATGCTATGGTGCTGCAGGTTCTCCGCCGAACACGTTTGCTCCGAGGCGTGCTCAGCGCGCCCAGCCTGGGCGTCCCAGTCACCGTCGGGGACTGGTAAGTCGCAGGTGGCTTACACACCGATCGTTCAGAGCTCCTTCTTTTCTGCTCCAAATAGGGGGGTGTTTTAGTGGATGGCCCCCAGCTTCGCTGATTATTGCAGGATTTTTGGTCCGGACTCGGAGCTCGGCTAGATTGCGGCCGCCATGGTCAGCGGTTAGCCACTCCCCCCGTGCATGTACACGCATTATTTATGTAGACAACAGGAATGCTATGCATCAATGACATATTGGGAGATTTGTGTACACCAAGTGGATAAGCAGACTAGATGTAGGTCTTATGAATTGGGTTTAAATGTGTTTACAGCATGCTGGAACTTTCAGTCATCTGGCCGGATGTGCTGCCACCTGGAGAATTTTCTTTTGAGGTGGAGGGTGGAAATACTGGCAAATGCGGGTTGGCCAACATCCAGGGGCGACAGAACCAAGCCTTTAATCTTTGGAGATGTATCATTTGATTCTATAGAGCTGAAAGTGGCCGTGAACTACTGGGATTCCCGTAATGTTTACTTAAATGCAAACCTGTTCTTATAGTTACTGAAAAAAGTGTTCCCAAATGGCATCAGGAATTTACAGGTGCAGCACCTGAATTCTATGCAGTCGGCACAAACATGCATGCACTGCGCCTTTTCAGATGCACTCTGCTCCTGTTGCAGACGAGCACCATCACATATGGGGTGGGGGTTCTAATCCTTGGACCAGGGCCCCTGGTCGCCCACAGTGTATCAGATATAATGGCCTGTTTGCAAGCCTCTTAATTCCAAATGAGTCTAGATGTTTTAGAATTGGCATTTTGATGTTCACATTAGCACTGGAAAGGCCTTCTCTTCTTTCTTTCCTACTACACTAAATCACCATTGGCTGCCTTCAAGAATGTGGTCTCTCCATGTCAAAGTAAACTGCAAAACGTCCCTTGTTATGTACGACACCGTACTCCAAGACTGGGATTTAAATAAAAAAAAAAAAAGTAACACCTTGCACTTTGGGACCTCTAGTTTTTTTTTTTATATATACCTATAGGTCTAAATACATAGGTTCACAGCTCTTTCTAGCCATGCTTCACACTTCGACCCTGCCCCTGTTGCAATCAACCTCACTGCCCCAATCCGTTCGTGCCCTAACATTTTTTTAGCACTTTGACACTGTGCAAAGGAGCACTAGTAAATGGAATTGTATTTATATAGCACTTACTACCCCTGACGGGTCCTCGAAACGCTTTACGGAGGGCAGCAAGCTACTCCGGAACTCAAGATTAGTGGTTAATCCATTGGTTACTGTTGATTATTGTGATTAGTAATGTGCTCAAGAAAACTTGCATCCATTTACTCCAGTTACTTTGTGGTTACCAGTTAGGTTGATCAGTGGGGGCTATGTGGCTTCAGGTGAATGGTTGGTGGGATAGATAGGCTGGCGGAGATTAGTTAATGTTAGATTACAGGAATAGGGATTTAAAAAGAAGAGATTGTGATCTATGAAACCAGGTATCCGCCAATTGCAGAATTACAATAAGGATTGAGGCGGAGTGTGGGTGAAATTGTTTCCCAGACAGTGGAGGTGTATCAGAATGCAGGAGGGAGGAGACAGACAGTAAGTTGAGGACAAAGGAAACAAGGCTCCTATAGAAATTCAATTAGATGGACTGTAACTTGGTAGATGGTAGGGGTGGAGGGGCTGCAGTCTGTTGTTCAGGGTGACAAGCATCCTTTAGGTGAGACCAGCCTTTTTCTCGCGTTCCTGATCACTGTCTTTGTGGTGGCTGTTCATAGCCAGATGCAAATGGTTCACACCTCTTTGAGCCTCTGTTGTGGATGCTCCAGGCTGGAGACTACGATGCTGTGAGGACCATCACCCCACACAAAGGCTGTGTCTACAGGACTGCCTAAAGAGGTGCTTGAAAAGGAAGCCACCCCCAACCAGTTCTCTTGCCTGCGCCACTTGTTTTGATACTTTTAAATATCCTCATCTCCATCATACCTCTGAACTACAAATAACTGTGCATCACTCCCAACCCCCTCAGCCTCTGGATGTGTACAGCCCACCCACAGGCACTACATTCTGCCAGAGGAGCCCGCAGACACCAATCCATTAAAAAATTCTACCTCTTCAAATATTTGTTGAGGTTCCGAAGATCTAATATTGGTCTCCACTCTTTTTCCTTATGAGGAAAAAACTAGAATAAAACCCCAAGTTCTGTTGTGTTTTTGGGACTAGTTCTATCCGTCCCTTCTTTAGCATAATGTCCATTTCTTTTTGTAACAGATGCACATGTCAATGCTTAACCTTGAACCATGTTGTGGTTGGAGTTTTTTCTATAAATTCCAATGTGTGACTAATTTATCAGGTCTAAAACCCAGCAGTCTGGTGTAATATTGGCCTAACTGTTGACATTGTAAGAGATTAGGCTTTCTACAGGTGCGGGTGTTTCATAACTTCCATTAATGTGTGTCTTCTAGAACTCTCATTTCCTCTACCTTAATATCCTGTTCTTTTATGAGGAACCTGTCTATAAGCCGCTGATGGTGAGGATCTATATTGTTGCTGGCAAGGTAGGCACAAGGCTCTTTCCTTTGCAGTGTCTTTTGAATCAGGTTAAATTAATATGGGTATCCAGTTTGAATTGGGGAACCATTTCTCAGCCAGAACTTGGCTAATGTTGGTGAGAATTATGAACGCTATATCTTAGTCGGCTTCAATTTGAGTGTACGTTTTGAGTCCATACTTAGATGTTGGTGAAGCAATGTTTGAGGAGTCAATGTCATTGAGCGTGCAAACTTTCATGTAAAGCTGTGTGCTATCTACACAAAAGTACATCTCAACTCCACAATTGTAGTTTCATGTACAAGTTAAAGCGGGTGGAACCATGTGGGACTCCACAGCTCGCAGACAGCTGTTCCATCTGTTGATGGGATGTCGGTGAGAGCTTGATGGTATTCAATTTGAAACAATGGCAAGAGTTCAGACAAAACAAAGAGGAAGGTCGCTTCCGGACCTGAGATGAGGGCATCATCTACACCTTGAATGCGAGCCACTCTCGTGCTTCAGCATGGTTTAAAGCCTGATCAATAGTTGTGCAGAAGGTGTCTGTGCGGCTCTGTTCTTGTGATTGGGGACATCATTTTTGTTCTGGAGGTAGCCTGTGACTATGCATCAGTTCCTAGCTGTGATAATACTGTAAAGTTAACTTTCAAATTTTATTTATAATACTAAAAGACAAAGTACTGCAATTAAAATTAACTTTTAGAGCAACAGACTCACAAGGACAGAACATCGGGTTCTAAAAATACAGCTGCTTTGCCATAAAAGACTGCACCAAGGCAGATAAAGAGACACCGAGAGCCCAAACAAAAATCTGCACTGAAGTGTTTCTGATAACATTAAAAAAATTGTGTTCAGAACATAAGTAAGATGTTGCGCATTTAGTTGGTGTGTTACAAAACATATTCAGTCTAGGATGTATACAGCTGCAGATATAAATAGAGTGTTGGTATGCATTGATATGTACACTTATACACTTCTGTTTTGGGCCCCTGTGGCCCGAGTGTGGCAGAAAATACAATAACATTTGTCGTGGAAATATTTTTTTTTATTCAGTCGCTAACAGGAATACTGTATGTTTTTTCCTCCCAAAAGGACCACGCTGATTGTCAGCATTTAGGCCAACTTCATCTTTGCAGACCTACACCCAGGTCAACTCGGAGAACAAAGCAGAGAAACAAAGCAGAGAAACAACGCAATCAGCTGAAAGCCAGTGCACGTCATCAGTGTACCCCTCGACTGTGTCTGCAATCAACGGGCGAGGTTAACTGTAGCCAGAGCAGCAGCACGGCCCCTCCTCGCTGCAATATTAAACTCTTGTTGGAATGCCGGCTGCTGCAGATTAAAATGGAAATACTGGCCGAGCCCAGCTGCCCTTCCATTACACACAACACAACAGGGGGAGAGATTCAGCATGGAAATTAAAGGCGGGAACTGCCAAGTCAATACCTACAGGGCGCTTCAGCACGTGGTGCTTTACCAGGACGGTGCTGGCTGCTATTGGATACTTTCGACGTTACCACGAGCAGGACAGAAAATACGCTGCTGAAAATCGTGGGGAGCACTAGCGAGGTTTACAATGTTTTCTTCTTAGGGGACTCGCACACTAATGAAGTAAACTGCAGAGGCTTGCCCAACCAAACTCCGGTCCCGAATTAAAAGCAAGACTTCGTCACAAGCAGACACGGTTGCAAACGTTTTCCAATTTATTTTTAATGATATGGGTTCAATCCCAGTCAAATTCAGGGGCAGCCCAGTCCTACCACGGGTTCCACTGGAGGTTTCCTTACGCAGACAAGACAGTAGTGGATGAACTGTACTGTATGCTCTTGAAAACTGGAACTAATGTTTTTTCCAGACAGTAAAACTAATTCAAAGTTTCAAAAAGAGGATTTTTAGTCAAACTGACGTCATTTATATTTTTAAACATGGTGTTTTTGGTTTCTGCTCCATTAATCTAGAGTTCCAAACTCCACTGAATTGCTTTGTAGATATAATATACAACAGTAGGAGGAGGTGGCGAATCTCATTAATTAGTTATCTACTAGAGGAAGAGACTCACAACGGGGGCGCTGCTATCAACCAATGGAGGAGCATCTCAAATACCCATGCTACTGCTTCACCTGATGCTGCAAACACGGTCTGTAGGCAGTTAACATGTGGCTAAGACACGTCTTTAACATTAGTTGCAATGCTCTCTGTTCAGGCTAGACTCCGACAAGACTCTAGAAACATTACAAGGACTGACCTGGACGAGCCATGAGGCACTGCAGCAGAGAATAGCTTTCAGATCTTTTACTAGATGCCAGCCCCCTGCTGGGATTTGAACCTGTGACTCAAGTTGCACAGATATCAGCAGTGTGCAAACACTAACCATCAACTTGTAAAATCATGTAAAGGGAGACGTGTATTTTTCATAAAAAGGCTTTCTTCAGATCAAGTAGCAGAAACAAATGTGCCTTTGGTCTTGAGGCACAGCATTGCCTACCATCCATTGAGTGTGTCTGCACTCACCATTTTTGTTACTCAGAATATTGGTGTGATCTTTGTTGAACACATGGGTTAATAGTTCACTTTGTAGTTACGACACACTACAGTTACACCTCAACGAGCCTGAATGTAAAGACTGCAGCATCCAGCCTTCAACAGACACTTGTGGGATGTAATCCTGTGGGAGGCTGACAAGGTTTGTCTCCCTTCATGCAAAAAGCCTATCAAATTCACGTTAAAGTCCAGCAGAAATCAAATGGATGTTGATCCGGTAAAAACCAAACTGGAGAACTGTAATGCCGGGTTGGAGTGACCATGCTCCTTTACACTTACTCCATGCTGCCAGCCTTAGGCTTTCACTAAACAGGCTTCAGACATCTGGTACTCAAGCCTAATTGGGTCAACTGAGGTGATGGAGACATCTGAATTAGGAATATGGCCAGATGATTCAACTGCCTTTGGGGAAACATGAGAGATAATTGTTACTCTTCTATTCTTTTGGATTCACTGAGAAAATATACACTGGAGGGGGAGAATGGACTTTTAATAAACAAACAAAACTGCACGTCTAGTTTCTTTCAAAAGGGAATGATCTGCCCCCTCAAACATCCTAGCCTATCCCATCAATCATAAATATACATATCAGTAGGCTGCAAAAAAAAAAAATCCAGTTTGAACAGCATGCCAAGATTTATGTACTGGACAATCAGGCAACAAGGTGGACTCTGCACAACAATGCCTTGAACCACCATCCCAAGCATGCATCCAAATGTCAGGGAAATGAAGCCACAGTGGTAGAGGCAGTCATTATCATGCCAACAGTCCTATTGTTAGGACCTCTTTTGAGACAATTTCCTAGGCCACTGGAGAGAAACACTGATGGGTTTCAAGCTCCACTACACATGTGAACTCGTTACACAACACATGGAAGTCGGCAAATTATCACTCAAATGATATGGACTCCCTTGGAAGCAAGTCACTTTTCCAAAAGTATAGGGTAACATTTTTTTATATTTTCTCTGAAGCAGTGTATGGAACAATTATTAACGGCTGGGAAGGATCTTGAAAGAAGCTGGCATTAATACTTCATTAACTAATGCCATGGTTTTATGCTGGTTGTATCTGCACTTTGAGTCAAACATGGTCTTACTCATAGTAGTTCTGAACCTCTACAGGTTTTATTAATGTTTTCTCATGTTGATTTTCTGTTTACACTGCCAGCTCAGTTACCCACTTTCATCTCATCACTATTCCTCTGTGTTGTGGTTGAGTACAATTTTATTTAACCGATAGAGAACATCTATGGTAGTTTAATATTTGTACGTTTACAGTTTCCTCTAAAAGTGCAGTTCCGAGAAGGGAATTCGTTTTTTTTTAGGTCTCACCTAGGCAGCGCTTGAGCGGTCTCTTCGAGACATGCTGTATTCAGGATATGAGCATAAAACTCCGCCCACTTTCCACACAGGGTCAGACTGATTTGCATATGGCCATGTCTGAACTGGGGTGGTGGAGTGAGCTAAAGAATGATGATGGATTAAACCCAGATCAGTTGACTGGGGGTGAGTGTTTGATTGGCTCAAACGTTCCGTCCATCATCCCCTTTTGTATCGCTTTGTTCGCCCTAAGTTGGCGGGGGTATGCCCAGACGTGGGTCCCTTGCTCACTTTGCCACTGGATTCAAGCAAGCCTGGCTGATGACGGCTGGAATGCCAGAAACCGGTCCTAGGATGCTTGTTTCCGGTCCAGGGAAGACATGGCTTGGCAGTTCGTGCTGGACTGTTCCCATGAGGCACAGGGTCAGACTGATTTGCATATGGCCATGTCTGAACTGGGGTGGTGGAGTGAGCTAAAGAATGATGATGGATTAAACCCAGATCAGTTGACTGGGGGTGAGTGTTTGATTGGCTCAAACGTTCCGTCCATCATCCCCTTTTGTATCGCTTTGTTCGCCCTAAGTTGGCGGGGGTATGCCCAGACGTGGGTCCCTTGCTCACTTTGCCACTGGATTCAAGCAAGCCTGGCTGATGACGGCTGGAATGCCAGAAACCGGTCCTAGGATGCTTGTTTCCGGTCCAGGGAAGACATGGCTTGGCAGTTCGTGCTGGACTGTTCCCATGAGGCACAGGGTCAGACTGATTTGCATATGGCCATGTCTGAACTGGGGTGGTGGAGTGAGCTAAAGAATGATGATGGATTAAACCCAGATCAGTTGACTGGGGGTGAGTGTTTGATTGGCTCAAACGTTCCGTCCATCATCCCCTTTTGTATCGCTTTGTTCGCCCTAAGTTGGCGGGGGTATGCCCAGACGTGGGTCCCTTGCTCACTTTGCCACTGGATTCAAGCAAGCCTGGCTGATGACGGCTGGAATGCCAGAAACCGGTCCTAGGATGCTTGTTTCCGGTCCAGGGAAGACATGGCTTGGCAGTTCGTGCTGGACTGTTCCCATGAGGCACAGGGTCAGACTGATTTGCATATGGCCATGTCTGAACTGGGGTGGTGGAGTGAGCTAAAGAATGATGATGGATTAAACCCAGATCAGTTGACTGGGGGTGAGTGTTTGATTGGCTCAAACGTTCCGTCCATCATCCCCTTTTGTATCGCTTTGTTCGCCCTAAGTTGGCGGGGGTATGCCCAGACGTGGGTCCCTTGCTCACTTTGCCACTGGATTCAAGCAAGCCTGGCTGATGACGGCTGGAATGCCAGAAACCGGTCCTAGGATGCTTGTTTCCGGTCCAGGGAAGACATGGCTTGGCAGTTCGTGCTGGACTGTTCCCATGAGGCACAGGGTCAGACTGATTTGCATATGGCCATGTCTGAACTGGGGTGGTGGAGTGAGCTAAAGAATGATGATGGATTAAACCCAGATCAGTTGACTGGGGGTGAGTGTTTGATTGGCTCAAACGTTCCGTCCATCATCCCCTTTTGTATCGCTTTGTTCGCCCTAAGTTGGCGGGGGTATGCCCAGACGTGGGTCCCTTGCTCACTTTGCCACTGGATTCAAGCAAGCCTGGCTGATGACGGCTGGAATGCCAGAAACCGGTCCTAGGATGCTTGTTTCCGGTCCAGGGAAGACATGGCTTGGCAGTTCGTGCTGGACTGTTCCCATGAGGCACAGGGTCAGACTGATTTGCATATGGCCATGTCTGAACTGGGGTGGTGGAGTGAGCTAAAGAATGATGATGGATTAAACCCAGATCAGTTGACTGGGGGTGAGTGTTTGATTGGCTCAAACGTTCCGTCCATCATCCCCTTTTGTATCGCTTTGTTCGCCCTAAGTTGGCGGGGGTATGCCCAGACGTGGGTCCCTTGCTCACTTTGCCACTGGATTCAAGCAAGCCTGGCTGATGACGGCTGGAATGCCAGAAACCGGTCCTAGGATGCTTGTTTCCGGTCCAGGGAAGACATGGCTTGGCAGTTCGTGCTGGACTGTTCCCATGAGGCACAGGGTCAGACTGATTTGCATATGGCCATGTCTGAACTGGGGTGGTGGAGTGAGCTAAAGAATGATGATGGATTAAACCCAGATCAGTTGACTGGGGGTGAGTGTTTGATTGGCTCAAGCGTTCCGTCCATCATCCCCTTTTGTATCGCTTTGTTCGCCCTAAGTTGGCGGGGGTATGCCCAGACGTGGGTCCCTTGCTCACTTTGCCACTGGATTCAAGCAAGCCTGGCTGATGACGGCTGGAATGCCAGAAACCGGTCCTAGGATGCTTGTTTCCGGTCCAGGGAAGACATGGCTTGGCAGTTCGTGCTGGACTGTTCCCATGAGGCACAGGGTCAGACTGATTTGCATATGGCCATGTCTGAACTGGGGTGGTGGAGTGAGCTAAAGAATGATGATGGATTAAACCCAGATCAGTTGACTGGGGGTGAGTGTTTGATTGGCTCAAACGTTCCGTCCATCATCCCCTTTTGTATCGCTTTGTTCGCCCTAAGTTGGCGGGGGTATGCCCAGACGTGGGTCCCTTGCTCACTTTGCCACTGGATTCAAGCAAGCCTGGCTGATGACGGCTGGAATGCCAGAAACCGGTCCTAGGATGCTTGTTTCCGGTCCAGGGAAGACATGGCTTGGCAGTTCGTGCTGGACTGTTCCCATGAGGCACAGGGTCAGACTGATTTGCATATGGCCATGTCTGAACTGGGGTGGTGGAGTGAGCTAAAGAATGATGGATTAAACCCAGATCAGTTGACTGGGGGTGAGTGTTTGATTGGCTCAAACGTTCCGTCCATCATCCCCTTTTGTATCGCTTTGTTCGCCCTAAGTTGGCGGGGGTATGCCCAGACGTGGGTCCCTTGCTCACTTTGCCACTGGATTCAAGCAAGCCTGGCTGATGACGGCTGGAATGCCAGAAACCGGTCCTAGGATGCTTGTTTCCGGTCCAGG
Organism: Calotriton arnoldi; assembly: GCA_963921515.1. Lineage (NCBI taxonomy): Eukaryota > Metazoa > Chordata > Amphibia > Caudata > Salamandridae > Calotriton > Calotriton arnoldi. The sequence goes on from CAWUFW010002204.1 coordinate 1,373,808, forward strand.
GAAGACATGGCTTGGCAGTTCGTGCTGGACTGTTCCCATGAGGCACAGGGTCAGACTGATTTGCATATGGCCATGTCTGAACTGGGGTGGTGGAGTGAGCTAAAGAATGATGATGGATTAAACCCAGATCAGTTGACTGGGGGTGAGTGTTTGATTGGCTCAAACGTTCCGTCCATCATCCCCTTTTGTATCGCTTTGTTCGCCCTAAGTTGGCGGGGGTATGCCCAGACGTGGGTCCCTTGCTCACTTTGCCACTGGATTCAAGCAAGCCTGGCTGATGACGGCTGGAATGCCAGAAACCGGTCCTAGGATGCTTGTTTCCGGTCCAGGGAAGACATGGCTTGGCAGTTCGTGCTGGACTGTTCCCATGAGGCACAGGGTCAGACTGATTTGCATATGGCCATGTCTGAACTGGGGTGGTGGAGTGAGCTAAAGAATGATGATGGATTAAACCCAGATCAGTTGACTGGGGGTGAGTGTTTGATTGGCTCAAACGTTCCGTCCATCATCCCCTTTTGTATCGCTGTATTCAGGATATGAGCATAAAACTCCGCCCACTTTCCACCCATCTTTTTAATTGGCTCCTGTCCCTGTCCTTTGTAGATGGTGGCTTTTCATTGGTCAATAGGCTTAGTAGTCCTTCCTTAGTACCGCCTTGCCTCTTCTTGTAACCTCCCATGAGGACACCCCCTGTTACATGTGTTGTTACTCCCTAGGTTTTAATTGCAGCCATAAGGCACTATTTTCTTAGAAGGCTTCAGGCAAGACACACACTTGGTCCTAAGCTAGGCATGCAGTGGTTACTTCGCTCACTAGAACATCTCACATTTATAGGAGACCGTCTATAAATTTCCCTTCATCAGCTCCACACAGAGTACAACCTAATCTGAAATTAATGTAATAATTCTTTTGTCACATTTCAAAGCTACTAATTGTATATACGGACATAGCTATTTGAATGTACTCGTGGTACTGTCTTGCATGCAATGCATTATGGGTAGAGTGGATTTACCATATCTTCTGCAAGGTGCAGTACCATATGTGACAGAAAGAGGTCCACAGTGCTGGCGCCTTGCTCACTAGGGACCTCTAGGAGCAGTTTGTGGTACTGCACCTAGAAATGCAGTGCTGGTGCCTTGCTCACTAGGGACCTCTAGGAGCAGCTTGCGGTACTGCACCTAGAAATGCAGTGCTGGTGCCTTGCTCACTAGGGCCCTCTAGGAGCAGTTTGCGGTACTGCACCGAGACACGCAGTGCTGGTGCCTTGCTCACTAGGGACCTCTAGGAACAGCTTGCGGTACTGCACAGAGACATACAATGCTGGTGCCTTGCTCACTAGAGACCTCTAGGAGCAGCTTGCGGTACTGCACTGACACATACAATGCTGGTTCCTGGCTCACTGCGCAAGCATTTGCAATGCACAGGGTCTCGCATTACTTAAAGTATGAGCTATTGGCGTTGCATTATTATTTGCAACGCCAATACCTCAAACTATCAGTAATGCGAGACCTACTGCATTGCAAATGGTTCTCATAGTAGTGAGGGAAGGATATTTGAGACCATGTAAGCCCACAGACCGCAAAGCCATACAGTGACTCGTTTTGTGTCTCATTTCAATTTTGCACGTTTTGCCATACAAACGTTTCTATAGCAACACAGTTAAATTTTTTTTTTTTTTTTTTTTTTTTTTAACATGTTCATGTAACTGTACGTTTTTCAGCTTGCAAGTTCCAAGGGCAGATCAGTGTTTGATTCAATTCCAGCCAACTCGCACTGAACTTGTTTTGGACCAACAAGTAATATCCTTTGTGATAAATGGCGTTGGGTTATTTTTCATCTACAAAGAGGTTTGTTTTTAAAGTATATTCTCAGTTTGCACAATTGAATGGAAAAGTGAAGATCAGTTTACTGAGTGATCTAAAACAGCATGAGTGAAAAAGCAAGGGAAGTATACTGATGTGTGATTTACCGAAGAGGCAATCCTCATGTTCAATGCTTCTCCTCTTTTTATATTTTTTGGCTGACTTGGCTGTAGTCTTCACCTTTTCTAGCATAACATTTATATTTATTTTGTCGATACGTTTGACGTCTGCTTGACGGGTAGCATATCGATTACATAATCGTCCCAGGTGGTTTCTTTTTTTTAACCTTTTTTTAATTGACAATTTTTGTAAAAAAGGTCAATTATTTCTTTGTCCTGTTCTGTATCCTTAATGGATTAGCAACCGCAAAACACTTCCAAACTTTTCACTGCTCCCTGTGCTCTCCACACGATTAAGAGCATCCTGGTAGACTGTGTATGTTTGCCATCAGGAATACAAAGAATTTAAAATGTGGGGTGTGTGTGTGTGGTGTGTGTGGTGTGTGGTGTGTGTGTGGGGGGTGTGTGTGGGGGTGTGTGGTGTGTGGGGGGTGTGGTGTGTGTGGGGGGTGTGGTGTGTGTGGGGGTGTGGTGTGTGGGGGGTGTGGTGTGTGTGGGGGTGTGGTGTGTGTGGGGGTGTGGTGTGTGTGGGGGTGTGGTGTGTGGGGGGTGGTGTGTGTGGGGGTGTGGTGTGTGTGGGGGGTGTGGTGTGTGGGGGGTGTGGTGTGTGGGGGGGTGTGTGGGGGGGTGTGGGGGGTTGTGGTGTGTGGGGGGGGGTGTGGTGTGTGTGTCACGTACACGTCTCAAATTTGAACCAAGGGGGCTCGCCCTTTTAAGGTAGAAAAATAAGGTGGAGTCAAGTTAACAGTGATTAGACAGTTACCTGAAGACCATTGTTTGTGGAGTGCGCTAAATAAATAGTCAATATCGAAAGCACAGGGCTATACAAATCACCAGAACATGCAGTTCCATACAACTCAATCATATGCAAATCCAAGATTCCTATTCTAGCTGCAAAGTATTCATTTAAAAGTATTTGAATATCAATTGATGCTTAAAAGCTAACTAACATGATACATTTGTCTGTAGTTAAGGCACAGAAAACAAAGCATACATAAATGGCTTCAAAAAGTCAAGAATGGAAAACAGTAGGCAACATTAAAAGCAACCCTTTAAATTAAGTTTAACGTTCCCATATAGCCGACAAAAAACACTTAAAAAAATTAACTGCCCCCCTAAAAGTTGAAACATTAAAATCTTATTAATAGTTTTCCAGTTTAAAAAAAAAAGAAAACGTTCTCCAGCAGCGCTGAATATGACCTACATATCAGGAGGATAACGGACCCGACATGGCTGATGTTAGTAATCTATTAACAAGGGATGATTTATCGAATGGAGACACGTGTACACAGGGACAGGTCACAGCTGCATGCCTTGTACGGCCTCCCGCAGCTTCACAAATGGAGCAACATTGACTGACGGCACCCTAAAGACAGCTTCGCCTGCTACTTGCAGATGAAAATAAGAGAACGCATAGGTTACTATAATTTCTTGGGTTGATATTTACAGTCATCTGGTTTGCATACAAGATCGCATAATTAGTACTGTCATGGCATAAATCGATTACAGGGGACAGCAGACCAGGTCTAAAAGACTTTCTGGCCTCCCTTTTTGAAGTGGGCTAACCCCCTTCCTCTTCAATGAGGGTTTAAACACCAAAAATACAGGTCATTGCCATCATACTGTACAAACTCAAGGCCGTCCCATTAAAATAAAACAAACCAAGGTCACATTTAGCAGCTCTCATTGTTTGGGAAGAATTCCAAGCACTTCCAGAGGTCCTTCCCAGGCCTCGCCTACCACAGTGGACTCAATTTGGCGACTATGGAAACAAACACTGAATTGGTCTTGCCAAGGTTAATCTGCCATGAGCTTCACAAATTTAAAAGGATGTGGAGTACCAAATAACCTATTTCACAAAGTGCACGCAGAGGCAATGTGAAGTCTGTAGCCCTCAAGGAAAGCAGCCTTGGGGCACTGTCCAGACTCTGCCAGTTATAGCACTACCTCGAGAAACTGTTCAGTTGGTGCTCACTTACAGGTGGGACGTTAATTTTTTATCAATCTTCAGGTCGGCATCTACTTTTCAAGAGTTAAATAAAGGTGCAGGATGGAACAGCGAAGAAGGGGACATTATTAGTACCTTTATACAGTGGCGGATGGGGACATTTGAAAGTGGTGAGGCGTAAAATGCTGGTCATACTGCACCCTAGCGAGCGTAGCGAGCCCGAACAACCGAAGGAGGGTTCGGGGGGGGGGGTTCTCCCCCCGAGAAAATTTTGAAAAAAGAGTGGAAAAATGGTGCATTTTCAAGCAAATTTGAGAAAGCAGGAAGGTTAATGAAGCAATTGTGAAAGTGAGGTTATTACATTAATGCAGTTTGCATGCAGCTCTTAGATGACAGTTAATAGCTCACTGTTGTATGTTAGGATTTTAACTTACAAACTGCAAGTAACAAAACAGGTTAATGTGCCTGCCACTGTCGCAGTGTTCTTTGCACTGTGCCATAAATCAGCTGTAGACAGTAGCATTGCACCAGTAGGCAGGCGGTGTCAGCTGCTGCTCACTATGCTATTCCCTCATGGATATGCGCAATGTTGGTGTCAGGACACCTGTGTCCACGTGATGTAAGCAAATGCTTCCTAGAAACACCTTTTTGTTTAATGTCACGTGAAAAGGGCCACAGTGCCAGTGCAAACTGCCAGGGTATGCCATGTGATCATCAAACAACAAGAGCAGTGCATACCCACGGACAACCAATCGCGCTTCAAGAAACATCTTTAGTTTGAGATGGACCTCTTGGCCTATACTTGCAAAGCAATCATTACGTGGCAAAGATGAGGTGCACCTGGCACGTGCCACCTGTTATCCTGTCCATTATACCTTAATAGCAGTGTCAGTTGTTTATAAACCGATGTGTAGAAACCCATAGCCCTATCACATTTTTATGGGTATTGTGGTCGGCTATTATTATTTTGACTGTTTTTTATCAGTTGTGTGGTTTTAAGAGCATTGTTAGCCGCCTGCCACATATTATCTTTTCTCTGCACTGTAATTTACATTTTAATCCAGGCGGGTTGTATAGCTGTCACAGATTGAAATGAAAAGCTTCTTCATCTTTGCTGTGTCTCCCCAGCTCAGGTAAAACCATCACCTCCATATGAGTCGCTCCGAAATATGCCTTGTGGCTCCGGGGCAGGCATGTGATGAACTTTGTGGGTTTTTCAGGGATCCATACAGCTCCTGCAACTGCTGGGGGCACCACAATGGTGAGATCAGGGGCATCTTAAGGAGGATTCTGGGAGCACTGGGCCAAACGTATTTTGGGGGCTCCCATTTGGAACAGCTTTGAATTTAAGTTTCAGTTCTTTCATGCCCTCTTTGGCCAGATCACTTACAGTGCACAGGCACACCCGTCCAAATTTTGAATGTTTTACATCTAATATTTAGGGACAGTGATGTGTGTTTTCAGTATTGTAACAGCAGCAGCTCACTAATATTACTGCAAGTACTCTCTGTGACACCCTCCCATTTTGCATATGTGAGGTCGTGTTTTGATCTAAAAGAAAAACATTTTATGGATGTTGCATGAAACAAACACGATTCTCTGCAAAATTTCTGTAAAAGATTATCACCCACATTAAAGCACAAGTTACTAACTTGTGTAACGATATATCTGTAAGAGACAGTAGTTAGTGACAGATTCCTTACCTTAGAATATCCCCAGGCGTCAGGCTGGATCTGGAAAGTTTTTGCGTAGCAGTACCCTTGCGCATCGGTAGGCGGCGTCGTGCGGCTCCGCGTCCGTCGACGGCGTCATGATCGCCGGGATGACGTCGCGGGCAGTACTTAGACGCCGCCCCTGCGCGCTGACGTCAGTTCTGTACACGACTTTCCGCGCCAGGAACGCAGAGCCATGCAAGAAGCTGACATAGGTGTCTGAAAAATACTAGGGCCCTGAAAGGGATGTCCTTAACCCTAGAAATCAGTTCGCAGAACGGGGAGGATGGGTGGGCGGTAGGGAATCTGTCACTAACTACTGTCTCTTACAGATATATCGTTACACAAGTTAGTAACTTGTGCATCTGAAAGAGACACGTTAGTGACAGATTCCTTACCTTAGAATAGATACCCCAGCAATACCAACCCCGGTGGTGGGTCTGCGAACAAAGATCAGACAAGGAAGTCCCGGAGGACAGAACGGCCAAAGAAGCCGTCCCTCCGGACCTGACTGTCAAGGCAGTAATGCTTGGTAAACGTGTGCAGCGAGGCCCACGTAGCTGCCTGACAGATATCCTGCAGCAGAACACCGCGGCCTAAAGCCGTGGTAGCAGCCGTTGCCCTGGTGGAATGGGCACGCAGCCCAACAGGAGGCTCCTTCTTAGCCAAAGAATAGCAGGCTTTGATACACAAGGTTACCCAGCGGGAGATGGTTCTCTTGTACACCGCCCGACCTTTTTTGGCGCCCACGTAGCCAACAAAGAGCTGGTCATCCACCCGGAAGTGTTGTGTGCGGTTGATATAAAAGGAAAGCGCACGTTTTGGGTCCAGACGGTGGAGCCTCTCTTCCTGTCTGGAAGGATGCGGAGGCGGAAAGAAGGTGGGCAAAGTGATGGTCTGCCCAATGTGGAAGGCAGTAACCACCTTTGGCAAGAAGGACGGACGCGTCCGAAGAACAACCTTGTCTGGATGGACAGACAGAAAGGGAGGTTTGCATGATAGAGCCTGGAGCTCACTCACCCGCCGAGCGGAGGTGATGGCGACCAGAAAGGCTGTCTTCAGAGTCAGAAGACGAAGAGGACAGTTATGTAGAGGCTCAAAGGGAGCGCACATGAGAAAAGTAAGAACCAAGTTCAAGTCCCACTGAGGCATTACAAACGGAACAGGAGGGAAGAGGTGTGTAATGCCTTTTAGGAACCTGTTAACAGGGGACTTGAAAAGGGAGGGCTGATCAGGAAGCCTGAGGAAGGCCGAGATAGCACAAAGATAGCCCTTGATGGTACCCAGGGCAGAACCCTGTTGGGCCAGAGAAAGAAGGAACAGAAGAACCTCAGAAAGAGGGGCAGAGAGGGGATTCACAGCCTTTGCTGTGCACCATGCCACAAACTTGTTCCACCTGCAGGCGTATACCACCTTAGTGGAGGGACGCCTGGCTGCCAGAATCACATCACAAACTTCGGGAGGCAAGTCGAAAGGAATCAACTGCCGCCGCTCAATCTCCATGCAAGCAGGTGGAGACTGGACAGGTTCGGGTGGAGGACCGTCCCCTGCTGCTGCGACAGAAGATCCTCCCGAAGAGGCAGACGGATCGGGGGATCGACGCTCATACTGAGTAGCTCGGGATACGAAACTCTTCGAGCCCAGTCCGGAGCCACAAGGATGACTTGGGCCCGGTCACGCCGAATCTTCCTCAATACTCTGGGTAGAAGTGGTATAGGCGGAAAGGCGTACGACAGACCGCAACTCCACTCGCGACGAAAAGCATCTCCGAGCGAGTGCCGCCTTGGAAATTCCAACGCGCAGAACTGCTGACATTGCGCGTTCTCTTCGGTGGCGAACAGATCTAACCAAGGCTCTCCCCACTGCTGAAAGAGACCTTGCGCCACCTCCGAGTGAAGACTCCATTCGTGATCCATCATGCACCTGCGGCTGAGTTCGTCCGCCCTGGCGTTCAGGGAACCTGCCAGGTGTTGAACCATCAGGAATATGCCCTGATGTTCCAGCCATGTCCAAAGGCGCAGAGCCTCCTCCTGACATAGGGTCCACGACCCCACCCCGCCCTGTTTGTTGCAATACCACATGGCGGTGGTGTTGTCTGTGAACACCTGCACTACCGTCCCTTTGACAGAGGGAAGGAATGCCTTGAGTGCAAGTCGGATCGCCCGGAGCTCCAGAAGGTTGATATGGAGCCGGGACTCCGCCGGAGACCAGAGGCCTCTGATCTCCGCCTCTTCCTATGTGACCGCCCCATCCCAGAAGGGACGCGTCCGTCACAACTGTGTGCTCTGGCTGGGGAAGGGAGAGGGATCTGCCCATGACCCATTGCCGGTTCGAGAGCCACCACTGCAACTGTTTTGCAGTCCCCTCCGAGATCTGGACGTGATCGGACAGGTTGCCCTGGTGCTGCGCCCACTGGAACTTCAGGTCCCACTGCAGAGCCCGCATATGCCATCTGGCATGATCGACCAGCAGGATGCAGGAGGCCATGAGGCCCAGCAGCCTCAGGGTCATCCGTACCGAAACCCAGGATAAAGGCTGAAAGATCGGAATCATAGCCTGAATATCCCGGACTCGCCGTTCGGGAGGATAGGCCCGAAACTGCGTCGTGTCCAGAACTGCTCCGATGAAAAGGAGCTGTGGAGAAGGAATCAGATGAGACTTCGGCACATTGAAGGAGAACCCCAGCGAGTGCAGGAGTTCGGCCGTAGTCTGGAGGTGGGAGACGACTGCCTGGGACGAGCCCGCCTTCAGCAGCCAGTCGTCGAGGTAGGGGAAGACTGGAACCCCTGCCCGGCGCAGATGAGCTGCGACCACCGCCATCACTTTTGTGAACACCCGAGGGGCACTTGTAAGGCCAAAGGGGAGCACGGTGAACTGAAAATGCTTGAGGCCTACCGTGAACCGCAGGTAACCCGGTGGGCCGGCAGGACGGGGATGTGAAAATAAGCGTCCTGCAAGTCCAACGCTACCAACCAGTCTCCAGGGTCGAGGGCAGTCAAGACCTGAGCTAGGGTGAGCATCTTGAACTTCTCCTTCCGGAGGAAGCGATTGACGTTCCGGAGGTCCAAGATAGGACGCATGTCCTCCTTGTCCTTTTTGGGCACCAGAAAGTAGTGGGAGTAGCAACCACGTCCTACTTCTGGGGTCGGAACATGCTAGATGGCCCTCTTGGCCAAGAGGGCCGTGACTTCCTTCTGCAGAAGCACCAAGTGATCCCCTGACATGCGGTGGAATTGAGGTGGCATGGCTGGGGTGGGTGGTCTCGAAGGGGAGGGAGTAGCCCCTTCGGACAATGTCCAAGACCCACCTGTCCGAGGTGATGGCACGCCAGTGGTGAAGGTGATGGCGGATCCTGCCCCCTACTGGCGTGCTGTGCACCTAAAAGGAAGGACTAGGAGGGCTTGGCGGCCGCGGACGGGGCGGAGTTGGTGGCCTGACCCGCACGCTGGTTGCCCGAACCGCCACGGCGGTAGCCACGTCCTCGGCCACGCGAAGACGCTTGCTGCGTGGGCCGGTGGCTGGGCAGCGGACGTGATTGGGCGCCCTTCCGTGGCCACGAAAGGGGCGAAAAGCAGAGGTTAGCGGAGGGCGCACAACAGAAAGGCCCAGGGACTTGGCAGTAGCCCGTGAGTCCTTAAACGCTCCAGCGCATGGTCTGCTTTGGAACCAAAAAGACCGACTCCATCAAAGGGCATGTCCATGAGTGTATTCTGGACATCACCCGAGAAACCAGTTGTTCTCAGCCAGGCGTGGCGACGCAGCGCCACCGTCGTTGCAAGCGATCTGCCCAGTGAGTCAGCGGTATCAAGGCCACAACGTATGGTGAACTTTGCCGCATCCCTACCTTCCGCAATGGTGCGGGTAAGCAGTGTCTGGACCTCCTCAGAACACGGGGGCAAAACAGCCGCCACCGAATCCCACAGGGAGTGGGTATATCGGCCCAAAAGGCAAGCGGTGTTGATGGACCGCAAGCCAGCACTGGAGGAAGAAAAAGCCTTCTTCCCAAACTGGTCCAGGCGTTTGGATTCCCTATCCGGAGGGGCGGTAGGGAAGGCGGTTTGGGAGGCAGAGGCTTGGACAACCAAGCTCTCGGGGTGGGATGTTGAGAGAGAAACAAGGGGTCGCCCGGAGCAGGGCGATGGCGTCGGGCCACGTTCCTATCCACAGGAGCCCCTGTGGTGGGCTTGGACCAGGTGCCCAAAAGAACGTCAGACAGTGCATCATTAAACGGCAGCACAGTCTCCGAGGAGGAAGCTACCGGCAGAAGCACTTCCGTCAGGAGATTAGTCCTGACAGCCACAGTAGGCAATTGGAGGTGCAAGGCACCAGCTGCTCTACGCAACACCGTTGCGAAATTTGCTCCCTCCTCCGTAGCCACGGGAGGAGACAGCATGCCAGTGTCAGGGGAAGTGTCTAGACCACTGGCATCCCAAAGTTCCTCTGCCCAGTCCTGATCATACTCACACTGCTGTGTGAGAGGGTCTTCCGACCCCTCCCAGCTCTCCTTGTCCTCCTCTGGCTCAAAATATGGAGGAGGAGGGACATCTGGGACCCAAGGTCTCCTCGGCGTCGGGGCCGGCATCGAGCGACGTCGGTCCGGCTCCATGTCTGGAACCGGAGAGAACCGGGGAACGACGCCGCCTGGAGCCCCGGGCGGCGTCGGGAACGGCACCGGGGACATCAGCGCCGGCGGAGGCGTGGTTAGGTCAACCGGCGTCGATGGGGGTTACGGCAGCACCGGAGCCGGTATCGAGGCCGGGGCCGGAGCCGAGGCCGGGATCAAGGCTGGCGGGACAGGCGACGCCGGGACCGGAGTCGTCGGCGCCGGGGCAACCCCATCAGGGCCCGCGGGGCCCGAAGGCGCACCGGAGGGACCTTGAGGCCCGAAGAGGCGGGCCATGGCCGACAGGAATTCCTGTATCTCGGCCGGAGTCGCCCCCAAACCCAGGAAGGACGGGTAATGCGGGGGCGGCGCCACAGGCACATCCGGAGCCTCGGGGACGGTGCCGACAGGGGCCTCAGCCGAGTCGCGAGACCGGCGAGGCGAAGTCTTAGAGCGATGGTGCTTCTTAGACTTCTTGTGCTTTGACTTACCCGAGGAGTGCGAAGACTTGGACTCCGACGACCGGCGGGGGCTCCGCGACCGGCCCCTCGACCTCTCACGGGACCGGGGCTTGGTGCGGCACGGAGCCGACTGCCGGACCTCGAGGAGCTTTCGAGACCGCTCTCGCAAAGCCTTCGGGGGTAAGGCCCGGCAGTCAGGGCACGACTTTGTGTCGTGGTCTCGGCCGAGACAGTAGAGACACTCTAAGTGCGGGTCTGTGATCGACATCATTCGACCACAGACGTCGCATGGCTTGAAGCCGGGCATCCCTACCGACACCTAGGAGTCGAGAAGACTCGAAAAGAAACAGTGAAAAAATCACCAAAAATTGTCAAAAATTGACTAGGGCACTGCTCTTCCCGGATCTGCGCTTACTGGCGCGGAAAAAGAAGAACTGACGTCAGCGCGCAGGGGCGGCGTCTAAGTACTGCCCGCGACGTCATCCCAGCGATCACGACGCCGACGACGGACGCGGAGCCGCACGGCGCCGCCTACCGACGCGCAAGGGTACTGCTACGCAAAAACTTTCCGGATCCAGCCTGACGCCTGGGGATATTCTAAGGTAAGGAATCTGTCACTAACGTGTCTCTTTCAGATATAAAAATTACTGAAAACGGTATTCATAACAATCTGTTTAAGATTTAGTCAAGGTCATCAGGGAAAGACTCTCGGAGTGATAGAGCTGGCTCTTACAGGGCCCCCCCTAAAAAAACTTGGGCCCTGGGCCAGAGTCCACTTTGCTCATGCCTTAAAACATCTCTCATTAAATATTATGTGACGTTCTGTGATGTTGCTTGCATATATGTACCATATTCCCACCATTTCCATGTTCCTGACGACCTATATTGTCCTAGGATTCTGCATACCTGCCAACTTGAACAAAAATTCCACTGTGTGAGGCCGGACATGCATGAACACACTCGTACATGATTTATAAAGCACATAGCTACCCAAAAAGCGTGTCCATGTGCACCCCTCATTCCCCAGTATTTCCTGTTTTACACACTAGCTCCCTGAAGGCATGGCCTTTGCATATTAAATTGGTGTGTACTTGTCACATCCCTGTTGTTATAAAGTGTGGAACTTCGCCGCCCAACTTGTACATGCATGGTATGCGTTCACCTGTAGCCTCAAATGTTCCGTACCAGTTCCTCAACATGTACTAATGTCCTCTGTGTGGCCCACAACCTCCCCGCAGGTATGTCCTACGTTTCCTCCGCAGCTCATTTTGGTACACACAACTTCTAGAGACAGACATCACCTCCCTTCCTACTTTGTGCATACCTACTACCCATCAGTTACATTCCCTGCGTGTCATCCTCAACCCTTCTGTGCAGTTGACTTGTGAGCACTAATTGACTTCAACTGCACACCTGCGAGCCTGCAGTCGCCACGCTACTGTACATGTGCCCTGGGCGAGTTAATCCGGTCTCAGGGTACATACACCTGTCTGAAGTCAAGGACAACCAACCACTTCGTGCACGCCTTGTGAAACTTGGTATTCATTTCTCTCCAGTAGGAACGGTCTGTAGTAAGTCAAAAACTACTCGAAGGCTTTAGACATGCCCTGTGTGCCCAGCAACAGCGCTCAAAGTTATACCCTGTACTTACCGACACCCAGTCGCGGCTCGCAATACGCGCGGGGGGGCCGCGGGGGTTTGAAAATAAAGTAAACTTACCTGACCGGGTCCGCTGCCTCTGCTGTCTGCTTCTGGGCCGGGGTCCGGGTTTGGCACCTTCACTGTCGTAGTCTTCTGCGTGCTACTGGCTGGCAAGCCCCCTCAGGCTCTCAGCCAATTCAGACGCTGCTCCAGAGTCCAGCAGCGCCAGGATTGGCCTGGAGCAGGGTCACTCCCTGCCCATTAGGAGACCGGGGGCTGCGAATGAAGCAACCCTCGCTCTCCTAAGGGGAAGGCTTAGTGCGCATGTTGGGGCTGGTCTTAAAAATGACCAGGCCAAAAACGAACATGCGCAGTATTGCGCCGTCACTCACCCCGAGTGCTGCCGCAGCCCCGCCCCCACCCCCTTCAGCGTCCCTCCTCGTTCTAATTCTGAGCTAATTCCATTCCAATCAGGAGTCCTGATTACTGGAATTGGCGTCAGAAGTAGAACGATTTCTCATTGGTGGGGCAACGCCCGAACGCCCCCAATGGACGCACCGCCACTGCCTTTATAAGTAGGGGGTAAACATCAAACCAACTCCAATTCATCATCATTCACTTTTTTAAGTTTGTAATAACGGAATTCTTCCAACATAAAAAAAATTATGTTTATTTCATGGTTTAAACTATTTCCAAAAGAAGATTTAACTACGGTAGCAAAAACAATGAGAGAAGTGGTCTAGTGGCTAAGCTGCCAACTTTAGAAAAAAAAGTGACTTGGGTTTTATTGTTCGTTTTGGCGCTAGACTAAAAGTGCACAGTCTTTTTTCATCTTCTGGCCAGCCCATTAATATACAGAAATACGAATAACAATCCAAAATACCAAGTCTTTGCTGTGCAAGTGCCTCCTCCTTTCAGCATAGTATTGCAGAGTTTGCCCCTTCATCAGGCCCAGTCTTGCATGCCCGCTTTCCCCCCTGATCACTTTGTAACTCTTGTTTTCCGCTGGTCAAAAAGCCGACCTGATCTATCAGTAGGAGTCGAGTCCCCTGCTCCACAGAAGTGTTCGAGATAAACTGGGAAAGATTCCAAGAGGTTATTAATACTCAAAGGCCACCAAACTTGAGAATGATCTTTTTTTGAGGTACAAGCTTCTTCATTCCACTACTGACCAGTTCCTAAATCTTACAGACTATATAGGTATTGGCGGCAAGGGACACTATGTGCCGCACCACTACATGTGTTGTGAGTGTATAAAAAAATACATAAGTAGGTTTAATCTCCGTATAATGCCCACCTCTAAAGGCCAGCCACCATCATTGGCCCTTCATATAACATATATATACAAAATTAGATATGCACATAAAAAAAGAGATGTTCAATCAATGTTTTAAATACTCCAGTACACAACGTAATCACGATGAGAGAGGCCTTCATTCTTTTTATATTCTTTACTTCTTTTATTCATTTCTTGGCAAAAAACATGAACACTTCTATACAGCCAACGCGTTTCGCCCACACTTCGGGCTTCTTCAGGGCGTGGAAATGGAAAATGGTATGTTCTTCTGCTGTGCAATGTTCCGCATAAACGTAGGTTCAAATCTTAACTAATTGTATATGTCATTAGCCAAATGCTCCACTCAGTAATCCAGTTCAAGAAAGCACATGTGTTATGCCTCGCATATAATGCCGTGAAAATTCTGCTTGCTGCCCTGTTCCGTCCAACAGGGCAGCAAGCAGAATTTTCAGTGTCCATGGCCGTACGCGGCATTACATGTGAGGCATAACACGTGCTTTCTTGAACTGGATTACTGAGTGGAGCATTTGGCTAATGACGTATACAATTAGTTAAGATTTGAACCTATGTTTATGCAGAACATTGCATGGCAGAAGAACATACCATTTGTGGGGACTAGCCAGCCCTACCACACCCTGAAGAAGCCCGAAGTGTGGGCGAAACGCGTTGGCTTTACAGAAGTGTTCATGTTTTTTGCCAAGAAATGAATAAAAGAAGTAAAGAATATAAAAAGAACGAAGGCCTCTCGCATCGTGATTACATTGTGTACTGGAGTATTTAAAACACTGATTGAACATCTCTTTTTATGTGCCTCTCTAATTTTTGTATATAAGTTCCTAAATCTTATTGGGTCGTTTAGCTTTGAAAGTATAGCTGTATACATCTCAGTTGATCAAAGGGACAAACCAATACACTGTGCTATTAAAGATAATAGTGTAAGGAACTCTGAAGTGTCTCCGTGATGGTGTCCCACTCGAACAATAAAGAGTTGCCCAGCACATCCATCCATTTCTTGTATTGGTCTAGGAAAAGTACCCAAAACTACCTACGATACACAAAATCAAGCCCACCTTCATAACGAAAACTTCTCTCATACTGCAGCTCAGAAGGCTAAATACACATCACTTGATGTTGGGAGGAATGTCTGTCATGACATGCTCTGCCAATGAGTAACTCGCTAAGCTAAAAGTACACTTTGTCCAATACCCAACCACACATATTGCATCCACACTGAATTTTTATGCATTTAAGAAAGCACTAAAAGGATGGAAGCAAAGCATTTTTTAAAGCTAGGGTGGCTCAGGGACCAAACGTTCAACACTTAAAATGAGGTGCTCTGAAGGTCGCAAGCTCAAATCCAGAAAAGGCAGACTCATCCTGCCATGGTCGATACATGAAGTACTATAAATTGGTTAAAAGTTACAGCTGCTATTTGCATAGCTCAGACAACAGAAGTGCGGTACAAAAACAAGTTATGACGCATTTACAAGGATAAGCCTTTGTCTGTGAATCCCATGCCTCCTCGGAGAATCGCAGTCAGTAAACCGGAATATAACTATGAAAGATGTGCTGCATTAATCTCTTGCATACATGTAAAATGCTGGTGCGTAGAGACAAAGCAAAGGTTTGCTAAACTTACTATCTATTGACTCTCTGTTCACGGGGCCCCAGACAGGGGACATGCCAATCAGGTCTACTAGAGAAAAGCATTCCAAGGCAGGCAGGAGAGAGTTAAAGTGCCATGTCGACCAGAAGCAGGCCTTTGGCACCTAGCCAGAAGGAACATGGGAACCAAGGCAGCCGAGGTATAAAGGCCCGATTGTAGCGGCCCACTGGATTGGAAATGACTTGCATGCCCTAATGAAACAAAACTTTGGCAGCCAAACAGAATGAATGGAATGAGACAATAAAAAGCAGGAACAAAGGCAGCAGAGTTGTCTCAGCTTAGCAAAATAAGCTCACTTTGTTGTTGAAGGGGGAGCTAAAGCCGATTATGCTGCAGCAATGACTAAGCACAAGTCTTCCAAACCAATTACACAATTCACCTTGTGCAGTGTGATTGGAGGCTTATAAAAGGGCTACCTTAAAGGTTGCAGAAAAACAAGCACAACGGCATCCGGCTATTGCTAGCACATTTTAAATTGGCCTTGCCCATGACTTCTAGACTAAGACCGCTCAGCAAGTTAAGCGTTCGGTGCTAAAATATGTGCGGAGATTACTCAACTTTCATCTGACCAAGGTCGAATAACTGAGAAACAACGCCAATCTGCTGTGGCAAGCGCTACATTACTAGAACAGCCTATTGACTGAATTGAACCCAAGGAGCTAGGGCTGAAACTGCAGTCTGAGACAGTCCAGTCGCATGGACCGAAATAAACTCTACAATCACAACATCCTCAAGGAAGTGGAATAAACTGCACAGACATAAATCAAACTGTGAAATGATTAACAATTTCTGAACAAAATTTGAGTTTATGATATAAAGCAGGAAACGAAAAGGCCCAGTCTAAAGATTCAAGCACCCAAAACCACAGCATACACACTTACTGACCAACTTCTGTCGATAAACAGGCAACAGAGGTGGAGTGGACACTCACAAGATGTAAGGTGACACTTCACAATTGAGGTCAATTCTCCAAGACTAGACTATAACAAAAGGCAATATGGCCGCCGACCCCGCAACCAACTTATAGAGCTCTAGAATAAAGATCCCGGTCAAATCCCAACGAATCCTTCATTTTGCTCAATGAGAGTGCACAAAAGGGCATATAATTTCAGGTCCTAAATAAGTGCTGAATTATTCTCTTACAGTGATCCCGCCACAAGGAACTGTTGAATGCTCGGAGGTTAACCAGCGGATGGGGACACAGATGCCAGACAGGTCCCAGTGATGAGGACAGGAGATGTAGAGTTAAGCTGCTTGTCATGACGTCCCCCCCCCACAAGGAGCAGAACCAACACCAGTCCTTGAGGCTGATGGATAGGCTCCCAAACATGGGGGCTAAATTGTAGGTGCGGGGACATGCAGATAGTTATCCTCCCTGGCAAGAATTTTGCAGCAGGCCAGCCCTGTAGCTGAACAGCTTGCTGAGCTGGAGTGTCTGCGTTTTTCTTCTCTCAGCACTGCCCGAGATGGCAAACCGCACCGCAGGCCACACTGACACCTTCGGCGGCCTCTGGCTGCTTGGCTCCTCTACTGTTCACTTGGCTATTCCAATTTAAACCGATCTGACTAGCCAATCTGCCTGCATACAGTGTTTAAACTCCAGAAGACCCGTTCACTAATATCGCTCTAATGCGATCACTAAGTCTTAGACGTAGCGGATGGCTGGTGATTTAATAAAAATTTGGGTAGTCTATGAAACGTATGCAAATAGTTACTTAAAAGATAGGCCAATTGCACAGTTGTGCCAGCGGTCACAACCAAGCTGACAACTAAATAGCAAGCGATAATTGAGCCCCTGAAGCACAATAGTAAACTTTAAGCACTACCACCATAGGTCATATAGCAAAACAATGAGAGCGCAGTCAGGAGAATGGCCACATAACACCCACCAAAATATCAGTATCCACCTCACCGAAGATGCTATCTGCCAGCATACAGATCCAGCAGACAAATGCAGCAAGTCTAGTGGAGCGAACAGTAATAACATTTAAGGAACATGATACCACTGATTGTAATAAAAATGCGACATGGCTCAGCGCTAGAGCAGATACCCATAACCAACTGGGAACTAGGAAATTATACTACTATGTTCTGGATTGGGAACAAAAAATTTACATTTTAGAGATATCTTTAAAGTTACTTTGCAGATCGTCGAACAATCTGAGTCCACAGACCATTGGTAAATCAAATTGTCAAATTCCAAAAATAAAGGCACACCATTGGAGTAGGGAGCTTTTTCTCACATCGTCCATTGTGTACTAGTGAATCCACAGGGCTCTGATCAGCTTGTCGTCATTGAATTTTTTTTGTTGCTGCCAACACTAACCAACACAGCGACCAGAGCATCATCAAACAAAAAGGATAGAAGGGGGCAGAGTGAGCATAACATTACCACGAGGTTGGCCGGGGGGGGGCAAGGGGGGCAGACCAAATGGCACTCCTGGACATTAAAATTAATATTACAAAAAATGATTGTATCACGAGACTCAGAAATAGTGATCAATTTGTGAATCCTAGCCCCTGCATGGGTCTCACAGACATTACTAGGGCCCCAGGATTCGCAAATCCTCCCCAAAAATACATTTGGTGCACTACAGCTGTGCTTGGCCAACCCCAACTGCGTATGGCGTTTGATCATGCACAGCAGAAGCTGGATATGCATGGCGAGTTGGGCGTATGACTTGGCTAAAGGCCAAACCCTGCCGCCATCCCCTGTTGCACATGGCCAAAGGCTATGCACAGCTGGGGTTGCCGTCCTGCAGCATGGATCGGTCAAGCGGGCGGGCCAGTCCTTCTGCAAAGGCCATGTGCACTGGGGGTTGGGTGCTGGAAGGGGGTTTGGCACAGGACTTGTCCACATACCAGGCCCCTCAACCAAGCCCTAGCTATGCATGTATGCATACCGTGAATAGCAGGGATTGAGAATAAAGTACATTATAAAAGAAACAGAGAAATGTTCTTAAAAACAGTTAAAAATTGAGTTACATTTCTGGCTCAAGCATACAAAACCATTGGTAATTCACCAATTATTCTATGCAACGCACACAACAAACGTCGTAACTCGTGACTCACCTGGACAAAACACCCATTTGCCAAGGGTACTGGAAGAAAAGGTACTCGAGCAAGATTTAGTCATGGTAGACGGTATGGTATGCAATGTATATACCATCCATGCAAAAAACTACCCTGAATATGTCAATCTCACATTTAACCAATGTATATATGTATAAACTTAAAACCAATACCACAGTCTGGGGACGAAATAGCTGAGCAGTGCTGAATAAGGTTATCTTTAGTATGAAAGTTCACAGCAATCCCATCCTGTTTTATCATTTTCCCACCTAAAAGATTCCTATGTTAGATTTTTGGTATGTCCAGGTGCCGCCAAATCTAAGGAACCACATGTGCGACAGCTTCAGTGGACCTGCAGATCTCTAGGCTGCTGCAAAGAATGGGACCACAAACAGATGTTCCCCACCAATATGATGTGGCGTCTCCCTTCAGTCTTTGCAGAGATCATTTTTAGGGGAACAATGTGGAGTTTGGTGAGGTCCAAGGATTTCCTCCTGTGAAAGATCACCAGTAACAGTAGCGAAGACCCCATATGCCCTCTCACCCTAAATACATGAAGGTCGTGATCACGTAAGGATAAAGGATGGATGCATGTCTCTTCTGCATTCGAAAGGATGTGGGGGTGAGCTGGAAATTAGTTACAGAGTTTCTCAGTCTGCGACACTAGTGATATTACAGTAAATGAAGCTGTACTCATGTGTGCCATTTCAAACTACCAAACTGTACATCTTCTGACGTTAGTCTATGTGGTCCAGATTCCTCTTCTGCAATATTCTCACTGACCTGATCGCCATACTCCATTAAATGTACGACTTTGATTGTTCTGGGCGATCTGAACACTTGGATGATGCCTAGCCCATCAGCAACAGATTTTAAAGAGCAGCATTTTCAACAAAGGATAGAAGGCCCGTAAATACTCGGAGGGACACAGTTTAACTTGATAATCGGCTCTAAACAGTAAAATAAAAAAACTGCTATTTGCAAAGATGCTTGTGTGGCCACACTCAAACCATCTTTCTTGTAATTTATACAGTGTGTGCCCCCCATGAAATAAACTGAAAAGAAGAATTGCTAATCAACACACCCATATCATTGTTTTGGCTGGTCCATTTTGCAACTCAAGCTGGTTTATTAATCTTAATACAAATCCAGCACTAGAAATGCCACAATAAACCAATTAAAAGGGCCTTAGAAATCCGAGCCCAAAAGTCCTAAGAGACACTTGATATATCATTACGATTTTAAGATCTGAAAGGAAATGTCCTTGGTCAGACATGCCTTCAGTTGTTCGAAAAAGTGCTCCCAGGCTATAGACCCCAAATAACATTCATTTTAATGGACATGGTCAATATAAATTAAACAAAAAACAATAAGCGATTAACTAATTTAGACCTAGACCCTAATTTATTGCCACCAAAAGGGTGAATGAAATGCTGCAACTGGTGCCACTAATTTCGCCAAGTAGAAGAGGCTTAAGATAAGCATAACGTTTCTTAGAAAAAAAGAGCAGTAAAAACCTTGGTCATGAGTATATTACACAATTTCTTTTTATCGGTTCAGATTATGTGCACATCATGACAGGTTGCAAACCTCATATTACTGTCATTCCATTCATTCAAACTCATCTAAGTTGTCAAGAAGTAATGTTTCGGTTAATAATGGCAATTTGTTTATAATTCTTTTATTAACTTTGGGCTTTCCAAAAAATGTTCGAATGGATTGTTAAATGGCATGTGGAAGTGCACCCTTCCTTATCTTTTGGGAGACCGTAGTTTAGGGGCAGCACTTTACTTTACTTAAAATGGCCTAAGACCCTCTGAAAAACAGACCACCAGATGGGCCAAGAAACAGCTATTCTCTCCAGAGCAAAACTGGACAATATAAAAAAATGCATGGGCGGAAACTACAGGAACACAAAAAAGCTCCAAAGCCAACTTAATCCTTTAATAAAAACGCTCCACAGGATGTAAACATCCTGCCGGAATCCGGGGGATGTCAGCCAATTAAAACCTTCTGATGTTATCCAAAATAAAAAGAGCAGCTTCACACAACATCAAATATCACTCAGCAGGCAGCAGCAACCTCCGCATCCTAACCACATCGCCACAACACAACAGGGCACATGGAAGGCCCGCGCCGCCAAGCATCACAGAAAGAAAGCCCCTCGGAAGGGCAGCAGTGCCAGTGGATAAGGGAAGGCACGTGCGGGGGTCTAGCAGGGGCCAGGAGGCAGCAGTGCCTCTCCTCGTCTCCTTTACCTGCCCCCGAACGCCCCATGGCAGGATTTCCCGGACTAGGGAAAGGAGGCCACGCAGCGGAGCAGCAGTGTTTTCCTCGGTTGTCACTCAAAATACAGCAAAATACCCCGTAGCCCAAACAGGAGCATGTTGGGTAGGGCATATAGCTGCAGGGATGGCGATGGTCAATTATGCTGCCCACGTGCAAATTCGCAAAACTTCGAGTCTGCCTCCACTAGGTGGGCATAATTAAAACTGCGCCCAGCCCTAGACATACTATGTTTTAAGCCATTGGATGGAATGCAGCATACTAGTGTAAATGTGTTCTTTCCGCGTGATTAGTTTAGCCTACCTTTGTAGTGAGTCCCGTGCAGGCGTCTGACTTACTTTATCAAACAGATGCTGCATTCTGAACCGGTTTGATAAACTCTTGAGAGCATGCCCCCACCCCTCTTTCAGGGGCGACGCATTCACGCCACACCACACTCCACTCCCAGTGTAACTGACCTGCTACCCATCAAGTCTCTTTTCAACACAGCATGCTGCTTAGTTTATGCAGGCTGTTCGTGTATTTTTGTTTTGCACATACCACAATGAACCTTTTCTTGTATTTAAATTATTTCTCTTACAGTTGTACAATTTACCTTCTTTTTGCATTAGTTCAAATGTATTTAATTGCATATTCCCATTACTTTCAGGGGGTATTCAACTCTTAACCATGGCAACTTAGTCATAAATTTGTCATTGTGCGGACTACCTGAAAATGCTTCAATCGCAAATTACAGCTTAAGGTAGTGGTCATCAAACCTTTAATACCGCACCCCACTCATTAAAAAATAAACACTGGGGTCCCCACAATGCCAAACTTATTTTTGCACAAATATTCTATACAATTGTTAGCTGCAAACATATTTAACAATTAAAACATCACAATTCTATCCAGTCATCTCTTCTAAAAATGCGATAAAATACACGATTGGCAACATGCTATGGGCAGCCTGGCCTCATAGTGTAAACGCATCCACAGCGTGATCCTGTAACAAAAAGGGGGGGGGGGGGCTTGGGGGAGGTTTTGGGGGTTATGTGGCATGCTCATCTCCCAGACACATACTCCCAAGCCCGGACAAAAGATGTTACTGATGACTCATTACAGATCGTCTCATTGCCCCTTATACAGTCCCCCTCTACCCCCCCATGAGATCAATTCAGGCCCCTCCAAAGTGGGTGGGGCAATAGTCCCATAGTCTGAAGACCTCTGGCCTATGGTGACATTCTGCCCCTTCTAGAGCTTTCTAGGATAAGGCAACATTTTCAAAAATGTTTTTCTACTGGCAACGACTTTAACCTATCACAACTCAATAGTTACTATTAACCAGCTTACTTGGTATCTCAGTGAAGGTCCTTTGAGCACCAGTACCCTCCCAGATGCACAGCCAACATGATCTAGGCTTGGAGCTGGTATCCTGAACACCACCAAGGTCAAGAACTGGATGAAACAGTACAGTTCAAAGGAGGACCTGAACCTCTCTATTTTGAGAAAGACCAAAATACCCAGAGTATAAAGGGGGGGGTGGTGGTGGTGTGTGTGTGTGTTTTCTCTATGACACGTTGCAGTGCTAAGTTTCTGCAGCTCCAGCAGAAGTTCTTGCTATACACTCTAGAATTATGGCACAGACTAGGAGATTATGGCAGACGCCGGACATATCATTCAATCACTACCCATGTGCGCTACAAATTTACCTGGAAATTAAGTTACCATTTTTGACCACTGACTGCTAAAGGAGGGTCTGAGTGGACAACTTTATCCCTGAAAGACTTGCTTGTTGCATGAACCAGTCGGCGCACATTCAAAGGGACCAACACATGAATGTTTTCAATGACCTCCACAAATACGAAAATAAGTCTTATTGGTTCTCAACTCATGAGGAAAAATATGATGCAGTATCTTTATATACTACATCAGCTCATTTAAGATACAATGCTGACAAAATTTAAAGTAGTTGCAGGGGCTGGAAAAATGAGACCTAAAATGGGCACGTTTCTTTACTACTCTTTAAGCTTCGTCTGCATCTGGGCATTTATGTATAGTACTACTGTGCTTTCTACATTGGTGCCTGTTTGAAATAAACAAAGATTTACCTTTTCACATTCCCATAGCCTGCATATTTTAAGAGCTCCTTTCGCTATTCCTCCGGGGGTGGGCAATGCATTTATACTTTAGACAAAATTAATGTCTTGGACAGTCCAAAATGTGACACCGGCACGCGTTTTTAAAAGGAGATATAAAACGCTAAGTGCGGGCACAATCGAATCAGTTCTGAAATATATCAGACTAATGTTAAACAGCTTGGAAAAAACAATCCAGAATGTGTTTTTTGTTTTTATGCAAACACTGAGAAATAGCCTTTCGTCACTGCACTGGCTCATGTAGGATAAGCGCCCGGGGACCTCCGATGGTTTACCTCTCAATCCCTGGTGTGAACTGCACTTGCAGACTCCTTCCTTAGGAAGGCGGAGGCAAAATGGCAGGCTTTCTTCAACTGCTCTTGGATGTCAATAAACTACAAAAAAGTCACGCTATAGTGATGTGATGCTTTCCTCTCCAAGTACTCATCAACACATTCGGTGTATATTCTTTTAGTAATGAATTTTATCACAGCGTGACTTGAAAATATTTTTTTCATATGAATCATTAACTTATGTTGTTGACAGTGGGTGGGATCAATCAAATGTTTGAAGATCCTTGCACTAGGATTTCGCAGTTTCCAGACATACTAATTGCAAGGCACCCTCACATACATAGCGTCTGGTCAAATCAGCTTATCGCTGAACAACTGCCTACCTGGTGAAATAGTTAATGTCTGGCCCTAATGAGGTGAATCTATTCTTTGCCTAGACGTTTCATGGTGGTATAGAGGCTTTGTGGCATGAGTGGGTGATTATGCGTCAGAGGAAAGGTCAGGCTGAAGCTGAAAGAAAGTCACACATTTCTAGGCTAAGCTCACTTGAACATTTTCCCTCGGTGCAGTTCGACTTTCCACTATTCACAAAAAAAAGCAAATGACAAACCGGACACCTTTGCTAAACATTCCCCATAGTTCATTTGCTTTCAGCAGTCTTGAACCAGCCTTGTGAAGTTAGTAACTTAATGTCGTGCAACGCATTTCATGCACCCTTGCCCTCGGCCAGAATCTGGCATATGGTTCTGAAGTGGAATTCCACATCCTAGTATACTGGTCTCCTTGAATACACAAGTCCCGCATGGTATGTGGCTAAAACCCAAGTGAACCTTTATACGGAAACCGCTCGTGATGCAGTGTTCCAGCCAACAAATCTGCAGGAAATGGACTTAACTTTGTAATAAAGTCATGCTGGGGGTAGGGGTGAGGGAGAACTCTCTCGGATCCCCCACCTCCCTTCACAGCTTCCAGCACAATACCGATGTGACTTAAACCATGTGTGCTACACTATCATTGCCAAGCAGCTACGTTCATCAGTCCATCTATAGGCATGCAAGATGGCCGCAGGGAAGGAGCTCTAAGACCGAGTTCCCGGGCGCCGGAATCACCCCACCGTGCTAATCCCTGCTGCCCCCTCCTCCACCCACGGCGACCCCTGCAGCGGCCGAGACCCCCTGGAGCCTAGGGCAAAGGAGGCGAAAAGAATCGTGAAGTCGGCCTCACCGCAAGAAACGTAGATCCACGCCTCGTTGACTCCAGGACCGGAGCAGATGCCCCGGAGGGGAGCGACCGACGAACTCATCGGGCGACCTGGAGCGGCCTGGCACTGGCGGACTCCTCATCGGGGGACCTGGAGCAACCTGGCACGTGACTTAAGAGTGCCTCAACATTGTTGACATCGCAGACTGGTGAGACGCAGCCACGAATCCCGGGATGCCTGACCCCATGATGGCGGCTCCTCGTGACCAGTCACCTCCACTGTGCGGCTCATAATAACGGCGAGATGAGGTTCTATGTAGACTTCGGCCTCGTATGAGCCCTGCGGAATGCTTCCTGCCACTCCGGTTCCTCTAACAACCACCTCTGCAACAAATGAGACGCGGTATAGAGAAATTCCGGATGCCTGTCCTCAAGATGGCGGCCCGATGTGACCTGTTACCCCCACCGTGCAGCCCACAAGAAAAACAAGGTGAGACTTCTGAAGACTCCGGACTCTGTTGCCGTTACTGAATTGCTCCCTCTCACACTGGCTCCTCTGACATTCACCCTAGACGCGCTAGACTCTGCAGCATCGAGACACGGTCACGTAACCCTGGATGCCTGACCTTAAGATGGCGGCTCCCCGTGACCTGATCCCTCCAAATCAACGGCGAGAAGCCACTTATCTTTCTGAAAATGGGCTCTCGTTCTGAAAATCAGACTACAATCACTCTTGTCTAACCACATGTATCCCAGAGGGAGACTCCGGGGAGGGAACAAGAGGCACGGGGTACTAGGAGAAGGCAGCCTCCAACATAAATCGTTTAACACAATAAGCCGCTCCTAGTGTACTGACCTAAATGTCTCTAAATTTATGATGTATGTACTGGCATCTCACAAAAAGAGAAAGACTGGTCTCACACACCACCTGGTGTCATGCTTCATCATTAACCAGTCCGCGCCCCTTAAAAACTTGGTTTGATAAGGGGCGGGCATACACCCGACGACAGGGATGCACTTCTAAAACTAAGTGGGGGCCCTTAAAAAGAAATTGTGAAATTAAAATACCATTGCAGATGACAAATTATATTTTAAATTTAAATGGCATCTGTATGGTCATTAAAACCAAAGTTGCGGTGTATATGAGTGAATTATTATCCTCCCACCGCCGTGTATAAAGTCGACATGTTTCTGCCCACCGGCCCAATCGGGTCCATGGCATTCATCAGGACTTACAAAAACTAAAGGCTCCACCCTACCAAATCTATGGGAAAGGGAATCCACTGGGTGGGGTAAAATTTGTCACCCTCAACCTTCAGGAGATAAAATTCCAAACCCTAGTGGGGCATCTACTAGCCCCATAGGAGGCCGTGGACGGTAGACTAATGAGGTCGCTGGTGTAACCGATAGTTCACTGCTCCTTGCACCTATGTCTGCACGGCTCAACCCCTTGTCGTTGAGCCGTGCAGACATAGGTGCAAGGAGCAGTGAACTATCGGTTACACCAGCGACCTCATTGGTCTACCGTCCACGGCCTCCTATGGGGCTAGTAGATGCCCCACTAGGGTTTGGAATTTTTATCTCCTGAAGGTTGAGGGTGACAAATTTTACCCCACCCAGTGGATTCCCTTTCCCATAGATTTGGTAAGGTGGAGCATTTAGTTTTTTTAAGTCCTGATGAATGCCATGGACCCGATTGGGCAGTGTGGGCAGAAACATGTCGACTTTTATACAGCGGTGGGAGGATAATTCCTCATATACACCGCAACTTTGGTTTTAATGACCATACAGATGCCATTTAAATTAAAAATATAATTTGTCATCTGCAATGGTATTTTAATTTCACAATTTCTTTTAAGGGCCCCCACTTAGTTTTAGAAGTGCATCCTCTCGTCAGTTGTATGCCCGCCCCTTATCAAACCAAGTTTTTAAGGGGCGAGGACTGGTCAATGATGAAGCATGACACCAGGTGGTGTGTGAGACCAGTCTTTCACTTTTTGTGAGATGCCAGTACATACATCATAAATTTAGAGACATTTAGGTCAGTACACTAGGAGCGGCTTATTGTGTTATACAATCACTCTTGGCCAATTATAATCACGCCTGGAGACACTTCAATTTCTCGTGAGGTACAAAAAAGGGCAACTCCCGGTCCCTGACCCCAAGATGGCGACCTATTTGGGACACAAATCGAAGGGCCACCACTAAGGTAACAGAGACAACAAGAACTTACCGGACAACCGTGACTCTCCGGACCATGAAGCCAAGGGGGTACAACGATCCGAGTGATGTGCTCACAGCATGAAACGGCAGTGAACATTGATCCGCACCTCGTTGCCTCCAGGTCGGTAACTGCAAGTCCCGGAGGTGCGACCAGCGATCCACACGTAGGACGGTTCCGAATCGCCCCATGACCAGCGTTCTCCACATATGAAGGATCCTGCGCCCCCCCCCCTACTCGCCACTCCTATCCTAAACAGCTTCGGGGAGTGACAGAAAGGCAGAGCCAAGGGGCAACACTCCGGATCCCCGGTGTCGATACTCAGACGAGCAGCCCGCGGTGACGACGAAACACGGGTCTCAATATCCCAGGTGCCCGAACCCTAAATGGAGGACAAAATGATTACTGTCACATCAACCTCCCTCCACGCCCCCTCAACGAACTACATGAAACCCCACGGCCCAAGTTCCTTCTCCATCACCTTTCCCCCCAATCTTTCACTCAAAGCGAAAAGAAATTTCAAACATAGGCTGATTAGACAGCACCCGGAACACTATTCACTGATATTCATCACTGCTCCTCAAAAGGGCAGCAGAAAATGGATCTTATTTTCCACACCCTGAGACCTGCGGACTGGTATACCATTGTGAGAACACACCTCCACATATCCAAAACAACCAGCACCCCTCTTAGCTGCAAACTGACGATATCAACCTCTAACCGTCCGAAACACTGTGACAACACCTCGGTGACCATTTACAGCAACGGTACAGTACTGATCCAAGCCAACAATGACAATCTAGACTCATTTGACACCCTCTTCCCCTCCCTACGCAACGCCTTCACCCATCTCCGATATGCACACTCGAACAACCCACTGACCACCAACAGACTTACCCCCATGGCGAATTGTCAAACCAACCTCATGACACCTCACCAACCCCAACCAACACCCCCTCGTCGCCACCTTCCCAACCCCCACCCCTCCCCAGACTCGCACAACACATACCTCTCATCCAGTACTAATCTGGAGTACGTCTCTCCCGAGACTTTCCATCCCCATGCAGAGCTCCACCCCTCCCACCCTCCACAATTCCATTCACAACAAGCAGCGAACGTAATCAACTCCCAGCCATTGACTCCCAACCCTTACATATCACCGACTCTCAAGAAGCTGACGCTTGAACCACAACAGATGACGCCATGCCTCATGTCATCGAACACCCCCAAAGCCAATTCAGTTAACTCCTACACCATGAGACACTCTCTCACTAGCAAGCTCCCCCTTCCCTGGATAGCCCCGCTCGGGACACCAAAAACCTGAACTCCACCATCCCCTCCGATCATGACTCAGACTGACGATACTTGAAAACAAATTGGAGATCCCAATACTGGGCATCAACAATATCCTATCATACCTCTCTGCACATCTGGAGCCTTCCCTACGCCCTCACCTTACTCCCACAATTGCCACCACTAAACTCACAAGATCACCCAAGGATCAATGGAACAGCTGGCCCACTACCCCGTCCCTGAACAAACATCTAAAACCCAAAAGAACAACTGCAGCAATGTCCATGAGTGAGGCAATTGATCTTGCTAACTCCTATGACGCTTCAACTGTCAACCCATGTTCCAAAATCAAGGTTATCACGGGATTTGGAAGAGAACGCCCCCCACTCAAAACACTGAGGCCTCCAGCCGTCCTCCCCAATGTCCCCAGGACTCCCACAACGAAGATACTCAACATCAAGGAGCCAACCAAATGCATGCTCATTAATTGTAGATCGCCCAACAAACATGCCACCGAACTGGCAGAAACCATCCTCACCAACGACAGACATCTCATTCATTACAGAAACCTGGCTAAATGAGTCCTTCTCCCCAAACATGGACATGCTCGTCCCCCCGGGGTTCTCAATCATCAATAAAGATAGAACGAAACTCCGAGGCGGGGGCATTGCAATCATCCACAAGAACAACATTTCTATAACGGAATTAGACTCCCTTAAATATAATTCATTTGAACACCTAACTGCCACCTTTAAGACGAGTGACAACAAAACACTAGTCTGCCATCTCCTCTACCATCCTCCTGGCTACGCCCCTACATTCGGAGAACACCTTTCAGACCTGATAACCCACTGCTCTCTCCAAGACTACAAAAACATAATACTAGGTGACCTCAACCTACATTGGAACGATAAAAACAACCCGCTGACCCAATCCCTGAACAAACTTCTTCTCAACTACAATCTTACCCAACACTGCACCGAACGTACCCATAACAGGGGTGCAATTCTCGATGCCATCATTGCCCACGAAGACACAATTAGATGGACCACATCCTCCCTGTCGACTGGTCAGATCATCATATTATACTATTCCACATCAATCAATCATGCCAACGCATACCCCGTACACAGGAATCCTTCCACTGGGTGAGAAATCTTAGACAAATCCCCTACATCGACCTGGAAGAAAGGGTAAGCTCACTCCTTCCCATCACCGCAGGCGAACCTTCGACAACAGACCTCACCTCGCATTACAACTCAACAATGACCTCCATTCTCGACCAGATTGCCCCCTTGAAACTAAAAAAAACCAGGACCATTCCTTCAAGATCCTGGTTCAACACAGATCTAAACTTGGAAAGAAGACAACTAAGAGCTGCAGAAAGACTCTGGAGAAACAACCCGTCAATAACCCACCTAGACCTACTCAAATCCGAACGCAGGGAATATAAAAAACACATCAAGAATGAGAAAACCTCTTTCTTCTGTGATGCACTAAACAATGGCAAAAATCGACCCAAAGAACTCTTTAATATCAGACAACAAACCTCCAAGCCCCCCTCTTCCGCAGTGACGGCATCCACAGAACTATGCAACAACTTTGTCACCTTCTTCAATGAGAAGATCAACAAGATTGAGCTCTCGTTGGACAACAACCTCCAAGCACCCAACGTAAGCCCTCCACCCTGTAAAGAAGACCTCTACCCACCCAGGCACCCCACCCCCAACAACTGGAAATCCTCCGCCCCCATCTCAGAAGCAGAGATCTCTAAATTGATTACCAGCTCCAAACCCTCGTCTCACTTCTCGGGCCCTATCCCTGCGCAACTAGCTAAGAAACTCAATCTCACCCTAGCCCCGCTGTGGACCAAGATTATAAACAGCTCTCTAAGAACCAGAGTCATGCCAGACTGTCTCAAAATGGGTCGAGGTCACACCACTTTTAAAAAAAACAGGCTCCGATCCCAATGATCTCAACAACTTCAGGCCTGTATCTAATCTCCCTTTTCTAGCAAAAATCTTAGAAAGATGTGTCCTCCTGCAATTAACACAACACATCGAAAGCAACAACTTCCTAGATCCTCACCAATCAGGCTTCAGAAAAGGTTGCAGCACTGAGACAGCGATCCTGAATGTCAGATGACATCCACAAGTCACTTGACAATGATCGATGCTGCCTACTCATCCTCCTGGACTTATCGGCAGCCTTCGACACGGTTGATCACAAACTGCTCATTAATGTACTATGGGAAAGGGTCGGAGCAGACGAGGTGGTAATACCATGGTTCTCCTCCTTCCTGCAGAACCGTACCCCAAGAATAAAAATTAAAAACAATACGTCAGACTTACTCCCCGTAAACAGGGGGGTTCCGCAAGGATCAGTTCTTTCCCCGGCACTATTCAATATCTACATGGAGCCACTCACCAAGATACTCAACAAAGCCAACATCCCCTTCCACCTATATGCAGACGATACCCAGATCTACCTTGAAACTTCCTCTATTGAAGACATACAAAGACTAAACCTCACCCTGAAAGAAATCCAACACTGGTTATCCCTCAACCACCTGAAATTAAACCAGGACAAAACGGAAATACTCATCATAGCCAACAAAGCACAGACCCCCTCCCCCCCTCCCCAAGTCACAGAATGGCTAAAAACCATTGATGCTCTAAACTGCAGCCTCATCCCAGCAGACTCTGTAAAATCACTGGGAATCACTCTTGACCCTAATTTAGACATGGTCAAACACATCAAAAATACAGCCAAGAGCGCGTTCATCAACCTAAAACTGCTCAACAAAATAAAGCCATTCATCCCCCCCCCCCAATGACCTCAAACAAGCCACCCAATCCTTGGTTCTGTCCAGATTGGAATACGGAAACGCAACCCTCACAGGCACAGCAAAATCCCACCTTGCCCCCCTCAGAACAACTCTAAATGAAGCAGCCAGGATGGTCACTGGAGTAAAAAAATATGAACACATCACTCCTGCTCTCAGAGAGCTAAAATGGATACCAACCAAAATGCGCGCCAGCTTCAGAACAGCCTGTCTCACTCACAAAGCCCTGCATACCGGCAAACCCGCATACCTGGCCGCCAAACTAAACAAAGCCGGTCAGTCAAAGAACCTAAGGAGTACTAACACTCTACTTCTCATCCCGCCAAAAACTCACAAACAAAGCCTCATCACGCTCCTTCTCTGGAAATGCGCCCAAAATTTGGAACGCCATCCCAGTTCATATCAGGACTAACCCCTCCTTTCCAAAATTCAAAAGCCAGCTCAAAGACCTTTTCCTCAACCGAACTCTTCCGAATGGATAGTCGACGCTCCACATCGAATCCCGCATACTGCAGTATACATCCACTCTGTTTAGAGGACCGATACCTCTCTCACCTCTCGTCTCGCTCTGGTGCTCCCCCTCACCGATCTGGAGTTGTCTCGAATCATTGAGTTCTATTGGTTACTCTTTATGTTTGAACTGTGCACGTCACGGATCATTACGTCTGATTTGCTACTCTGTGTGTTTGAACTTTACTCGTCACGAATCACTATGCTCTACTATAGTCACTTCTTTTGTTTGATTGCTTCTTTGTTACATGTTGTAAAGCGCTCCGATACCCTCGGGTCTTGCCAGCGCTATATAAAACTCCAAAATAAATAAATCTATGCACCATCCAGGATCTGCCTCAAAGGTGAAGGATATGCATAAAAAACATCAGCCACCCGTACGGTTGTTGCAGTGAGTGCGATGGTACAAACTAGCCAACCTCATTTCCAGATAGCTGGAACTCTACCGCTCTTCAGAACTCCTATATGCTTTTAAATACGGTAATGCACTTAGCAGTGCTGTAGAAATGCACAGCAGCAACCCCTCAGGAGTTATGTGCGGCCATAAAAAGTTATGCATATTTACTGCAGTAATACCCAAGATAAAATAAATACTAACATCATGGAACACAGTGAGAACAATCCAACTGTGCATTGTGCAGTAAGATACAAACCACTTCAGAAATGTGGTTCTTATATAGGTTTGTGTGTTTGATGTAATGTCCTAAGTGGTCAATGGTATGCCCAGACGTTGGTCTCTTGCTCACTGTGCCACTTGAACCAGATACATCCAACTGAAGTACCTCAATCAGGGCGAAACCAGTCTTTGGTTGCTTGTGTTCCGGTTCAGTGAGGACCTGGCGTGGCAGCTTGAGCTTGACTGTTCTGATTGGAGCAGGGTCATGACTGATTTGTATATAGCGGTGTTTAATCTGAAGTAGCATTGTGGGCAAAAGAACAATGGGTTGGAATGCAATACTGAGTGAAAGCCAGTGGTTAGACTAATTTCAAGCATCCGCCCGTCACCATTTGTGTGTTTGATCTTATACATGTTCCCATTGCGATATACTTCAACATATACCAAGTTCTAATTTTAGATTGTGGGGTGTCCCTTTGAAAACAATTGAACGTGCCTGTGTGTCAACTGCCAGTAATGGGGCAGTCTCCACAAATTCAAATCTGACCGAGGCAGGAGGGGTGACCAGAGGTAGTTTAAGGAGAACTGTGTAACACAGACTAACACTTTATAAATCTACATTCCGGTTTCATTTGAGTAGCCATGGCACTAATGTAGTGGGAGAGTAATTCACGTACACAGCTTACAGTTCTGTCCTCATTACAGCGGAATGTTATATTCACACTAGAGCTCTCGAAGGTTTCTATTGCAATGCTCACTCCTTAAAATTCTATTACACGATCTCCGCATTGGATTGAGACAAGCAACTTTGTCAACTGTTTAATTGTAAAGATAGAAACTGCCCTTGCATGGTTTGCCAGTTAAAAAAAAAAAAATAGGTTTTAAATGCTTGAGCCAACACAACCAGTGGGAATTTCTCTGGGCACATTCCATTGTTTTTTTATTTATTCTGGGCTGTTATAGCAGATGCAAATCCGTTTTATTCCAATTCCACATGAAGTAGTGCAGCCCAAGTTGCTAGGTCTAGTCTTACATGAACAAGAGCTCTAATGACTCCAGGTAATAAGCACAAGGTAGGGCCAGAGGTCAAGCGGCCCATTGAAGTGTGGGAGGATTTAAGCCCACACAGTTGCATGCCTGACTGGGAGCTCATGGTTCGCGGCTGGTCAGTTAGTGTGATCATTGGGAACTCTTCACTAAATTTTGCATGAATGCCAGTCATTTTGCTTTATACTACTTATCCAAGTGTGTTTGTCTTTTGACATACCTCAACAGAGGTCGCAGCAGTTAAATGTTAACTCACATATTTCCAGCAAACATTTTCGTCTCCTAATATTTAATGAGTTCTAACGAAGAGAAACTCTGAGATTCTGCAGGACTCTACGAACAATGCAAATCAATTCCGTAAAGAATTACCGAGAACAAAAAAAGCATCCCTCCGTGATTGTGAGCATACATATGGCCAGTGTTTTCTGTGCAGGCATAACATAAGGGGAAAATTCTTTTTACAAGGGTCGGAAAATGAAGTCTGCATTTTTGGCGCAGAAAGAAGGAGTCTGTATATTGTCCTCTAATTTTGCTAAATTCAGCACTTTTCTATAGAGGACTACAATGCTGCATGGTTGTGTTAAATTTGAGCAGGTGGAGCTCACCAACATTTATTTTTGGGGACTGGCACCTATTTTTCCTCAGTCTTTGACCCAAAGACAGAAAATCACACAAGGGGAAAAGGAGTTAAAGAAAAGCAGAAAAAGTGCTCAAGGGAGAAACCAGGGATGAAAAGAACCATCAGAGTGAGATAAATGAGCATGGAGTGTCTGGTCTTGGAAGAAAGAGGAATGATGTTGAATCAAGACTATGCAGCCTTGGTATTAGGTACACAAACATTCAAGACTGTCCACCGCGGGCTTTGAGAAAAGCTTTGGGCCCCAGCACCTACTCTTTTACAAATTAGTGACTTCTGCACGGGCAACAGACTAAAGGTACACAGGTTCTGAGCTAGGCCAAAGGCCATCAGGTCTGCTTGTTGTGTCAACCAAGGCCCTTCGGTGGCATTCCACATTCACGGTGGCCCTCCAAAAAGCAAACAGACTGTAGTCAAACATTAATATTGGCCGATTTCTGCCCCCCACTTCTGTAAGGCATCATCTGAAAGCAGAAGACAACTAAACACCCTCTATGACCAGATCCGAATAGGCTTAATGCCATGTGCAACTCATAGCTAAGGTGCATGTAAATCAAATAATTTACCCCTGCGCCAGAAGACGGTAACCTTTGCTTCTGGGGTCTATTCCCGATATAATGGTAGCTCTTACCAAAGTAAGATTGACCCCTGTACAATACCGCAGAGATTGAAGCAGTACTGAGGAAAGCCACATGGTAATCTGGGGCGCCAGCCAATATCACAGGACCATACCTTAGCGGTAAAAGTTGGAATAATCTTCGATGGCAAAAACATTTCTTTTTAGGTCTCGCCTACGCAGCGCGCATGCGCTGCATAGGAGAGAGACCTAATGCCATCGGCACAGCTATGGGGGCAAAAACGTGCACGCGTTGCATTGCTTGCAATGGCAACGCGTGCACGTCTGGCGATTTCCTTGCGGGAGCGCGCGGCGCCATATGGTGGCGCCATATGGTCGCACGCTCCCGCAAGGGAATCTCGCAGGCCCCCCTCCTTCCCCCTGCTGCCGCTTTTGCCCGCGCGCGCGCGCACCACTCGTGTGCTGGATGGACATTGTAAAAGGTCGAAATTCTAGACTCCTATTTCACTTACTTGATGGCACTCTGCAAGCTCAAGCGCGCTTAGAATTCAGTCTGATGAGATGAACAGTCCCTTTCCTTCTTGCACAATAAACTGACATTTTTAGTGTGGCAAGCAATTTTGAAGGACGTGACTCCTTGGAGGGGACAGATATACCTATCACCAGCTCTCAAAAATGTACACT
Organism: Calotriton arnoldi; assembly: GCA_963921515.1. Taxonomy (NCBI): domain Eukaryota; kingdom Metazoa; phylum Chordata; class Amphibia; order Caudata; family Salamandridae; genus Calotriton; species Calotriton arnoldi. The sequence goes on from CAWUFW010002204.1 coordinate 1,408,515, forward strand.
TGGATGAAATATGTAGCACGTCAGTACCAATCGCACAAAAAGCCAGACTATCAAGCAAACAAGCAAAACTTACAAATTTCAATGACGACTATAAAACAAAAGGGAGAATTAATAACAGCGAGTTGCTGTCTGATACCCTTGACAGGTACTTTTCACCCAAGGAAGCTAAAGGGAGAAATAGATCTCACTTGCCGACTATGTGCATCAGCGAAGGACTCTCTAATTCAATACTGTGGGTATGCAAAAAAGTAATCTATTGAGGAGATACTGGCTAAGACTGAAATTTGTACAACTAAAGATATCAACATGTCAAGAGGCAAACAACACATACTTAAATGGACTTGACCCTCAATTAACTGCTCCATTTTTTAAGTATATGTCAATTGTTCTTAAAATGATAGAGACAGATGCAACTGACACTTTTGTAGAGGTAAAATATGTTTAGTGAATTGTTAATACTGTATAATAGTTGCTGTTTTGACTTGTAAAGACTTTTTAAAAATCGTTCAATGAACATTTAAATTGCTTACTCACAAAGACAGAAACACCATACTGCAGGTGAACGACAGGAGGTATCTAAGCTGATTGACAATGCAGAAATCCTACTGTTCTCAAACTATTTGACAGTCGCGGCCGGCATGAATCGTGGGAGGCGGGGGGGGGGGGGGGGTGTTGAATAAATTACAAAAAACTTACCCTCCCGGGTCCTGCGCCGTTGCAGCTCCTGGCCGGGTCCCGTTTTCCTCCTCTCCTGCTCAACAGGAAGCAGGCAGCCTACCTTCCCTCCCCTAAGCCAATCACAATGCTGCAATGGCAGCGTTGTGATTGGTGGGGACGGTGCCCAGCCGGGCACCTATGGGGAGGCCATTTTCTCCATGTAGGCTGCATGGAGAACAAGCATTGGCATAGCCAAAAGGTCTCGCCTTTGGGACCTTATAAGTATTTAGTTATGCAGCACAATATCCTTGGTGCAACAACATCAACTGTTGCATGGCTAAACACTTATAAGGTCCCAAAGGCGAGACCTATTGGCTATGCCAATGCTTGTTTTAAATGGCATTCATTACGACAAAAAGGCAAAATCCTAGTCATTCCACACATGGGCATAATTATTAACTCTTACAAAAGACTAGGTCACATTGTTTCGTCTTAAGCCAATAGTTTTTAATGACTTTCAGATCTGCTACATATTCAAAACACTATTTTTACAAGTATGAAACAAACTCGAACGTGTTATGAACAGCTTGTTCGTTATGCCCGACAGTGTCTTCAGTGTATCCCTAGGTGTTTCTTGATTTCAAATAAAGCGGTAGAACTGGTGGTGTTCATATAAACAGGTCTTGATTCACGAATAATCAGAACACCTGTTTAGTTTATGATAATATAACCTTTCACTACAACAAATTCTGCACGCCTGTTGCCCCAAAAAACGTAATTAACCAACAAAACACATTTTAATAGAAAGTAGAGAGACACGCTCTTCACAGACACCTTCCACAAGGCAGCCCGATGCGGAAATGCAGAGTCACTTTCTGCTGCAGGCGTGGTGTGTGCAATGGCATACGGCCAGACTCTCTATAATCATAGCGTCTTTTCGCAGACTGGGCGTGCACCGCGGCGGAAGTGAGTGGTGGAGGCGGCGAAGCGCTATAATTACGCGTAGAGTGCCCCAGTCTGCCAGACTGGATCAGTCTGCGCCTATGTGCGCGCGCGTGCGTGCGTGCGTGCCTCGAGTCCGCACGCGGAGGAGCGACAGGGTTTAGAAGAACCAACGCGTCGTGTTTTGTCACGAGGGCCGCAGCATATAAAACTGGAATTCAGGAGGAGACCTTACCTTGCCGAACTGGTCAAAGTACTGCTTCACATCTTCCACGACTGTATTCGCAGATAAGCCCCCTACAAAGATCTTCTTTGTTCTCGTGACCATCTGAAGAAACGACAAAAACAAGCATACGCTTTAATCAGATTATTTGGAAACAAAGCCAGGAATGGAATTCAGACGCCAGCGCTAAGCCAAGCAGCCAGAACATTGCTTCATGAAAGGAATTGTGCATTCTCGTCTAATGACTCGGACTGAGGGGCTCTACGTGGGCATGTGCCCGGCTGGTCCGCTCCGAGTCTGCTCGGGACAGCACTGGGCTGGCACGTGAGTCGGGAGTTCATGGGTTCAGATCGCGGCTCTGCTGCGCACGCTGTTTGACCCTGGACAATGCGCTCTCGCTCCTGTTACTTGGGTAATGAGAACAGACTCCCAGCTCTCCAGGCTACCAAGCACGCTGCGCTATTTCCTTTGTTTACGGCCTGTACGCGGTTAGGCTCTATAAATGGAAGGTATTATTCTACTGGGTTTTGGGTAGCAACCTGGAAATTGTTGCTGTGACAATTTGGAAGTTACACATGAACATTTTAGTTAACAGGTGCCATTAACCAGCGGTAGCAGCAAAAACATACTTAAATAATTCACTCTGCGGTGAACACAAAGGAAATACATCAACAGATTGCCTTTTCTCTTTCTGCTCTTAACTTCATTCCAGGTGAAACAAACGGGCTTGGGCGCTCTAAAAACGCCCCCGTCTTCGCGCTCTCATGCCTGTGAACAGGGTTTATTAAGATTTGGCTGTGCTGTTCCTCGTCCCAACCACACGCGGAGGGCCACAATGTGCACAGCCTTACCCTGAAGCCAGCAAGCGTCACAACTTTACCCTGAAGTCCGCAAGCGTCACAACCTTACACTGAAGCCCGCAAGCGTCACAACCTTACGCTCAGGGCTGCAAACGTCACAACTTTACCTGCAGCTTGCACCACACACTACCCCCGCTATGCTGCCAATGATAGTAACAACACACCTACTAACCATCACACTCCTATAAGTGTGACAATTCGGACTATTTCAGGCCCCTAAAGCTGTAAGAATGGCTTGCGCGGCAGGAAATAGTAATTTTAACGAATATTTAATTAATAATTAACTGTTGTTGTGGTCATCTCTAAATTGGCCAGACAGCGCCGCCTTGTGGCAGACTGTCACAAGTGCCGGTGTTAAGTGCCGGTGCAAGGCACCGGAAACCAGTGGCTCAAATTAAGCACTGGACACAGCGTACGTGGTGATGAAATGTCAGATCAATGATGCAAAAGTCACACTATCACTGTACCCTATCTACATTGTACACCATCACATTGTGCTCATTTTAAGGTGCCTCACAGAGACTAGACGACCAGGGTAAATTCACGCATCAGGCATGCTTTCACTGCATGCATCCGTTTCTTCAGATGCTTAAGCTTAGCAAGTGTTGCACGGTGCTCTCCATTAGTAAAGCAGCCGTAAAAAGCAACATCAGCCAATTAAATGCTTACAATCTGCTACTGAAAGGGAGTACCCTGATGTCGTTTAAAGTTGAATAGTCAAATAACTGAGATGAGCAATATTAACACCAATCATTACAGCACTTACAAGTATCAGCACCTTTGGGAGAGTTGAGGCACAGGGGACCGTCACTGTAAGTGTCTCAACTAGAGTAGGAATATGGTGTAGGAAGAACACATGCATTTTTGGTGCATTAGAGATTGACTACTTTGTGTACCAGGCCCAGATAGGAGCAGAGGTCATTAGCAAGGATACAAAATGCACTGCGTTTACGCTAGGCTGTATGCAGGGAGTGTTTAAATGGAAATATACAAGCGCAGGTACTCACTATCTAGAGTAACTGTTTACTCCTGAGAAGTGCCAGTACTCTCCCATTAAATGTATTGTTACAGAGCGGTGCAGGTACTTTTTCACATTAAAGAACTGCAGGTACTCGGTACCAGACAGTACCTGACCATTTAAAGCACTGGCTGCATGGTATGAAAGCAGCGAGTTACTAATCCTAGTCGGCGCTGCACCTTTGCATTCTGGTATTTCTTATTTTGATTTCCTTGCCTGAAGCTAAGTGAGTTGTCAAGGGACCCCTCTTATTAGCAATTTTTCACTTAAAAAGTACGATTCAGTTCAGCTGCACTAAATTTACTTACTACAAAAAAAATGCTTTGAAGGAAATTCCAGCACGGGAAGGTTCCAGTGACATGGAATCATCTACTAACCTTACAGACCAGACCTCTAGTCACTTTTATAGCCAAATATTTGGAAAAATATATTACAGTGAATTATTTGGACACATTTTTTAAAATTACTTCTTGGGGTGGGGTGAGGGGGGACTATACACCTGGTTAGCTGCATTACCATTTGGTTAAGTCCTTAGAGACATGACCATTCTTAAAATGCCCATACTGGGAGTTTTTCATTTTCATGAGCTTCTTTTCAAGCAAGTCTTAAGAAAATGGCATATGATCAAGGTAACAAAGTGGGGACTCGCCTAGTGAGGCAACGGAGACAAATTAGAAAGTGGTTATCTAGGGAATATACAATTCTACTCCGGCTGAGTAGCCAAATTTGAAAAAGGGGAAATTAGAGGCCTTGAGAGAATATAACGACAGTGTACAAGTTAACCCCCGCCCCCTCCACCTTCATACCCTTTCCAAGCATATCCCTTGGCCAAAGTTATGTGCTTGAGATGCCCATCACACAGTCCAGGCTTAGCCGTCATGAAACCCATCAAACTATACAAGCAGCATGGCCTAGATGGCAACACAGGTAGCTTTTACAAAGCCTTCACTTCCACCATGGTGCCGCATCGGACATACCTTTTCAGCACATTTATGAAAGAAGGTGGTAATACCACAATGGGGGAGGATAATATTTGCTTAATATTAAAACCAGATAAAGATGCCAAGTCATGCACCACATACAGGCCGATCGCATTACATAATCTTGAGGTTACATTATACTCTTAAGAAACCTGCCATGTCTTTTCACAGGTGCTTGCCCCCATGCCTATCCACCTCTGGTCCAGGGTATTACTGCCTGTCACTGAGCTTTTGGTCAGGGCTTTGCCACTTGAGATGTCGTCTATATGGGCTTGAGAGGATTCCTGACACTAAGGATTATGGCTGCAATATGGATGCTGTCACTTGTTCACGCCTCCAGCCTGCATCCGGATCACTGACGCACTCGACTGATCGAGTCTGGACGCCTGAGAGCCCCAAGCCCTCGTTGTGGCTGCGAGGAAGAGCCGCGGCGGTGTGGGAGGCGAGCGGCGGTCGTAGGGAAAGACGGAGAGGGAGCAGAGGCGGTGAGCCCTTGAGATGCGGAGCTCCGGAGGGGCCATCACTGAGCCCGGAAGCCGGGAGTCCCGGAGCCGTCCACGCATTGTTCGAGCGCCCGGGAAAAGCTCTTCACTCCACTACACGGCCCTCACCCCTCGTCTACACAGGTCATGCCCTAGTCATGCCCTAGTGGACCCCACGAAGAGCAACGGAGGAGAAATGGAGGTGAGCTGTCTGCCCCTAAACCAGTGGACTGTTGTGGACTGCTGTGTTAGGTAGAACAAGGGGTAGAACAAGGGGTGCTTCCGGCCCCCAATGGACCTTACCCCCTCTCCACTATATTTCTGATTCGCTGTCTGGCACAGTTTTTTTAAAAAGCTTAAAAAAGGCCTCCTCAGCGGCAGCACCCCGGCGGCAGCAGCAATCTCACAGCGAATTTGGCAGATCTCTGATGTGATACTAAGTGTGACCAAGTGGGCCAAAGTGTGAGTCAGTGTGGTGTGGTGTGTACCCATATCCCGAGCGCGGCGGCTTTTAGCAGCTGTTGCAGAGTGAGCCCAGGTCCCTGGGGAAGCGACCCAGTTAGGTTTGGGTGTGGCCTGCGGGGAGGGGGGGGGGGTCTGGTGAGCTCCCGCTCGGGTGTTACCTAGCACCTCTCCAGCCCCTGAAGCTCCTCAACTCCTCCTCACACGTGTTTTCTGCCCCACAGTCCCAGGCCTCTGGCGAACACTTGGGGGCCACCAGCCTTACAGGCTAGGGAGCCATCTTGTAACTAACTGCCCAGTAAAGAGTAGTATTACTCCCTGAGTAATCACAAAAAGAGGCCGTCAATTACTGGAAAAGGTACCCGAGGATATTATTGGAGAGTCTTTTTTGTGGAAATGTGGAGTTAACATAGCAAGACAACAGCCACGATCCGTTCTGCGGCCACTAGCCCGAAACCAACAAGAGTCAACTAATTTTAGCAAGGATGAGATCCGGTAAGGTGTGGTGTAAGGCACAAGCCCCAATTAAAATGAAGCAAGAAAGACACCGCACTGGGGAACCTTTCTGCAAAAAGGAAACCACAAATCCAATTGTGCAGGTCCGTTGTCAATGTCGACGACCCCCCAAGTTCAGAGGAATCGTAGTGCCACCTATGACTCTGACCTAGACCTGAGCCCGGAGCTACGCCTAGAAGGTAGCCCCAAGGTCTTAACCACCCTAGTCTGCACTGTGGGCTTGAGGCCAGGCCAGATTGCTGACAAAGACAGTGACAAAGAAGATAAAAAATCGTTGGATCAGCACAATCTGTCAAAAATAACAGATTACTTCCGGCCATCAAGCAAACACGTCACAATTGAACAAGTAAATAAGAACGATAAATGTCAACCAGAAGTGACGGACGCTACTTGCCTTGTTCACACCTTTCCACCTCCTAACTCAGTATCCCTACCAAACTTGTATCCATCAAGTAGGTCACCTATGTATGCCCCAAACGATGTGGTGTATACAGATACAGCAGGCGCAGATGGGTGGGCACCTACATTTTTTGTATTTCCCGAATTCAAATTAAACAATGATGAGGATCCCCCCCGCTAGTCCAAGGAGGGACCTAATATAATCCCCCAGGGAACAACTATAGAAGAGGATTTAACCAAAAGGGCTCGGACAGCGACACCGGGAGAAACCCCCCCCAGCCTGTGGTCTGCTATACTGAACTCTATGCAAGCAACAGTACTGGCCTTAACTCACCACTCTAACAAAATGGACATCCAGGTGGACTTACTGAACACAATGGCAATCTTTGTGTCTGGAATTGATGAGAAACTCGAAAAACATAACGCACTACTCACAAGGGTCCAATTAAACCATCTAAATTATTTTAAAGTTTGTTCCTGCAAGGAGGTAGTTGAGAAACTAGTGCAACTCCCGGCTATCATGCAAGCAATACTGGGTGAAGTCAAAGACAACATTGGCCCGAGTTTTGACGCGGTACAACATTGAAAGAGGAAATATCCAGTCCAAAGAATGTAACTGCGTGGAGCCAAGTGGTTCCCATCGAAAGGCCGGCAGAGGAAGACTCCGTGGATATAGTGGAGGACAATTTCGAAACTCCGTCCAGGGTCCACCATGTATCACCTGAGGATGGGAGCATAAAAACTAACGCTCCTGACTTTCCCCGACAAACCAAAAGGGAAAGGAAACTAGCGGAAAAATGAAGAAATAAAATCCACTCGGGTAACAGAGAGCATTTATCCCTCCCAAACCACTCAACAGGAAGACCAGGATTGTCCAGGGATGGCTCAAACGGACCCGAAGACACATGGCACCACCGTGGCTCCATTCCACACTGTTGTTTACAACAAGGTAGTATCCCCTAAAAATTGAGGGCATTTTGTACCCCACACCCAGTGGATCTTTGCCATTGCGCAGTCCCCAACCAGAGGGCATTCCTGGAGTCCACCATGCTGGCCAGGATGACAAAATACCGTGCATGTGAAACCGCACGCAAAAGAATGCATGGAAGAAGAAACCCAGACACAGCCTTCAAGTGAACAGCCTCTCCTGGAACCTCAGTTGCAGGCGGAAATTGATGGCAATCAACTGACTTCGAGCGGTAGCGTCGGTCCCGATGAACCTTCTGGTTTAAACAACTCTAGTCAGATGCTGCTGTGGATCCCAGAATTTAAAATCGAGGGGCTTGCAAGACATCTTAAACCGCTCAAACATCCTGAAATTGCTCAAAGCCTTGCCGGACCTGGCCCATGTAAAGTCTGATGACATCTTTTCAATCAAGCTCCTGCCGGCAATAAGACGTCAGCTCATGGACCCCACTCTAGTCACCTTCTCATCCTCGGTGCTCCCGGCTCTGATTTTGGAAAAGAAAAAGCACCTAAAAGCCTGGGGCATCGAAGTAATTTCCTATCATGGGGATAGATATTCCCATGTCCTTCCAGTGGGGCCACCAATAAGTGAGGAACTGGCTCCCAACGGGTCTGTACTAAGAGGAGCTGGCGGAAGGTCTCCCGTGCGGTCCATCAGCAATCGGACTCAGATTTAATTAAAATGACTGTCAAAGTAACTAACGAAACAGCCTCCGGCCAGCCGCGAAGACTGGTAACAACCAATGAACAACAAACCTCTTTGGGCTGGCTACCGCAGCCCTGTCTCGAATCAGGAGCAGTCAAGATAGAGGCGAGGGAAGACCACCAGAAAAGGTTCCGGGCAGGCTGCCTGGTAGTCTGTTCTTGGAACATCAACGGTCTAAAGACAAAACTTTCGGATCCTGAATTCATAGGTTTCCTGAGATCCTTTGACATCTTGATGTTCCAGGAAACCTGGGCGCAGACTACTATCCCTCTTATTGGCTACAAAGAATACACGAAACCAGCAGAAAGAAAGAGCGCCTATGGGAGGGCAAAAGGGGGCCTGGCAATTTATATAAACACCATCATAACGTGTGAAATGGTAGAAGTGTTCGTGGACGACCCAAATATGCTAGTATTAAAACTGGAAGGTTGGGCTAATAATTCTAAAGATCCAATCATTGTTGTCAACCTGTACATCAATCCCAAGCAAAAAGCGACATCATCCAGGAGAATAGCAGCTCACTTATCCCAGTTGGAAGATAGCAATAATAAGGCACACTGGCTAGTTTCCGGAGACTTTAACCTCAACCTTTTTCCATTGTCCCTCGGAGGAACATATGGACGCAGTGGGCCCCCTCCCTGAGCAAGCAATACCATCAAAAACACAGAGGGATAATTTGGGAGAAGAACTCATAAAGGCCTGTGAACTATTGGGTCTGCTGGCACTAAATGGCCGAAAACCATCAGACATTCCAACTGTCTGGTCAAGGGTCTGTGGTAACGCGGTTTCAATCATAGATTACACCCTCGTTTCAATGCCCCTTTTCAACGAGGTTTGCGACTATAGGACATGCCATAGTGTGGAAAGCGATCACAATCCTCAGGTCATCATGGTGAACGCATCCCTACGCAAACTTGAGGCATTTCGCACGTTGTCGGGAGAAACACTCAGAAAACCTGAAACGCCTGAAGTGGAACTCTGGCTCGATCAACTCAAAAGCAGAGGATGCAATCTCAAGTTTACAGGTCCTAGTTCAACTAGATCTCAATCCTATAGCGACATGGGAGACTCTTGCCAATTATTTGACTAAGATCCACAGTGAGAACAGCCACAAAAAGGGAACTCTACTTGATCATGGTAAATCGTCAACTATGCCTGCCCATATTCGGAACATAAAAAAGGAAACAGGCAAACTTTTCAGGAAATCACGCCAACATCCAGGAGACCCGGATCTACTACAACAACTCCGCAATGGGAGACGGCAGCTAAAAAAAAAAAAAAAAAAGATCTGGAAGTATAAACAAGCAAAACATGAAACACTATGGGCCCAGCTATTACACGCATCTAAAACACACGACTTGAAAAAAAATCTGGCAGATAATTAATAGGAATGAGAAAGGTCCTGCAGCTGCAAATAACGCAAATATTAGCGAGACAGAAAGGGTGCATTACTTAAAGTCACACTTCAAGAGCAGTTTGACGCCTACAGCTAGCCCTCACTGTCCTAACAAAACCACTGTGGCACAGCGGATAATTACAGCAACCAAAGTAGAGATGGTCATCAAAAAGTCCCGGGCCGACTGTTCCCCCGGCCCAAATGGACTACCACAGGCATTATTCAAATATCTTGCCCCACAATGGGCGGACTTCCTAGCATCAATGTTTAATTTCATTTTGGAAAACAACGTTATTCCTGACAGCGGGAGGGGCTCCATACTCCATCCCATTTTTAAAAAAGGCTTGGCATTTTCACCCAGCAACTATAGATTAATAACATTGGTGGATGATGAGTTAAAATATTTTTCAACGCTGTTATTGCATGATCTGGAATCCTGGTTGCACGACAAAGGAAGAATCCCCTTAAACCAAACTGGCTTCCTTAGGGGCCATGGTACTTCCACCAATCTTATGACCCTGAGCCTAATTAGGAACAGAGCAAAAGCAACTGGGACACCTGTTTATATGTGCTTTGTTGATTTTAAAGCAGCTTTTGATGGTGTCCCCCGGGTTAAACTATGGGCCAAGCTTCAGCGATGGGGTATCCCACCGAACATCGTACGAGCAATTAGGCTGGTATATTCGGATAACTGGGTCAAGATTAAAATCGGTGATGGCTCGTGCGTATCAAGGAAGGTGCAAACCACTTCTGGCGTAAAACAGGGCTGTGTTCTAGCCCCCTTCCTCTTTAATTTATTTTTGGCAGATCTCTCTACTGAGCTAGACGAACAGAAGGCTCACACACCGAGTGTTGGAGGACAACAAATGTCGCTTATCCTTTATGCTGACGACCTGGTGCTGTTTAGCAACACTCGAATAGGCCTTCAAAGGCTGCTTAACACTCTTGGAGCTTACACTGAAAAGAATGGCCTGGAAATACATTTTTCGAAAACAAGTGTGATGGTGTGCAATCGTCCTTCTAAGACCAATCATAAATGGCTCATTAAGGGAAACAGAATCGACGAGGTCAAACTCTACGTATACATAGGAGTGAAAATAGACACAAATGGCTCCTTTGGTTCCCAGAAGAAGGTGACAAAGGCGAAAGCGCAGGCCATTAATTATGGCTTCTCGTCACTGGCCAGATCCATTCGAGGCCATGATCTAAAGCCCATGGGATTAGTTATGAAAGCCAAATTGTTGCCAACCCTTGCATACGGATAGGAGATCATGCTGAGGGACGATGCTCTTCTGTTAGATAAATTGATAAGAGCCTATAAACATATCTTTAGGCTCCCTAGTTTGGCCTCTCCTGCACAGATCCGGCTAGAATTCCTGCTTACAAAACAGACACTAGCTAGACCGGCGGCGTTCGTACAGCTTTGTTATACCCTGCGAGCAGCAGCTGAAAACACCCTGGCTAATCTAGTCTGGATCGAAATTAATCTACAACGGGGCAATATGGTGCTCTCAAGAAATATCTAGAAAACAGGATTAGGACGCTTGAACTGGGTGACCGTTGGACCTCTAATACTTCTGGGCAAACCTTTAAGAAACTAGTAAATAAATCAACTAAACTACAAAGTTGGGTGGCAGACAAAGAAAGCCTGTTTAGACGTCGCCATGGGAGGCTGGTGTTGAAATCATATTCCATTCTAAGAGAATCAGCCCGGTTGGCCGCACCCTTCCACTGAAGATCAAACAGTCATTTCTGGCCTTAAGATTCGGAGAAATACCCACACTAGACCTCATGCCAAAATGGAGAATGACCGGTCTAAGTGAAGATCGGTCCTGCCGTCCATGCCACCAGGGGAATGAAACATTGCTTCACATTGTATGCATTTGTCCTGTATTGATGGTTCAACGAAAATCTCTATTAAGACGGGAGTTCCTTGAACGGGGAATTAGGTTGTGCTGGCCTGCTCTGGTGGAGTCCATGGACCCACGCAACACAATGCTGAACATTCCACTGACTCAGTTATTGAACATTTTTAAAAGGATGATCAGCGAACAGGTTATGCGATGAGTAATCTGGAGGGGGCTCCCAAATCCAATTTTAAAACGTTATAAACCAGAAATCTTAGGCAAATTTAACATGCACAGATAAATCGGCAAGGACGGGCTACTAGGGACTGCAATAATTAGCTGCTCCCTATTCAGTCTTGCTCGAATAACTACTTCGTCTATTCTGGTATTTGCAATGATGTAAAGTTTTGTACATTTGCATTTTTACAATGGGACTCATAGCCCAGCCGGCACTGTATACACATCCGCCTCGGTCCTGCTTATATGCACCTTAATTACTTCTATTAATATACTTAAGGGAACTTGAGCCGTCTGTATGGCAACTTTGCATTTTTAGATATTAGGGAAAAGATCAGCCCCTGTTTAGCCACTTTTATCCAATGTAGTTGTGTAGTTGGCATCTTGACAAAAATACCTAGGAAGGAATGTTGAAGAAAGCTACGGGCTAGTGGCACGATGCCCAGTGGCCGTATTCGCTTTATGATAAATCTCCTTTTAATTAATTTTGTATGCATTTTTAAACATTTTGAAGTGTGTGATTTTGTTTATGGTTTTAATTGACTAATAAACTAATAATACTAACAATACTCCTCATCATCATCACTGTCAGTCAAGGCATAATGCAAGTCGTGACTATATGGCCCAGGGCAGTCTTAACAGCATTATAGGCCCCCGGGCAAAGCAGTGCACTGGGCCCTGACTACACAACCACTCACAGGAATAAAAATGTTTAACAGAAAATTAGCGTTAAATTCTGGTCTGCAATGGGCCCCCTATGCTCATGGGGCCCCCCCCCCCCCGACAACTGCCCAGCGTGCCCATTCGTTAAGACGGCACTGGGCCCATCTGAGAGACAGGAAGAGTGGGATTCAAGGATCTATGGCAGAATTCAAGGATCCTGCAGTCTATAAAAACCACACTTGGGTGGAGCAGGGTGAGATGGTGAGCAGCAAGTGCTTGGCTTTTTCCCTGTTGATTAGATGAACCCACTGCTTGAGCTCTACTCTTCCCCTGTATTCCTCTTCTGGCCTCAGATCTTCACCTGTGTTCCTGGCTCCCATGTACAGATGATCATCTTGCTGTCTAGCTTGAACATTTTCCCCATATTTTCATTTTGTAGGGCTTCTTGAAATATTTTCTGCAGTTTAACCTGAAAGAGTGCCTTTGCGGCCTTGGAATTATTCAACCTCACCCAGCACCGCCTTGAGGCTTCAGGTTAGAGATAACTAGGGAGACTGATATTGTTCGGTTGTGGACTCCCGTTGGGCCTGTTACTATCCCCTGCACCTACATACTGGGACTCTGACACACCCTCAAGGTTGCGCTGTAACCAGTAGCAGCTCGTCCGCTAAGGCGGAGGAGCATCGCCCCACTGCCAGGAACAATAATACGCAATGTTATCATTGTATTTTTTCCTCCTGCTGCGGTAGTTAGTGAGGGGGCGGGGTGGAGCTGCAGGGGAGGAGTGGTAGAACACTCCTGTACACAATGACTGTTTGGTCGGACTTCTTGGGCCGCCCAAAACAGTCATGCGCACTCCTCTGTTCTCCATGCAAGCTGTATTACAGCCTGCATGGAGAACATGCCAACCCCTTCAGCCCTTGGCTGAGCGCCGTGTCATGGCGCTCAGACCAATCACAACGCTGTATTGCAGTGTTGTGATTGGCTTAAGGGTGGGAGGCTGGCTGCCTGCTTCCTGTTCCAACCTGGAGTCGGACACAGGCGAGCAGGAGAGAAGACGCGTGACCCGGCAAGGTAAGTTTACATTTTTTTTAAAGCAGACATACACACACCCCCCACGCCCGGCCCCCTCCACGCGGGTCATGCCGGCCACCCCAGGCTGTAACAACTGTTTCTTGAGGCTTCACAGTTTTATATGCAGATCCTGTTTTAACCTTTATCTCTGACAAGTTTCTCAAGTTGTGGAATATTAAATACTGTTATAGGACACAGGAACAAAAGTCTCATGACAATTCTTTAGCAAGATAAAGTATAGAAAAGCAGTCACTTGGGAGAAACTGCAGAAAATCAGAATCTCCTGACAAAACTAGCTGTGACTACAAGCCAACGCCTCCGATCTGCCTGTTCATTTCCCTATATCCCTTCCCCCCCTACACCTTCAGCACAGAGCATGTTCTTGGATGGGTTTGGCACTGTCAAAAGAGAAGGAGATTGGAGGGTTTCAAGTCATTCCAACAGTAACATATAGATCCACAGGTTAGTGGTTACTTGAGTCTGACAATATTGGCTTAAAATCTGGATCCTCTTCTCTCAGACTTAACCCACTCCAACCAGTCTAGGTTTATTAAAAAGGTAAGCAAACACAACATTTACTGCATAATCCGTTTGGTCAAAAAAGCAAAGATAGAATTACCAGTTTGACTTATTTCATTAGATGTCGAAAAGGCTTTTAACCAAGAGGACTGGTGGTTTCCTACTAAAACGACAGATTTGTATTCAAGCCTAAATTTATATTTATGGTGATGACAGGGTAATATGCTCCCACACAGGATCTCATTAAAATGGCAGAGTATCATGCTTGTTCCAAATAAGCATAGGTTGCACATCAGGGATGCTCCTTACCTCGATTACTCTTCAGTCTCAGCATTCAGCCCATCACAGATTAGTGCAAAGAAGTAAGAGGCATACCATTTGGACTAGACACACCTAAGAATCACATTTGTAGAGGACATTCTGTTAATACTGACCACACCAGACATCCTCATTATGGCTCCAGTCACAGCTCATGGCATACAAAGCAGAGGCAGGGTTTAAAATAAATCATTCAGAGTCCGAAATCTTAATCTTGATATTGCCCACAGCTGCAGTACTGGCACTGTAGTTCCGGTTACATTTTAAATAGACTAACAGTTCGGTTATACATAGGTGTCCATATTACTCTGGACCCACAACACCTCTATAGAGCAAATTAACCATGATTTTAGCCTCCAAACAATGTATCGGATATGATCGCCACTCTTCCTCTCTTGGCTGGGCAGAAAAATAATTTAAAGATTAATGCATTGTCCAGAGTCCCATGTCTCGATAGGCTCTTCATGTGAACTTTTCGTGAAACTCAAGAAAATTACTTTGAATTGTATTTGGCAGGGTAATCAAGTCAGACTGGCACATTAAGTTCTACACAAACCTAAATAAGCTGATGGGATGGCATTCCTAAAGTAAATGACATTATACAGCAGCACAGCTGCGAGTCATATATGACTTGGCCCATAGGAAAGCGTAATCTGTGGATACACATGGAAAAGGCAGTGGTGGGTAGAACCCATTGGCACTTAATATGGAAACCAAAGCAAGATAGGCCCAAAGTCTATATTAACGCTCCACCCAACATCTGAGGTAATCTTATAAGGTACTATGGCTTGGCTTCCTTTGCCTTCCCGCACATCCCCATTCATTATAATCCAACTTTTATACCAGCACTAGAACCAGGGCCTTTTGACAAATAGAAACAGGGTAACTGTCTATCTCGGACATGTTCTACAGGCCCACGGTGCTATTTAGAAACACGTAAACTACAATGCCAGCTCACTGAAACTGAAAGATGCCACCAGGCTAAACTAGATCATTGAGTAATGAACCAAACTATTACAGGAGGCCGCCATTTGAGATCGAACCAGATTGAAACATTTGTGTAAACAGCTTGTGCCACAAAGGGGACAATCTCTGCTTTGTATACTGTTCTCTTGAAAGCATCAAACCCTCGACAACACCAATATAGGGCTAGATGGAAAGCAATCTTTGTCAGGGACATAGAAGAGAATCAATGGAGGACACCGTGGCCAATATATACTCGTAACTCTAGTAGCATTCTTGGCAAAGAGGTCCATTAAAAGGTTGCCTTTAAATGGTGAGCATGCCTGGCCAGATTAAACAAATGTTACCCTCATGTCACTGCCTTATGCTGGGGGAAAATGTGAACTCCTAGGGAATGTCAAGCATGTATATAGTGGAATTGCCCATAGATCCAAACTTGTTGGGCGGAAACTATCTGCTATGAAGACAATACTCTACTCTCATGCCATCAGATATCTCCCTTCTTACTTTTGGTATTCGCTCTCAGACTTTAAAATACCAAACCAGGGTGCACCGTATCATAATGTGGAACTACTTGGAGGCTGGGAAAACCATCTTATAATCCTTTTACGGGAAGAAGGCATCTCCTTCCATCTTGCTGTGGCATTTATGAATGCAATGTCAATAGAGAGAATCTCGAGGGGAATGCCGACCAATACAAAGATTCTGATACATATTTCGGTCCATTATTAGCATATGTCAGAGGTACTCATATGGTCTCCTGCTGCCCCCAATCTACAACCCTTAAACCTATTCAAATACTGGAAGTTGGACCATGGGGATCGCCAAAACCTAATGATCATGGCACCTGGACCACAGTAATAAACACACATCACTACACGTACACCACCACGTACAATTTAGTTACCTTGAGGTAAATGAGTAACACATACTCTCTAAGGAAAGTTCCCCCATTTTGTTTGAAATGTTAAAAAGTTGTTGAGGGGGTAGAGAGAGGTAAACTGGCGGGTATGGGGTATTTCAAAGCTTCTGCAGAAATTCTGCTTTGACCCTCTGTGCTATTTTCTGGATTATGAATCAGTGACACTGTGCATGTGTACTTTGCATTACAGGTTATAAAAATTAGAAGTATTTAAACAAATACATGCTTTGTAACAAATACATTTCAAAACCGGAGCTCTCAAAATACAAAATGTAATGTCAGAATTATTCCAAAATGTTCTTGGCAGAAGGGACCCTACCTACAATATGAACATGATTAATTTTGTTTGGTATGCTCGATGGACTGAGAGGCTGGTGTAGAATTTGAGAGGGCTGTTTTTGTTAGCCAGTTCGTACCTGCTTCGGTCAGATCCCAAGACACTAAATACAGAAAACCAAAAGCCAATTGATGCACCAGAATAAATGGAAGAGAGAAATCCACTTTATACTAATTTGTTTTCTTAATCACTAGAATTAAACGGTTTAAGATAAAAGCACAAAGAGCATTAGGACAGAAAGGTGAGATGCTATGGAAAAGACAATTATTTTGAGAGCAACTAGGAGGATGGATCCCTATTTCGAACAACATTCCAAGCGTAGTTGAAGATACAGTCTTGCTTTCAATACTTTATCAGGTATTTTATCTAATGTGTTAGGACACTGTAGAAGCTAAAAACCCAATTCTACAAGTTTGTACCTGAAAATAAGCGTACCAGGCGGCTAACAGTAAAACTAGCACTGGTAAAAAAAATGTTAGGAAACAATCTGCAAAGAAGGAAAACCAAGGAGGGCGAGATAAGAGATGGCATGTGAGCGTGTCAAACAGCGCACGCCTGACACCCAGAGAAATGATAGGTACAGGAGGATTTTTTTTTTTACAATCCATAGAAATAAGTCACTATTTTGCTTGTTTAAAAAAAATGTGACAGTTTATAGTGTTGGCCTGTTGAAATAGGTATGACATCTCATAATACTGACAGCAGAATCCGAGTAATGCATTTTTATCTTGAGGTGGTAAAACAAGAGTAGGAACAAAGACCTGCTGGAGAGGAGTAAGGAAAAAAACATAAGCCACCGGGTATAAAATCACTCAAGAACAGCACTGAAAAGCGAGGGAAAGGAACCCCTTGCTAATGCCTTTGAACGGACCTGCATCATTAAACTCGTCACGTGAATACACAACTGCACATCGATCAATTAATCCCACGCGCTCTTATTGCTGCAATACTCTACTGCCCCACAACCAAGTCACAATCCCAACTCAATCAAGGAACGCCTGGAACTGATATTTCACCTTCAGACAAAGGCTAACTGAAGTGCAATTGTGGGCACATAGTTTATGGGCCAATAGGTCAGATATAAAACCTGCAACTGACCTCAATGAGAGCATGCAAGCCCTTGGTTTACAACACAGAGGGGACCAACGCACACAGCTGGGGACACCCTCGATCTTATTATCTTCATGTGCAACCTTGAAACCCCTGATCCAGTTGTACAGCCAAAGGCATGGTCAGAACACTCAATCTCCGCTAACCTGATCCAACTTACTGACACTCACTGCTCGCAACTACAAAAAGAAAGCGTTTATAGACAATTCAAAATGTAAATATCTGTAAATGAACTGTACACATTCAGCAGTTAGAAAGGCAAAAATGAAGCACTTTTTTGTATTTCTGAAGTGTGACGGAAAAAAGATTTTAATAGAATCAAAACAAGTCGAGACACTATACTTGGTGATGCCCAAATAGTAAGTATTCACTGAAACCTGATTTCCACACATTCTCATTTGTGTGCAATATAGTTTGATCAGTAAAACGGTTTGTGCATATTTAGTGGCCATTTCAATGGAAACCGTGCAGTCTGTAAATGACAGTGCACTACCACACAAGCCATTAATTACATTAAAAACCTCGCCTGCCTCAGGTCCATTAAAGCAAGGTGGTTGTGAAAGTTTGTCGTTCTAAAAATTAGGTTGTGGTTCTAAAAAGTTTGGGAAGCACTGCCTTAGTGGACTAAACTCACAGGGCAATGCAGTTTTCCTGCACAGGTTAGGAAACTGGGCAGGAATGGCAGGCATAGCCCTAGCATGGATCCAATCATTCCTCTCTAACTGCAGTGAAAAAAAAATCTTGTTCGGAACACCTGAATCTTTACCTTTTAGCCTGTGGCACCATGCAGTGTTCATGACTTTCTTGCCTTTTGTTCAAATTTTATGTACACCCTTTGGCAAAGCTTCTTAAGCAATAACAAGTTATCTTCCAAATGAAAGCATACGGCACCCAAATTCATTTCCAGCTAGCCAACAACCCAAAACCACTATCACCGCATTGTGTCTGGGCTGCTTCCTCGTCTCGATGAAGGAAAGCTTACTTTGATTAAATGGTACCAAGACTGATATTTGGGTGAAAATTAGCCTGTCTTATTACCCTTTTGACTGGTCTCTCTTATCCCCCACTGAGACCAGCAATGTTATTCTTTAAGTCAGCTCAATGGTGAAAGATTGTTCTCCAGCTCTATACAACATATTCCCTTTTACTCCAGTCTGACGACCGGGTGGCACTATCCATAGGCCTCGTTATCTTTTGCCTAGACTACTACAATGTGATTTACTCTGTAGCCTGTTGAATGAATGTTTTGCAGAGGTCAAAGACTACAAAACCAGGAAGTCGGATTGTACCAGAGCCTACATAAGTGGAACCACATCAAGCCTGCCTTGATGGCTGTCAGTCGAAATCTACATCAAATTCAAGGTTAGCTGCACCATTCACAAAGAGTACTGGCAAAAATGCCCAAAATACGTGTAAAACCTTGCTCCACGAAAACACCCCAGCCTGAAATCCTTGCCAATCCAATCGAGTAACAATCGTTCAAGAGGGTGACACACAATCACAGGCGGTACAATACTCAAGACCCTGGATTAACCTTTGCTACTACGAGATCTGAATTCAAGAACGTGTGTATCACAAAACTCATGTATTCAGAGCACTTTAAATTGAGTCTCAGGAGCTGTGATTACAGAATATCAACTATGGGAGCCTA
Source organism: Calotriton arnoldi (assembly GCA_963921515.1). Taxonomy (NCBI): domain Eukaryota; kingdom Metazoa; phylum Chordata; class Amphibia; order Caudata; family Salamandridae; genus Calotriton; species Calotriton arnoldi. The sequence goes on from CAWUFW010002204.1 coordinate 1,427,763, forward strand.
CCCTACATGACTGGACACAATGGAAACTGAAAATGTAATAAGAAAAGTATGATTAAATGTCTTATATTCTAAACAACACAATGTCATTGTGTCAGTTTCCTTCCTTTCTTTCCTCCTTTAGGTAACCCACATCTCTACCATACCATGCACCATCATGCTACCATTGTACCACACTCCAGGATGCCTTATATTTTCCATGACTGTATCAAGCCCCCAACCCTCTGAGGTTTCTCCTCCTGAAGAAGCTCACACTTTCAGGATTGGCCTGTCAAGGCACACCTGGCCATGCTTAAGATCATCCTTAAAATCATAATGAGACAATCCGCTCACAGAAGCCAGGATCTCAAGTGTCATGCCCCAAGGGCAGGAACGTGCTTCATTCAATACAATATAGCAGCGTTTCCCAAACTGTGGGTCGCAAGCAGATTTTTGGTGGGTCGGGTAAGTCAGAGGAATAAATAAAGATGCTTTTAAATTCTATTTTTCCAATTCTGAAGTGTGTTGGAAACCGAGATTTTAATAGAATCAAAGCAAATTAAGATGCACTACTGGGTGCTGCATAAATATTCACAGAAATCCGATTTCTGCACATTATCATTTGAGTGCTGTATAGTTTTATCAGTCAGTCTGTATGTCTGTGCAAAGTTTATAGTCATTTCAGGGAAAAAGTGCTGTCTGTAAATGACAATACGCTACCACACGATGCATTTGTTGCATTCAAAATTGCCCCTCATGTCCATTAAAGGTAGGTGGGTCACGTATGTTTGTTGTTCTAAAAAGTGGGTTGTGGTTCTAAAAACTTTGGGAGCCACTGAAATATATAATTAAGTCCACATCCAAGAATGACAACCATTCTAGGTAGTTATGGATCCACAGATTTACAATCCAGATCCAGGCTAGAGGTGGGTGAATTTTTAATTATGCCTGTGTAGCTGGCATGTTCACCAAATTTGCCAGAGGATGGTGTGGATAAAATGTCCCCATTCCTCCATGGAGATGTTAAATTGCACAAAATTATAGCCCAATGCCACAAACATGATTAGGACTGTATTCATATCAGCATGCTCTTCCTCATACAATGCTATACTTGCCATGAGGAACAAAGCTAGGTCATGACCTCCAAGTAGACCAAGGAAGCGTCAGCACAGATGAGAAACCAAAAAATGACCGTGATATCTCACAAAGGGGGTAAGAGCACATACCCACACCCAACCCCTCAACCCGCACAACGGCAAAGAGCGAACCTGAGAAGTTCAAGAGGAGCCACATTTACCAAATTGTTTGCACCTCTACTAATGACAAAAACCTAGATTCAATGTAAATTCGAATATCAGTTGGTTTAGAATCAAATTATCTTATTGCCTCTTTGGATTAACCATAAATAATGGCAAAAACTATGTAATAAATAAATTTTTGGGTATTAAGAGTGAAAATATGATTAACTGGTAAACTGGTTGGTAGCATCGAAAACGTTAAAATAGAAACACTGGCCATTTGGCAAGCAGCTCGTGTTGTCAGCACACTACGAACGTATAAGATACATTAGAACGCAGTAATAGATATTTTTAAACTACAGACTGTAGCTGAAGCCAAAGTACCAGCTGTAGCTGGAGACTAGAAATCAATGGTGTTAATTAGAAAGCCGCGCCCTTTGCCAGAAGAGGATATCCAATAAAAAAAGATTATGAAGCAGATGCGGAATGCTTCTCTACAGGTCAGGTCTCTTGTCTAAACATGGCAACCATCACTCAACAGATGAGGGTTATCAGATAAAGATTCTGAAAGAGTGTATCCACTGGCCCAGGTCTTCCATGGCACTAAGCAGAGTTTGAAATGCTTTGTTATCCACACTGTGCATGGCAAAAGGGCTATGATATGCCATGTAAAACGGGACGAGAGGGCCACTCAGATCTCAGTCTCACAACGCCAGTCATTATCCTACTATTTCAAGGGAGCCCGTACTTTACTCTTCATTTAACTTCACGCACTTTTCAAATCAGATGTCACTGAAACTGCTCTGGAACGAATCTCTCCTGAATTTCAGAGAGGTGGCAAAGGTAGAGTCCTTATCGTTTAGTGTTATTTTTCCACCCACATCCCAAATGCACTAACCCATAAATATACAAAAAAAAGGGAGTGGGAGACCCAATAGACCCTTGGAGGCTTGGGCAATCAGTGAATTAGCAGGTAAGTATGCCTACAAGGGACTAATAAACAAGCAATTGAGATAAGACCGAAACGTCGACAACTACACCTATTTTCTTCTTTTTGAATTGGTCACGTTGGGATTTGTTTTCTGTTTTGATCAGTTACTTTTTCCTGTTATATAATTTCTTTGAAATAGGTGTCCACGTGGGCGACAATGAGGTGTGTAATAAACTATGTGTAAATCCTAGTCGCTATGTGTCGTGTTATATATTTATATGTATAAGTTTTCTGTACCCTTCAACAAAAACTTTATCATAAATTTGTATTTTGAAAAAAGAATACCCGTGTCAAATTAGTTTGATAGATTCGCTCAAATTGAAATAAGCTGATTTAATTTTAAATAACTCAATGTAAGCTACTGATTAGAGCTTATCTCCATTGCTTGTTTATTTGTGATTGAATTGTGCGAAATAAGAGAATCCCTTGTAGGCACACTTACTAACCCATAAAAAGTACCACATAATCACGGTGAGTCGACTGACCAGCCGCGTAGACATCTGCATACTTTGGGGTGGAGTTTCCCTTCAGTATCAGAGCTCCCCTAAACAGAAACAAGGAAATGCTGCTTCAAGTCCGCAGCCGATACTTTAGATTTGATTTCTACACCCCCCCCCCACAACCCTCCCCCCACTCTTGTGCCAAAATCATTTGCTATAAATGCACTGCAGAACAAAGGCATTTAAATTTGAGAACAGTTTACAACTAGAGAAAATAGTTTCAGGATTTGCCGATGGTGACGTAGGCTAAGAAAAACAGACGTTTTTATACACTGTATTAATTAATTAATCCTTCCAGAATACAAAACGGTATTGGAAGGTTTACCGAGACATGCCCCCCCAACCATATATAGTGACTACGTTTCCATGATATAATTTGTACCATTCTGAGGTTCGAAACTGGACAAGTACCTGCCTCGAGCAACTCACCTTATGTCCAACAAGAGCAATAAATTATGTTAAGAAATTGAGCTATACAACATGTACCATAGTAAACAGGCCAGCGATGTGAATATCTATTTTTGGAACATTCAAGTTCATTGTTAAACACGAGAATTGTTTTTTGTGCGTTAGTGAGATACGAGTTTACTGCAAGGTTTCAACTCGGATAATTTGTTTCAAACTCTTGAGAGAGAAAGGGAAATTATTTTTTTGTATTTTTTATGTGGGCTACTGCGGATTACTTGCATTAAGAGGCTGGGGTACACAAACTGTCGTAGGACGCAGGCAAGAGGGCCTACTGGGACCTAAACAGGGTCCCAACAGCTTATGCTCACCAGCACGTCGGAAGGAATACCTCATCATTCACAGTCATGGAAGGAGGAAAGATTACGTGACTGAGGGAAGACTTTCATTTTCTTATGTTGCGTTCTCACTTTAAAAGAATATGCCTTTTACTGTTTTGCTTTCATACACGAGCTTCTTTACAGAACATGATTTTCTATCGACGTTATGAACACTTTGGGGAATCTTCTCATATTAAATAATGCTATATTCCAATAGTCACACAGATAGACTGAAGCTGAGATTTCTCTCCATGTAGACAAATCTAAGGGATTATTTTTTTACATTAAAAACAAAACCACGTCACAGAAAACAAATGAAAATTAACACTGAAACAAATTTAAAGCAGTCTATATGAAACAGAAGATCAGCTTGAACACCGGTTCTTAACCTTTTGATTTCTGTGGACCCCCACTGACTGATTACTGAAATCCGGGGACCCCGCTGAGTCATTACTGGAAGTCGGTCAAAGCAATTTCTATGATTTGAACCAGAAAAACCAAACAAAAATCAAAAAACAATTATACACCAAACAAACGCTCAAATATTGAAATATTTCATTTAAATTTAGAATCAAATATAGGAACATTTTTCACATTTTCAATTTTGCTTAGATTGTGCATACTTTATTAAATTTGATCGATTCATTTTAATATGATTTAACTTTGTAAAACAGTTGCAGACTCCCTGAGTGGGCCTTACGAACCCTCAGGGGTACTCGGACCATAGTTTAAGAACCAGTGGGCTAGAATGTTTACCATGGTGTGGTGCCCAAAACTGGCCCCAAATGCCACTGAGTTCATAAGCCAATCACCTACACTTGTATATTCATCCTTTTGTCGTTGCTCATAGATTAGCTGCACGTCCACCAACCACTCCAGGGGGATGGAGTAATTCTGCAGCAACAAAACGTGTAATCAGATGTAAGCCTCTACTATGGTATTTGAGAATAAAACAACCAAACTTGGGTTTAAAAACGAGGATTGACCAAGACATCTGAAGGTAATCATGCCTCCTTTGTGCCGACACAGCAAGATAATTCCCATTTTCAAACAAAATAAAGGATACTATTTGCTCACGTCTCAGTCTAGAGTTTGCAGCAAAAGGTCTGGTTAAATTCACACAAAAACAGAAACATACACGACAACCTGAGCTATCCAGAGTACAGGCTGTCTATTGCCAATCTAAAAACAGTTTAAACTTACTTAGATCGGGTGAATACTCAATACAGCTTGCTTTTAAAAAAAAAAATCAGACAGGCAGTCAGAAACGTTATATCCGTACTACAGTTTAAGTGTTCTAATGCCAGATTTTGTGTGCTTTTTGTTCTTGTATACCGCTCAAAATACAAATAAATAAATGGTCCTAGTGACATGGGCTGAACAAATACATAAGTTGCAAATACGAAAAAAGAGAGTATTCAATGTGTCGACAAACTACACCCCTTTTTTTTTTATTCTCACCTATAATCAATTGACTTAAAGGATGATCAGAAGAAAACATTACTACTCGGTAGCCATTCTTTTAAAATCAACTTTTCAGAAAAGTGCCCAAGGTAAGGTGGAATGAAACGTTATATGGAAAGAATGTAGTGGCAAACCGTCTTCTCTCAATTTTGCCTCTATATAGATCTCTGCATGAATATAGTTTTCACTCCATGGCAGAATAAACAGATCAGTGACAAAAGACGGAGGACCACCAGAGCGATACGTAACATGGCAGACAAGAGATACCTTGGACTAAGGACCACTTAATGCATTGGAACAGAAGCGACTCTGAGACATCACACTGTATCCAGTGCATGAACCAGTGGTGTTAGAAGAACAAGCATTTGCAATAAACTCATGCAAATACAAGGCCTATTGCATTGCAAATATTTTTTATGTTGTCAAAGCCCCCATGCCGCACACGTGCATGAAGGCTACGCACCTTACTTTAGAAGAGCCGTGTCTAAGGAAAGGTGCACTGCCGCTATTAAAGTGTTTGTCAAACATGCTTTTTTAGGTCTCGCAGACCTAGCACTGGAGCGCGCATGTGCTCCTCGCTCTGCGAGGCTTATAGTAATTGGGTAGATTTCTGTAGTGGACTTGTAGCCACGCCCATCATTTTGATTGGCTGGCGTTATCGTTTATGTTAAACGCTGGGCTCCGATTGGAAAGGAGGCTTCTTGGTTAACGCCCTGTCTCCTTTTGGCCCCGCCCATCCGGACTGGATCATTTCCTTGCGGCGATATACAGTCTCCTTTAAATTAGTCGGTAAGCACATTTTTGTCCAGCTTGTTTCATTCTGCTTTGGCGCGCTGCCGCTGAGCGGCGTCCGCTAGGGACACCGCACTCACTTCATTTATTTATATTTAGCGTTTCTGTTCAGAGTGGCGTCCACTTCAGGGACACCGCGCTCTGTTAGTATTTTTGTTAACCTTAATTGGAAACATTAGGTTTCTAAATTGTATATATTCGTTTATTTTTAAAATATATTCAATAAATGATTGCATTTCTCCTTAAATAGCTGAAAACTTACGATTGCGATATTTACGCTCTGTGGGTCCACTTTATCCAATCATTTGTCTACGCAGTTATCCGATAGGTCGGACAATGTTTCCCCGACAGGCTATGCGGCGACAGGCATGGCGGCAGCTGGTGCCGTTCGCTTCAGCTTCCTGCTGACCGGAGGTCGTGCTGGTCGCAGGCTTTGAGGCTCGGCACCAGGTGAGCTTTGTAACTGGAATAGCAGGGTCCGGGGGATTGTTACAAAATATTCGTGGTGACCGGGTTCCGATGTGATCCCATTGGACAAACTCCATTAGAAGGGTGCCCTTTGAGTTACTAGCGCCACGGCTGTCAAATTATATTCTACTATTTATATACCGCTGTCTATCTACCTCTAAGTCGGGTGCTGACAATCTTGTCTGCTGTACCATGTAGGGTGTGTGTTTAGAGCAATGCTTTAAGTGGTAATAGTAATACTGAAGTGCATCTACTCACTATCCAGTGTACTTGTCTGCTTTTAGGAAGTGCCGGTATTTTAAATGTATTGTAGCATAGCTCAGAAGTCTAGGTTCTCTCCCTTTCAAATTAAGGCAGTGGAGGTACTCAGAACAGTGTCTGTGTAACAAGATGAATGAATGCTCAGCGTAGGCAAGATGATTGAAGAGACTTTATTCCAAATGTAAAAAAGCCCACGAAGCGGCACATTTTTGGTGCGGATCCCAATAGCTAACTGCTTGCTGTCCTGTCCTTGCAAGAACCCCTGTAACTTTCGTCCGCCCAACCTCCTTTAGAACAAGCATTTGCAGTGCAATAGCTCTCGCATTTACGCAAGTTTGAGCTATTCACATTGCAAATAACAATGCCTTTTATTTTTGTTGGCATTGTAAATGAGAATGCCTTTTATTTAAGTTTTAAAAACAAAAACAAAAATAAAAGGCATTGTTATTTGCAATGTGAATAGCTCAAACTCGCGTAAATGCGAGACCTATTGCATTGTAAATGCTCGTTAGTAAAAGCCCTCATGCCGCTGTTTCAGGGCCAGTCCTCATGGGAGGTTTCAAACGAAGACAAGGCGGTACTAAGGAGGGACTAATATGGCGAATAAGGAATCAGAAGCCAGCATTTACAAAGGACAACGACTCAAGTCAATGAAAAATATGGACGGAGAGTGGGCGGAGGTTCAAACCCCTAACTCAATACAGCATGCCTCGCAGAGCAGCGCATGCGCTGCCCAGGATCGACATAAAAAGCAGGGAAATGTGCAAACTGAACGGAATGGATTGTCTTAACCTGCTTTTAACGCCGATTTAAATTAACATCTGTGGCAGTCGCACCAAACCTCACCAGTTTTCCAAAAATAGGTTGTTACATGCCTGCATTCTTCCACTCACCCCAAGATCCAGATATTAAGGACATTGTCATTTACCAACCCGCTTAGTACTTCATTACTTCTAAAGGCTCAGTGAGTGGCATAGCTTTCCAAAAATAAAGACCTCCAGTAACGGGTCCTCAAGTGAGCAGGTTAATATATTATTTTGAATTTAGGGGACAATATAACAGCAAAATTCGCACAAATATAGTAGCACACCAAGTGAAGGGCTGGGTGAAGCGCTCCCTTAATATACATTTTGTAATACTGAACAAATAAGGCAGAAATAGGAATAAAAACAGTAAGTCACATGGTTTAGTCCAAGAAGACCAGCAGTTCCACAGAGTTGAAACGAGAAGCGGACCAGCCCATCTGACAACAAATCAGTGCCAGTGGAACTTGCCCAAAGAACCTAGCCTGGCCTAGATGTTTGGCCAAAATCAGGCTGGAATGGTAATCTGGAGCATGTTCAGTACTTAACTGTCTACAGTCTGAAGGGCATGAGCAACTGCTCAACCCAGAAGGAAGAAGGAACCCACACACTGGTAACAAACCTGAAGGGAAAAGGCTGAGACCACCTCCTATGGACTGATGGGACTTAAAAATACCACTAATCTCATGAAGCTCCCTCACAAGTTAAGATCCCAAAGCATTCGCGATTGTACCTATTCAGTTTTGTACATTATCAGCCAAGTGTGTATTTTAAAATACACCACCTGCCACAAATGTTCCCAAAATTGCACCTAATAACACCAAAGCAGTGAATCCCAAAAAGTCTAAATGTGATAACTAAGGCCACTTTTAGGTCCTCGTCTAATACCGATCTCAGCAAAGGCTGTAGTTTACAATGCTTGTTGTGTATTAAATTAAGCCATGTACATCATCGTAGCCTGTGGCACACTGAATCGCACCTTCAACTACAGGGCCTCTGCCATGACTTTTTCAGTAAACTAATCAATGTAGCGTGTCTATCAAAACATATCTGACATCTATAACATACTGAATATCACAAGGTCCAAAATGTCTTTGATTTCATTTGTTCTTTGCAATAATGTAAAATTAGCTCTGGACAAGGAACAAGTGCTACTTGACATTCAATATCTCACTTTCCTGAGCACTCTCCAATCCAAATCGCTATCAACATTTAGCTGAAGTTGAAAATGAGGGAATGGATGATGAGAGAGGGCATATTAAATTAGGAAAGCACAGCGAACAGCCTTCTATCTACCAGCTTTTTATAAATGTCCATATGCACCATTAGGAACATATCTTTACCAAACTATCAGCTTTGCAAGGTGAGACAGCACTCAAGCTTCTAATCTGGGGTGTCCACCTTGGGATTTGAGGAGTCAGCAATAGTAAGGAACATTGAGAACTTAAGAAATTGTATCCCCTTCTTGTGTGCTCCAAACCTGGCTGTATGAAGAGCCACAATTGCATGCCACGTGGTACTTCCATAACTGATGACAAATCTAGCACCTCATGAATTACAGAGAACTAAGAAACAATGTGAAATTTGACACTTGGTTGACAGAAAGGTTCGATCTCCTGAAAAAACATCAATCTTTATCTTTGCTACAGTTCTACCAGAGCCTTCATTGCAAGGACCTGTAGATTATTTCAAGAAAGAAAAGGCAAAGGCTAGCTTCTGTTACACAAGAAGGAGGACTATTGCACTTTCCATACAAATTAGTGAAGGTTTTGTTTAACTAAACCTGTATAAGTGAAGATCTAAGAATTTGCCCCGCTTGCTCGGAGTTCATTTTACATTCTTTGTACTTAAATTTTCCACCTAATCCCCAAATCCAACACGTGATCTGAAGAAGCCTCTGCTGAGTGCAGATTATAAATCACTTTATATTTATTCTAAGAGTATGCAGAGGCTGAGAACAACAAAGCAATTACCACTGAGGCACAGATGGCACAAGCCTGACCCCACCGGCAGGGTCAAATGAAGGCGCTCTGATGTGACAGAGCAAAAGGCTACATTGAGACATACATACACTCTCCGATCATGAGACGTAAACTCACCCAGACATTCATTGTCAAGCTCACTTCCATATGCAGACTGTGGCTGCTGGACGTACCGGAAAATATTTCATCTGCATCAAAAATTGTTCAGATTAATTTAACTTTGGGAGGAACTAATTACACAAAGTAAAATGTTTTGAATATCTGTTTATCAGTGACTTATAGCTTGTTTAACACATCTACAGTTAGGCATTATTACTTTTTATATGTCACGCCTTCCAAATAGATTTATAATTGAAAAATCATCTTTAGTGTATCAGCTGCCAAGCATTATATACCCAAGTGTGCTTCATATTCAGGCTTCACTATTACCTCTGATTACACAACAACAACTCTCCTAATGAGAAAAGCAACTTTCCAAACAAAAACATTCAATACTGCAGATGATTGAGGATTAACAGAGGGACTTGTGTAGAGCTCTGAAATCCCGGTGAGCACAACAAGACTAGGTAATAGGTTTTCATTTCGAAACCTGATGCTTTTCAGTTTTGCAATGCGACACATCCATCCGGAAGGGAGCTTCTTTGTGATCTGATCTATCAAAAGGGGGGTCATCTCGATCTGGAGATCCTTTGTGAGCTGATCTATTAAGTCATAAGCCTCCTTCGTCCACCACACATTAAGTGTTGCCTGATCAAAGCCAAATAAATGGAGCGGATATATAACGTGTATCTTAATTGTGAGCTAGGATCTAACAAGCCATGTTCACTACAGAATCATGACCTAGCACAGAAACTACCCTCAAACACTTGGTCAAAGACAAGACAAGAAAACCAAAGAGGCAGAGAGTTAATACGGAGGATAACTCACCCTTCCTGCTACAGCAGCAAATGATATTTTCATTGAAGAAGCTCTTTCAAATTCAGCCAAATCCTTAATTCCCCCTATGATTCTGCCCTGGATGGCTCATGTCCTTAATTTTAAATAATCAATAAAGCAATTGTGATAAATTCCTTTTAGAATAAGGTAGTGCCCCACCACTGCAAAAAGGCAATTCCTGCACATGCCCAAATATTGAATCAAACCCCAGAAGTATCAATAATCTGCAAATTACTCCATATGTAGGCAACAACTATTTCCTGACCCATCTAAACAAACCTGGCCCTCTGAGCACCACAATCAGCCCTTGCTTCGAGCACAATTTGGAAATGCATTTGTTAGATGTCTGGCACAGCCAACTGAAGATAGCCCATCCGATGAGGGCCATCGATGACTTGATTTTACTAGACCTTATTCGCACACTTTAGTACAAAGAACTGTGACACACTCCTAATCTAAGCGTCAGCCAAAACGGACAAGCATTAAAACATCACTTTCCAAGACTATTAACACTGGATAAGCCAGCAAAAGACCATCTCATCAACACAGAACAATAGAAATAATATGCATGCACCATCTTTAAGACTAATCAGTATGAGAAGGTGAAATCTAGTATCGCTAGAAAAGAAGAGTGACAATGTAGTAGTCCACTTCCGCTTAGCTCGGTGAAAGAAAGTAAGATATGCGATCTAGCACCCCAGCTATGCTAGAAAATGGTCATCGTTTCTCCACTCCAACTACAGGTTCCTGACAAGGAGTCTCTCTGCCACATTTGGTTAAAAAGCGTGGTCCCTTTCCCTGGACTCCTTCCCAACATATTCGGCCAAAATACTTTTTCTAACGGTCTTACCTTAAAGGCTTTATACTCAACATTCTCCAAACTCTAGCATTTACTCAGTGTTTACATAAATTTGCTCTACTAACTGCATAAAGTGCATAATGCTAGATCTGCAAGTTAATTAGCTTGCAAAAAGAGGTCAGGTCTCCAAGACCCAGAGTCCTCTCCTCTGGCTGAAGTCAATAACCGGCTTCAACTATCAAGTAAAAGCATGAGTACCTTCTCTGATCTGGAATGATAAAACACACCCACAAATTAGATCTTCAAAGAATTCAGTGCACCAACCTTCCTGCAAGCTCACCAGCTTTGCTTCTTGGGGCCTACACGACCACCATAATATGTTACAATGATTATGTGCATAATCCAAGTTATATATTTACAATTAATCACCCATTCAAAGATTACAAATGGTTTAGGTTGTTCTTATTGGAACAAACAGTCAGGATCCTAACCCCTTGTTACTGGAGAAAACAAAGGAGTTGATAATCACTCTTTTCAGATACTCATGAATACATTCATTTGCCTACTGCTAATTAGTCTAATTTCAAAATAGTGTAGTAAATATATACACAGTCTTCCATTATCCTACTAAAATTGTATGGTACATTTCCCTTAGATCATCTTGCAAAAAGTGGGACAGTTTCCCTTGGACAGTGTAACAAAAAGATGTTGTGTACAGAACTTTTTTGTAGGCAATAGCTCAGAGCAGAGTAAAACCCTGTAGTAGTGTTTTAAAGCAAAAGAATTAGTGCACAAGGTAAGTGGATCAAAATGCTTTTTGGTCTTAATGATTGCCCTAATCATAGGAAATTCATCTTAATATCACTATTTACCAAAACTCACCACACCTGCCAATCTTGAAGAGTCTACTCGCCTTCCTCTAGCTATGACCAGTAACAAAGTGCAGAATTTAAAATACTGATCCAACGAGGTCCTTAAAGCAGGCAATCTGGCCAGCCAAGCTCACACGAGCCTAGGTTATTCTACTAGAATCACAACCTATATACTGGTAATGTCCCCACCCAAAGTTAGGCTCATGATGCAAGACAATCACTATGTCTAAGAAGGAATTCAGTTTTACACTAGGCAAAGAAAAGAGCAGGTAGGACAGTCTTGATAGTCCTTATGCATTGCCATTTCTGTGCATTTGTACAAAAATATACTTACTTCATCTGTTACATTAAAGGCTTATAAGCACATTTAAATTTTTGTTATCCTTTACCTTTATTGACTTAGAATTTAGCCTTTGTGATAGTCACAATAACCAAATGTACCTGCAAACATTTTGATTGGAAACGTTCTTGTGATCATGTATAAACCATAGTTGTGATGAAAAACTAGTCTTTATGAATGATTTTCTATAACTGCCTAACATAAGTAACATTACAGTCATAAAAAGATGAAGTATGAAACATTCTTGGCTATACTTGTCTGCAACAAAAGAATCAGTAATTCTGCCACAACCCCCTCCCAATTATGGGAAAAAATAAACTACAATATACCAGCTTGAGGTCAGCACACGAAAAAGCAAACCTCACTAGATGGGAAAATAAAGTACTCTGCCTGAGAACTGTCACAGAAAAATAATGGCCATATATCTGTGTTAGCAGTTCTGTCAAAAACAAGATTAGTGGCTTCAAAATGAAGAAGGGGAGTGAAGGGGAGGAAGGTAGGTCGAAATTAGACTGGTAGCTCCACCACAGTGTCCTCTGTGGAACAGGAACATGCCAAGTGAGACAGCTTTCAAAATTAAAAATACCGATCAGTCTGAACTGAAATATCCAACCTGAATACCATGGACTGGCCGAACCAAAACGTATTTATTTTGAAATAAAGTCAAAACAGACTGGGCCAGCTGGCCCAGTAATGAGCACGCTCTCAGCACAGTCAAAGGGAATTCAAGGCACTGTCGCTATGGTTTATCTTGCTCAGAAATCAATGGACACGTCCCTCCTCCATCCTAGGTAGCAAAATCATATTTGATATTCTGAAAAAAGTAAGAATCTCTGGGGCACACAATAAAACAGGCTTAACACGTGTGCCAGTAATTTGTACACTGAGAATTGTCAAGTAGATCCTCTCATCGCATGCCCGAGTCCGTTTTAGCTCTCGTGACTCATCAGCTATAGAGGACCAGGTTATGCCTCTGTAACAGGACTTTTAGCTGGCATTAAAAATAGGTGCAACTTCCAGGAGTGATCTCGTGTCCAAATAGGCCTTTTAACGCTTGAAATTTGGTACTTTAGAGTACTTAAGAAAAGCCTATTCCTGAGATATTTCACTAAAGCATGATCAAATACAACTGATCTTCGCACAGGTAAGCGTGCCACTTTTGCAGATGCCACAAATGTCAGAATGGCATTGTTGTAACTAGGTCACCCAGTGCTAGTAGTAAGATTTGTGATCTCACTTGGCCATGAATTGCATAATCTGGGGAGACAAGCCTACCGTATCCAGATGAAGGAGCTGGAATAATGAATAACGATTCAATCAAGTATTAACTTTGTATCATGACAGGCAGCACTACTGCCTACAGGTGCGATATATATCATCACCCAAACTCAAGGTCAATAATTAAATTGATCTCTCACTGATAAAATGTAACCGCAATAAAGCCACTAAGACCTTCACTTTCTGCTTCTAAGCGTAAAGAGAATAGAGATACATGCAATACAGGTCAAAATATACAAAACCAAGATCTATATAAAATATGAAACTGTAAGAACTTGTAAAAGTGACACCTACCCTAGTGGAACCCAGCAAAAATGGGAGGAAGTATGGCTACAAAAACATACAGGAAGCAGTTAACTGGGACAAGGGCACGAGGATTAGCGAAAGTCTACAAAAATCAAGAATGCCACAATACTACATCGGATGGCACACTGATGTGTACATTTCTTTATTGCTGTGCCTCCAAATACAGGTACAATCTTAAAAGATGAAGAGCCTCTCTGCTTTAAGAGTCAGATAGGTATCTTTAAAGATTGTAGCTTTCTCACCATGGAAATGAACAGAATCAATCATACATTGAATCTTGTCCTCAGTCATCATCAGTCCATACACGAGTACCTTGGGGCACAGATAAAGCTCACCAAAAATGCCTACGACACACGACTACTTTAGAAAGATTCCCCTACTCCAGGCTTTCACCTAACCCAGACCTGGGTGTCCAGCACCTTCTTGAAGTATAGCGCCACCAAAACAGAGTTTCTACTATTCTCCGGAGAACAAGCAAGAACCTGTCCAAATGTGGCTCATCAACATCAGCCAATGCCTAGTCACTCTGATTCACACCATGCACTGATCTACCCTCAAGGACACATTACCAACAATATCAAGATGACCTGAGCCTGGTACTAGCTCTCTGCCAGAAAGGAACTTCAAAGGACCCTAGCCCCGTTTACACCCCTCACACAATTATCTGGTGTGCTGCTTTTCATCAAATATGTTAATGTGGAGGAAGCTTCTTTACACCAAGAATTGAAAAGAAGGAAAACATCAAACTTCTGCTCCCAGTCACCTACAAAAAGCTCACGCACTGCCGGAATCCTGGTTCATCTGCATCTTGACCCCTCTACTCCAGACAGAAATACCTGTAATCCTGCCTCTTCAATTCAAACGACCTGTTTCAGGCCTCTCTCACTGACAATACTACCTGCCTACGAAAACATAGTACCTGTGAGAGGTGAAGTGCATGGGCATCTATCTAATTTCCACTCTTGCACTCAGCTGTAGGAGGTGGGATGACGTATTCTTGCTGAGGCTGCAAAAGTCAGACAATAAGTCACTGAAGGTACGTACTTTTACAAACACCTCCTGAAAGGACAGGACTTCAATTCCACTACTGTATTCAAATAAAACCGTATAAAAAAAAAAAAGACTCAATGCAAATACAGGAACTAACCTAGGCACATGCAGTACTCAAATGTCACAAGGGGCGATAAAATACACAGTTGCACCTTGTGCCAAAACCTTTTTCAAATTAAAACTCAACAAAATGTTTAATTAAAGGTTTCATAGCCTTTGAAAACTTTTCATTTAATTCAGAGAGCAAAACAATGGCAACTTTAACCCTTAGCCTTGATTAATTTAATTTGCATATTTAAGATGAGGAGGGCAATCAGCAACTGATGAGCAAGTTGTGTGTTATCTGATTTACAAAGACAAGATAATGTCTTGTAACACCGTCGCTTTTTAGAGGATGATCTGAGACGAGTTCAAAAACGGTACTTCTATGATAAAGCAGGTTTAATGCCCTTAAGGAATTACCTCATCCACAGTAAACGTATAAAACGCTCCGTTTCATCTGCCTGGTGGGCTGAATTTTTGTAAACCATTCTTATTGAGAGTGGATTCATAACCTGTAAGAGCATATACGATAGCTGGATATCTGTGGTTTAAAAAAAAACTGACTATTAGTCAGTAGTTAGAAAACTGTATCTAGAGATCGGATTAACTTGGTGTCTTCGAACTATTCCACAATCCCATTCCTCGCATATAGTGACTGCTGCGCTAAAGCACTCTGAGAGAAAACAAACATTCTCTTCAAGGAAAAAATACAACATTCATGGACTAACCACAACTGCTCGACTCTTACAGACAAGTAAACATTTCTCATTGCAGCCTTCCACCACTACTGAGATCATAACCTACAGGCTCATCTACAGACCTGACAGACCACACTTCAGCACGGCTACACAGGGAGCCCAGTGCCCTGTTGACACCTCACCTGTGAGATGGTTAACTGGTCATCCTGCAGAAGCAAGTCTCCAACCAACTGAAAAGTGAACCATCATACATTAATAAAAATGCCTAATTTAGACTTTCTCAGTGATGTCAACTTCATGCCGTCACGAATTTCAGTGTTTGGTATTATTTTTAATAAAATGGTTGTTACCCAGCTAAGAGGACAGTACTAATTTCTCCCTTTTGAATCTTGTTTCTGGACAAAGCACGCACAGAAAGGCCCTTAAGTGCGTTTTGGGGTGATGTCTCCTTCACTATGCCAATGAAGACACATACTGCCTATTGATCGTGTAATACATATCAGTAACTTTTGTTGTAATGCAGTCGAAGACTCACAATTATGAATTAAAGATATTTCTAATACACACAACACAGTGAAGGCACACCTAAGGTCAGTCAACTTCCCAACTAACTAAACAGAAATCCACAGAAATAATAATAATCATAATAAAACCACAGAATTCCATAATACTATAAAAGCGACATGTCTCTCACCCATAGTTTCTAAACAAAGAGCAAATGGATATATACTGGCTTTAAACAAGGAGCATTAGCAACACTTCCACCTAACCACAAATCTGCAGCTACCTACAATACATACAATTCAGGCCGCACATTAACCCCAACCTAGGGTACGGTTACAACCCAATACATAATCATTCTTACACATGGACTTTCTTTTGCCGTGGAGTGGTCTGCCCTTTTGAAATAATCATTTCTATTCTTTCTCCCTCATCTCCTACTCCTTGCACCCAAAAATTGCACCTGCCTTTTGCATCACCAACGTCTACACTCATCTTACTGGTTTCATTAAATATCATCAATTTCTAATGCAGTCCAAACTGGATTCCACCGAGATGGCCTTTTAAGAAATTTATAAGAGCACCATAATCCGTCCTCTGGATACTTAATATCAGCCTAGAAAGATTTAGATATTAATAATTTGACCAAGGCCCTCCTACTCGGAACTAAAATTTGTTCTACAGAGGCAATTGTTGACAAATTTGAGGCAAATAGATTTAGAAAAAAACAGAACTTTATAGTCATTTTACACCAATATGTCCATCATACAAAATAAGCTGTATGTGGCATCATCTAAAAAGCTAATAACCGGGACCTGCAGAAATTACATTGCACATGCCAGATTCATGGTCCTGCTTATTAATGTAACAGAGCTAGCTCGATTTGGAAAATATATGAATACAGTATTCAATAGAAGAGTAATAAAAATAAAAAAAAGCACCATTTAACTAGCTGCAAGTAAAGAATTTAGAAATCAACAGATCAAGTACTTTTCTATGCATATTAAAATAATTTGATCATTTCATGGAACGGAGGAGAGTCAAGTATTTAACTATTCGGGACACTGTCTAGATACTGACCTAATGAAATAGATTCAATTATGAATTTGTATTTCATTCACTTTTATAGGACGTTATGTTAATTTCATTTACTTTTTTTATCAGGGCTTGTTTGATTATAATGATTTCAAGCAAGCTAACACAAAGAAATTCACTCATCCTACTGCCCCCCTCACCTCACTGTTGCTAAACATCTCAACACTACACACTTGACTATGAACACCCTCACACTCTCCTGCTCTGATAAGCTTTTCTTTTCGATTCCACTTTTGCCCACTCTCAAACTCTACCCAGTTAGCTCTAATCAACCACACTTTCAACACTCATTTAAACTTTGAAAACCCCACTATAATCTTTCCGGGTTTCACTTTGACCCAGTTACCTTCAACAAGCCACCTGCGGTCCTTATCCTCCGGCACCTTTCCTTAATTTCTCACTAAATCGTTTAACCATGCTGGTATCAGAAGTTACTTACCCTCGCAACCAGAGAACGATGTTGGAAACCAGACTGCACGCAAATACACAGCCCTACACGCCATACTTTGCAAGCACAGTTTGTAAATACCACTGATACTGTTGCCAAACAACGGAATTAATAATGAGCCCTGAATGTTCCAGTATAACAAATTTACATTTTCATAACTCAGGCCTCTGAGGTTTGCTTCCTGGTAAGGATAACAGGATGTTTTCTTTCAACAGAACCCCGCCTACTCTCCATCATCCAAAATGCTTCCAATACCTCAATATGGACCGTCCTGGAACAGCTTATTAAAGCTCTATCACTATGACCCTCGCTGTCAACAAATTATCAGCTTTTAATGCTTTGTTCCCACCCCTGCGGCTCCGAAATCTAACACCTAGGGTTCTCCTTGCAGATTCCCACCATGGTAATTAAATGTGTTGTAACTTTCCTTAACCAAAAATGTTCTTGTGCTCTCTCCACAGTTTATGTCCCCATCATCAGCATAATTCTCAACAGGACCATGTATTAGTCAATGTCACTGCAAGGTATACAAAGGTTTGAAGTGCTGCTGAAAAACAAAATAAACACAGTGATCAGCTTTATGTGTTGGCCCTGGTTTCTAGAGCTCTACAATGAAGGTGTCCAAGTAGCTTGATTCAATAACTTATCACATTTGTGGTCTCTACGATTCTCCATGCGATTAACCTACCTGCATCTGTGCAAATGTCCTAAGTCAGTGGGTATAGGTTCTCTAAGCGAGGTAACTTCTTCTGGAACTTAGCTGCATCAAAGCCTAAGGGATATCAGCGATCTAATTACACTTGCATGTAATAGTAAAACATGGTTCAAGACTACATGCATAACTCATTTTATTACAACAGTAATTGTCTGAATAGTTGTTAGAGGCATCTGAAGGCATGGGACATTAGTGCACTTTACAGTAGACAAAAATAAAGTTAGTTGCAATGTGGCCAAAATCGGTCCTGGCAGGTATTCTTCTTAGAGGTAAGTAAAGTCATGCATTGTAAGAGAAGTACTCCGAAGTGAAAAAATCCCATCTGTATTCGCAAAACGCACATTTTTCCCCATTTCTACTGTGTTGGTACAGGCATCAATTATTTTAACAAAAATGCTCTGGCACAAATTTAATTCTTTCGTCGATCTAAACTCATTTTAGGCTACAATGTGTGCTTCAGAAACCTGATTCAATTTCCCTGTGCATGCACATGAGGTAACTTGGTGCCCACTGCATACCTTATTCCAATTAAAGAAATCCCTCTTTAACTGAATAAACGTGAGCAATTCTCACTCCACATAATAAATACTCTCAAAATTGATCTTTCCCTGATGCCAATACTTTTTTCGTGCTAATTACCATTAGCTTTGCCTTGGTAGGGGTCAAAAACCAATAATTAAGTCATCCGAAGTGCTAACACAATTGTTCTGGAAAACAGATGGAGACCAAAAACAGACAAGCATTTTCATCACAATATTGCAAGGATTTTTACAGAGTAGTCGAGAAAACATACAATATGTTCCATTTGTAAGAGGGTCTGTCTGCAGCATCCATGATTGATACTGCTTTGAAAGAGTTCCCAGCAATTATTCACCATAACTTCCAAATTGAGCTGGAGCTTATAAACAACCCAAGTACTCTAATTTCGATTTAAGCATACGTTTGGCATCCTACAGATGCTTGTATCGAAGTAGTCAGGGTGACAAGCTGCACAGGAGCTCTTTTCATGCAAACAATCACGATGCAATCTCAAGGTAAGCAACATGGCCACAGTTGTAAACTTGCCACACAAGGGACCATCTGTATCACTCATGCATACTTCTGTTGGGAGAGTAGAGTGGGCATGTAATGCATTAACGTTAGGTCACGTCTTGGAAACTACTTCATTGCAACATCTTAGTTGCACTGCCATGATGCAGCTCAGAATCCTTAAGTAGTAAGGAATGTAAGATTCATTACTTGCTTCTGCCTAAAGTCTGTGTTTTTTTGTGACTGCCGAGAGTTGGACACTGAAATAAATCTTCTGTAAACCAGTATCCAGTTCTGCCCTAATATCCTGCAAACTGTCAAGCAGACAAGCAGTGTTTGTCCATAACCCGGGCTTGAGTTCAATGTTGCAGGATACAAGCATGCAGATGAGATATATAGGTTGAATGAGGTTCAGCCCAAGACATCGTGCACTCATCGAGGTTATCTCAGGACTTCCCTACCTCAATAGTACACAGCACGCTGGGACTTCCAAACCAATATGTATACCTCTGCCTTATTGTGTGACTCTTGCATTAAAACTGTTGTAAAGCGCTCCGATACCCTCAGGTCTGGCCAGCGCTATATAAAACTCCTTAATAAATAAATAATAAATACCATTTTTTTGTTATTACTAAGCACTGGTAGCAACTCAGTTGATGGCCTCTGGGCGCACAAAGAGTGGAAGCCTAAGAGTGATCAACGTTTCATAGGTTTTCCTATACAAAGACTTGTATATGTTGTCCTGAAGACTTGATAAAGATTCTAAAGCCTTAGGGTGTAAAGAGCAGTTCACTCTTAGGTGTCTGATCAGTGGAACAGCATCTGCGTTTTTTGTTTTTAAAACAAAAGTGGTGGCAAAAATAAGTCTTGCTTGAGACGGTTACCCATGCAAAGACCTGTTATATAAGACGAAAGAACATAACTGTTAGCATGCTATTGAGTGCAGGAAGCTCCACGCTATGGATACAATTGATTATATCACTATTCTTTATTAAAAAAATAAGGTGTGAGAGGTGAAGTACATAAATGTCTTTGAACACCCAACGTAGACTGACTATCCACTGCTGATAAAAAAGGACTTTTTGTTTATTCTATACGATTAATACATTTCCAAACCATGTTTAGGGGCTTATCGTCTCGTAAACAACTTTGTGAATTCAGCCAGCACACAAGGGAAAACAACAGCTATTAATAATTTTGTCTCCTAGATCCAGAATACTGGCCGAGTTAGCAGAGAAACATATAAAACCCAAAGTTTAAACAAGTTGTATGAAAAAGGCCATCATAAGCATGTGATAGTTTATAGCAGTGTTCACATTCTAACCTAGCTATCTGGTACCTTGTCCTAACGGTATGAAGTGGATCTCTCAAACCTGCTTCCCAAATTTACAGTGCGTTGTAAAAAGGTGTGTAATATTACATTCTAAAATTCTATACTTCATTGGTGTCTCCATACAGCCTCCTTCGAGCCAGACCGTAATTAACCACTACAGTCTTCAAGCAGCTTTCCTTCCAACCCTTACTTACCATGGTCTTGAACTTCCCCCTCTTCCAGTTCAATTCCTAAGCAGTTCCTAGGCGTTCTTGCTCCCATCCAAACGTTAACGAAAAGGGTCTTGACCGTCCTTATCCCAAACAATTTTTACCAAACAAGTTCTTGCAGTGGCCCTCTTCCCATCCAAAAGTTTGATTAAGCTTTAGACAGGAGGAGGCTTCATTCAGTCTTGACCCGGTCTTCATTATTAAAGCTTCATTTATAGTCCTGGCAGACTTAATCAACAGACAACTAGCATTCATTTTATAGATTTATTTTCTAATGATTCAGTTGTGCTCAAACCTTTAGCCCTGAAAATTGGGACACATCGTATTCAAGTCAGCGATCTTTTGCCCACTGTTAAATCAGTAGTTGGCCGCATGCTGTGAAGCAAAAGACTTATTTATGCACTCCGGGGCTTATCAGCAAATGATTTCAGCATACCAACTGTGCTGGCACCATATGCTTATCATGCATATCACAGATTATTAAAGTACTGCGCAGGACATCAAAACCACTTTGGAACATTTCATAAACACAATGACAGGGGAGGGAACAGACTATGCTCTCTCATTTAACAGGTCTTATTTGGGCCCCAACCACATTAGCCATCTCATTCGTCCCAAAAAACCAGATTACTTTATTGTCATGTCAGCGGGAAGCATTGGTCCTCACCCTGGACACTGCCACCAGTACAATAAAGGGCTTCTTTGCACAACTATTAACACGATACATAACTATTCCCTAAGTGTAGAACATAACCTCTAACTAAAGCATACAAATTGTTACTTACAAAATGCGTATCCGTGGTCAACACACAACTGTTTGCTCATAAACACAGAGAGGCCTACTGGCATGATAAAATCTTGTTGCCTTCATAGGGCTAGTCCTCCATATTTCCGAGAAATTATGTTGTGATGTAAGAAAAGTAGCCAAGGAGCATCTTTGGAGAATCTTTATTGGTCTTAGTTGCAGATTGGTAATCCATGTAGAGCAGCCCCACCAGGAGCAGCCTGCCTGCCTCAGCCCATACTCCAACTGTCACACCTCACCACACAGGCATCCAAGCATTCCATTCATCTCCATCACACCAACATTCCACGCAGAACACCTACACTGACTGAGCAGCTAGGAGCCCAGGTAACATAGAAGATGCATAATACCTAAGCAGGATATAACGCATTCGTCGCTTCAAACTACTATCATTCTCCGCAACGTCCAACGGCTGGCTGGTCAAGTTTACTGTAGTCAATATGGCTGAGAGCCTATGGGTTTCGATAGACAGTCTTTACTGTGGAGTTACGTTAGCAGGAGAAAAACCCTGAGTAAGAACAATTCCTAAATCGGCCAGCGCCTGATATTTGACTTATGTCTGAACCAACATTTTCGATGTCACTGCCCAGATTTTTAACTTTCCCCTGGTGAATCTGAGGAAATCTCCAGCAGTTTTGGGGTTTGTGAAATCCTAATTTATTTTCCATTATGACCTTCGATCACTGGTTACATTTATTGTGCTTTTATGGCTCTCATAACCGCTGTTTATTTTATTACAAAGCATTATTCACACCTCTGTAACTGAGGGAATGGGTACAGGATTATATCAGGAGTAAAAACTGATGTTAATTGAGTGACAGCTTAATGTACACAGCTGTAGAATTGTGTTAAATGTGGGCGTCTACCTTTCCTTCTTCCATCAATCAAAACGATATGCACTACTAAAGAGATTTCGGCAACACCATAATCTACAAAGGTAAAAGTGGCACAAATAAATCGTATCTCAATTTTCATTCTATGTAAAAAATTTACTTCCATATCATGATGTTACCAACTAGTGTAGTCATTGAACATCCTGTGTAGTCGTTTCAGAAAAAGTCAGTAAAATGTGTAATAGATACACACTGTGTTCACAATTAGGAGAGATGATCGTGCGGTCCCCTATTCTATGCCTTTCACTGCAATTACTTCACAGGCACCTTTACCTTGCCAGCATTTGCTGTGGTACACCATCACATTACCCCAAGCATTACCCCCAGGCCTTTATAGCAAGTATATTTTTGCACTCGTTATCAGTAAATGTTATTAATGCACTTTTGTTTAAATTCTGGTTTTAATATAACTAATTAATTTAATAATTTAATTAAAATTAGATGAGGATTAGATTTGGAAAATTTGTATTACTTTAAATCCATTTAATTTTACTGACCATATTTGTTAAAGCAGTTTAACATTGGAACTACAAATCACAAAATTAACTGGTAACATATGATGGTAACTAACTTGCATACATTAAAAATAGAGAATAATGGATTAAACAAATTGAAAGAGGACCAAGTAAAAATGGGAAAGTAAAAGTATGGGAAGGTAAAGGACTTGGAGGAAAAGACAACAGCCGCACAAAGGGCAAATGCAGCACGTTGTTATGAAGAAACAGTAGAGTGTTATCCTACAAGTCTGAAAATCAGAGTTAACAAAAAAGGGAAATAAGTTCGTTCATAGCGACAGGGCCAACCGCAGGGCAAGAACAGAAGTTATCTAGTACCTCCAGCAAGATAGGTATCAGGCTGCCCCAGGATACAGAAAGGAAAGCGGAAAGTTGGCATAATGTAATTTCGCCTAGAAGCCAGTAGAGAATCGGCCATCTTGGCTGCATCAATCCCTCCTTAAAGCCATGATTTTAGCAGAAATTCTGCAGTCACAGACTGAAAGAACAAGAAATAAACAAGCGAGGCACAGCTGTTACTATGACCAGGAAGAGCGGCAGAGAGGCCAGGCCCTACAGCTTGATGTGGGTGAGTGAGAGGTCAAGCGAATAAGAAAATGTTAGGCCTAGAAGCTCATCACAGTGAGCACGAGTTATTTATAAATGGAGGACAAAGCTGGTTGCAGGAGGGATACTGAAGCCTTCTTCATAGGCTCAAACCAAGGGGTTCCTCAGGCAATTAACGTTGCAAATGTAGAGGGGTGAAGAAGGGTTAAGTCTGGAGCACACCTTAATCTTTCAACAGACTGATCCCGCTCTATATCACTCACTTCCTGCTAAGGGCAAGGCTGTATCTATTTCATCAACTCTCTCACCAAGGACACAACGGGGTCAGTTCCACCATCAGGCTCAATACCTGGCCCTCTCAGTTCCAGCTCTGTCAGTCTCTGACATATTGACTGCGTACGATTACAGGTTTCATCTGTCCCCTTCACAAGCGACAGGTCCAGACACACAAGTGGGGATCCTCACAGATTTTGGATCATTTCCTTACAGAAATGTGGGCATAATGTGTAATTGTAGCCAAAGTTTGAGTTTTGCAGGGCATTTTGGGTAAGAACAAAGTTCTGGATTCAAGCCAGCCTGGCTGATGAGGGGCGATACCCCGAAACTGGTCCCAGGATGCTTGTTTCTGGTCCAGGGAGGATCTGGCCAGGCAGTTCGGGATGGACTGTTCCCATGAGGAGCAGGGTCAAGCCTGATTTGCATATGGCGGGGTCCAAACATGGCATGGTGAGCAAAAGAATGATGGATTCAACCCAGCTCTCTTTACTCTTGACTAGGGGTGAGTGGTTGAAAACTTTCATTCCGTCCATCATCTTGTTGTGTTTGCTAGGTTCTTAGGAGGCAGAAATACTGCTGGGGTTTAAGGGTGGGAGCGCAGCCTAATGTCAATGCTGCACCAGATCCCACCCCAATATTTAAAAAAACAAAAAAACAAATCCGACATCCAGTGCAAAACCCCTTTACACAAATACAGAGAATATCATCCTCTCATGTTTAGCTTCAATGCCATGAGCAACGCATCTATCTTATAAAAAACCCAATACCCCAAAATGCATTTAATACAAGAAATAATTGTAACTGATGATGTCGAAAACAAGGCACCGTAGATGTATCATGGGTGGAGATGGGTACCTTCAGTTAGGAACATAATGTAGAAATTTCAAATCATAAGAAACAAAGTTTAGCCAGTAGAAATCATTTAATGCTGCACACTCATGAGCAAGTACAGTGCCTCATATTTGGAACCTGAAGGTAATTCACTGGGCATAACACAAAAGTATTCACTCATTTAAAGAATGTTGCCCATCTTCAAACGTAAACTACCAGCGTGGTGCCATGAACAGTGTCATTGTCCAACCTACATAACAATATCAACATATCTATTAGCAGGAGGATCAGGCATCCAAAATACACTGAAGGGAATAAAGCAGGATTACAAAAGAAAGATGTGAAAGAAACACATGGCAGAGAAGCACTGCAATATGTTGTTAATTATTTATCATTAGGAAATCTCAAAATAATGTGAATGCGATTTATGTAAGCTGAAGAAGTTTTAAAACCCAATAAAATTTGGCTGGAAAAAAAAACATTAGGAAATCTCAAAAGTTACATTAATTGAGAATGGTCAATGAATCAAGCAATGTTATACAAGGAGGAGAATATGAAGAACCTTTAACTGTAAAAACTGGAGCGCAGCCTGACAAAACTATGAACATATTGTAGAGGAGATATCAGAAAGTGATACTAACAGGTTGTGGACTCATCTTACAGTGAATCCATGGTAGACCTTTGAGACTGACTAACATGGTCAAGGGTGCATGCTTACTTCTTATGGCATGTGCTCCAACACGCCCAGGATAGGGACATTTCACATTTGGTAACAATATTTGATGCTAGACACTAGTCCTGAGGATATGCATTGTTTAGTATTCAACATCTGCATGGTTCACAAAACCTTGCAAACTCTTCTGGGATGCATTAGTAGAAAACAACTTAGTGGAATGGATTGATTACCATGATTATCATGAAATTACCAGGAGAAACAAACATTGCCAAAAAACCAATAGGCCTGACCTGCATTTTGAGTAAGCCTGGGTGGAGTTTGTTGAGTTTGCGGAACTCCGTGAAGTGACAAAAAAACTCCGCCATGCTATGCGGAGTTCCGCGAGCAGCGGAGTGTGTTTGGGTCATGCCGTTTGCGGTGATTTTGAGTGCCGGGTGTTTGTCCCCGCGCTATAAAATCATCGCGAACGGCACCATGCCCAGCGCAAGAGGGCGCAGCTTCCTTTCTGCTGCTCTAACTCAATCAGCTTTCTCAACGTGAACGGAAGGTTTCTCGACGCGAGTTGTCACGACCTGCCGCGACCACTAGCATTGAGAAATCTGACCACCCCCGTTCGGAAATCTCGCCATGAGGTTGATTTTCATCGCTCACGCTCGCCAACTAGACCGTGGCGAGCGCAAGCAAGGAAAAATCTTGCCGGGAGGTGGATTTTCCTCTCTCGCGCTCGCCAGCTTGACGTTGACGAGCAAGGCAAAAAAACTCAGCGTCCTCTGCGGAGAACTCCGCAAACTGAGTGGAGCTCACCACCCAGGCTTAATTTTGAGTACTGACTACAATATTTATTTTCAAAAGTCAGCAGAAGTAACAAAACAATTTCTTTCTGTATTCAATGCATCTATGAGAAAGAACTTAATGTGTAATGGCTTGGTGTACTTTTGAGATGCAAAATAATTCCTCATGGGTGGATAGCTTGAACTAATCCACTGGTAAATACTCTGGGCCACAATCTAGTCCATTTGTTTTGCCCATCTTGTCACCTCAGATAGGAACCAGCCACACACAAATCAGATTTGAAACAGTGTAGCCCGAACAAACCGGCCAGATACCACCCTCTGTATGGAAATATAAGCAACACAGTCTCAGCCTATTTGGGCCTCCTCAGACGGATGTAACAAGTCCTATGCCATAGTGGGCACCAGACCTATATCTGGGCATACCCATTGTATGTAGGGTGTCAATCTGAGTAAAAAATCAAATTGATGGGAGGATTGCTTGAACGAATCTAATCCACTGGTACTTTATCCAGGCCACAATCCAGTCCATTGTTTTTTTTGTCCACCACGCAACCTCAGACAGGAACCGACAATAAGCAATTCAGTCATGGTGCTGCTCGCCAGGCAGTTCAAAATTGACTTTATATAAAGCAGGCCTCAGTCTATAATGGCACAGGGGGCGCAAAACAATGAGCTGGAATGATTCCTACATCTACTACCAGTGGTTTAGACTATTTGCAAGCAATCCTCCCATCACCATTTCTGTGTTAGGCACTCCATAGAAGGCATGCTGATACACCAAACTGTCAATAGTATGAGGAGAAGTACTCCTCTGGGCATGTACATTTTAAAACATTGGTATCTATAGATCATGCAGACAGCTGTGCTGAAGAGTTAGATCGAAAATGAAACAGAACAACCTAACCTGAACAAAAAACCGAGCAGCTACTTAACTTTACTACATCTCCTAGTAGAAGTAATCAGAAATATAAAGACACCTTTCCACACAAAGTGCCCCTGGTTGCTTTTATGCATTGCTCAAAGTGGTGCTGGCCTACAAATCACTAATGTAAATCACAAAACTCACTGGCATACCCTGCTTGTCTGACACTGGCTGTGAACAGTTTAGCTTTGTCAATGCTGGTTTGGTCATTGGTTTTGTGAAATTTTAGTTTTGGATGAGCTGACAGGGCCTCACCAATATTTAAAACAATTTTTTTTTTTTTTTATCTGGTCTCAAAAGGACACGCTACCATTGTAGTCCCTGACATGCAATGGAACAGCTTTGAATGAGGATGTCCTCCTTTTGAAATGGAAAAATGCCACTCACAGTGAAGTTCACCAGTGGTTGAAGTGGGCTGACCTAGTTGGCCAATCTGTAGTGGGTGGAAGAAAAATGTGAATGACCATAACAGACCAATGGATGAAGAGGGTCCTATATATACACACACCCTGTAGTGGGTGGAAGAATAATGTGAATGACCATAACAGACCAATGGATGAAGAGAGATATATATATCCACTATCGCCCGTCCTGGCAATAGTAAAATTACGAGCGCACTCTGGAGCAGTTATAACTTATAATAGTTTATTCCAACGTAAGCAGGATGACAGACGCGTTTCGGCACGGTCGCCTTCCTCAGTGTCAACAAAATATTCATTTCTCGTCATTTAAGTAAAGTTTCTACTTTTCAAAACCGGAAATCAGTGACAGTGAAGGTCAGGCAGGAAACATGTATCAGAGTCTTTACAGGGAAAACATGGCGGCCATCTTAGAACATGTAACATCTCCATTATCGGCATATCTATAGCCTGGGATAAGGTATATACACTCATGATTCATTTTAAGTTGCAAAGCGCTATATACATCTCTCTAATATCCATTCTGTAGAGCGATCCACTCCATTAAAGGTGTCAAAGGAGGTTAATTAAGCCCTGAATGGGCAAAATCATATTCTTTACATATAAACGTTTCGGCTGTATAGTAGAGTACATAACAAATAAAGTATATACAATACTCCTCCTCATATTAAAGTGTTAATCGCAGATGTGGAGGTGCCGCCAGTAGTATTCATAGTGTGTCTCATTTGCTATATAGCTCTTTCATAGAGTCTCCACTGAACACTTAGTAAATAATTGTTCCCATATTTCCTTTAGATATACTGTCCTGAATGGGCTGTTACGTTGTTACCTAGGAGCTATTATGCGTGCAGTATCGGGGAGGTATGCATTGGTGTCCTAACCTATATGAATCCACATTTCTTCCTCGTTGTTCAGTCCTCTAGGGGTCTTACTTTGTAACTCAATGATATACTTCGATTCTAGGGTGCGTAATTTCCTCACCCTCTCCCCCTCTCTCATTCCTTTCCACCTGGTCTAGACAAAAAAATCTTAACAGATTGCCATTGCTATTGTGTTTGAGTTCGAGTTCGAAATGTCGGGCAACTGGATACGTAGGATCCTTGTTAGTAATTGCCCGAAGGTGCTCCAGAATCCTTTTGTGGGATGAATGGTGCTTCCCACGTACAGTTTTCCACATGGGCATTCCAAACAGTACACTGTTTAGTCAGTTACAGTTCATAAATTTATTCACCTGCACCTTCTTCATTCTCCCTGGTATGCTATATTCTTTGACCTTACTGCTATTTCTACAGGCCTTGCATCTGGTGCATGGGTAGAACCCTCGGACTGGATCCTGTTTATTGGGTTTAACTCTGTAATGGCTTCTGACCAGGTGGTCTTTAAGTGATGTGCCCCTTCTATAGGTTACATGTGGTGCATCTGATAAAAGACCACCGATCACACTGTCAGACTTCAGGATGTGCCAATTCCTTCTCAGGATTTGGAACAACTGATGATTTTTCTGTATAGTCAGTGATTATTCTGGCCTGGTCAATTTTTCTGTAATTCTCTTCTCCCTGATTGTACTTCCCCCTCTTTTTCTACTAGGAGGTGATTGCGGTGAATTGCATCACTCCTGCTCTTTATTTTTTTTATTTATTTTGAAGGTTTTATATAGCGCGAACAAGACCCTTGCGGGTATCAGAGCGCTTTACATGTCGGATGAGGGAAACAAGAGTAGGCATAGCAAACACAGTTATAAGTGATTCAGATAAACGATATTCATAAAGGAAAAAAGAAAAAAAAAACTTGCGATTAAAATATGGAGCTTAAAAAACAGAACTAGTAATTAAAATACAGTACTAAGTCAGTAAATTCACGTGAATTTAGCCATGAGAATCGCTTTCACTTCTTTTTTGAAGGAGGCAGTGGAAGGGTTCAGTCTTGTTTCAGTGGGCAAAGCATTCCAGATCCTGGGAGCCATACCAGAGAAGGATCGGTTATAGGTTTTTTTCTTGGCAAATCGTTGTGGTTTCAGTAGAAGAGTCTTGGCACTCCTGGAGGCTCTATTGCCCGCAGAGAGCACCAGTTTCTGAGCTAGGTAGTGCGGAGAATTGTGGTGTATGGCCTTGTGCGTCATACAAGCGATTTTCAGATGGATTCTAGCTTCAAACGGTAGCCAGTTGAGAGCTCTAAGGTCTGGAGAGATGCGAGAGGTTCTCTTTGAGCCCGTGATGAGTCTCGCCGCTGAGTTGATAGCGGCTCTTAGCGGGGCTGTCGACGACCTTGGGAGGCCGCATAAGGTTACAGCCCCATATTCCACTCTTGGGATTACTAGGGCTTGAACTGCTTGTTTGAAATCGTAAGCTGGCAGGAAGGGTTTCAGTTTTCGCAGGGTCTTCATGTGGAAGTTAGCTCCTTTTGTGGAAGCGCTGATATGCTTTTGCATCTTTAGGTTACTGTCCAGGGTCACACCTAGCGATTTCGCTGATTCGACAATGAGAGGTTGTCCTTTGAGAGCTGTTAAGTGCTTCATCCAGTCCAGGATAGTGGATGCTTTGTTAGGGGGAGCGATTAAGATGAACTCCGTTTTGAGGGAGTTTAGTTTCAAGTGGTTTTCGGCCAGCCATGTTTGGGTTTTTTGTAGCTCTCTGCATTGTCTAAAATGCCCTTGCAGTATCCTCTTGACAAATCTTTGTCTGGCTTTTGTTTTGGCTATGCTGTAATCATGGTCAGTGGAGCAATTTCTTTTCATTCTCAGAAATTCCCCGAAGGGGATATTATTGATTACACTCTGGGGGTGATAGCTATCAGCATGAAGGATTGAGTTACCCGCAGTGGGCTTGCGATAAAGTGCAGTATGCAAAGTGTCTTCTTCTACATATACTCTAAGATCAAGATAGACCACCTCCTCTTTGTTGATGCAGCTTGAAAAACTTAGATTTAGATCATTGTTATTTAGAGATCTTATATACTTCTCCGCTTCCTCTTGAGAATTTGGTCTCAAAAAGACACGCTGCCATTGTAGGTCCTGACATGCAATGGTACAGCTTTGAATGAGTATGTCCTCCTTTTGAAATGGAAAAATGCCACTCACAGTGAAGTTCACCAGTGGTTGAAGTGGGCTGACCTAGTTGCCCAATCTGTAGTGGGTGGAAGAAAAATGTGAATGACGACAATAACAGACCAATGGATGAAGAGGGTCATCATCACGATTCCACTCGTACCGGTTTTTATCCTCTCTTTTCTGGAACAAACAGAGAATACTATTTGCTAGCACCTAGGAGGCCAGGCTATAAAGTTATGATTGCTGTTATGTGAAAACTCCTCTCCTTTTATTATTTTTAGGAATTGCAGAGGAATTTTATGTTGGAGGTCTAGAAAAGATGAAGTACAAAGCAAAAACACAATGGCCAATGTCAGGACTAGGATTACAGCTGTGCTTCATGTAGTTTAGTCATCCTGGTAATAAGTAGTGGAAAAGAAATGGTGCACAAAAACAGTTCACCAATTTTTCCACAGGTAATTCACCAGGATCCTTATGATGGAAACATGTAGACAAAGATTCCACAATATGGGCTAAGGGTTGCAAAGAGGGCTAGGGGAGAATTCCTCCTCTATCCTTCCATGGATCACCCCAAACCTTATTTTAATACTATGATCTCTCTTCCAAACAACCCTGCTAAATTCTTCCCTCAACCTTCCATTGACTCATTCCAAAACTCATTTTACTACTATGATCTCTCTAATCCATTTCTAGAGATTCTTCCCTCCTCCATCTCTCCTTATACTCATTCCAAACCTCATCTTACTACTATGATCTAAACACTTTCTAGACTCTTCCCTCTTCTATCCCCCATTATCCTTTTCAATCCAACTAACAGACTCACATGTCCACCACTCAAACTAACTCAAATTTAACTATATTAATCCACCACTAATCCTTTTTGGGTTCCAGAGTAGCGTGCTACTTGCTGAAAAGTACTTTGACGCCTCATCATGGGTAGTAAGCACTATATAAATACAATTACAATACAATTTGCCTGGAGAAGGAAAACGTTTGTTGATGCAGTACAGTACTGCTGTGTTGCCTATCTGAATTAATAAAATGCGCCCCTCCCATAAAATAGAAAGAAATTAAAGCCTAGTTTGGTTTTCCAGTGTTGATTTAACAGGATGGATTCTGAGAAGACCAGCAAGTGATCTTCAATTGATACAATGGTCGTTTGTACTCCCAGCACCATGGTATTTGTGTCAATCACCTTGAAAGCTGTCATCACTTTGCCTTTAAGGCAACCCTAAATAGAGTTTGAAGATGCACAATAGACCCTCCAGCTATGTGGCCTGCACTGTCTGATCCTCTACAACCTGTTTTGGGGACCAAAAAGAATCAAGGTAATATAGGAGACAGATGTTTTTCTGAACTTCAAACTCATTCTGATCAGCAACTGAGATGATATGCTCGCCCGTGTTACTTGGAAGATATTTTTAAATACCTGCATTATCCAAGTTACCTTGGCATTCTCTATAGTTGGCACTTGAATGAGCTAATTAAGATTTTTGTTTTTTGGAAGATATTCTCATAAAGTGTGATCCAATAACAGACAATTATGAAGACCCTGTGCCAACTGAATCCAAAGTCAAGTCCTCAAAATCTAGAACAATAATCTCCTATAATGAATCTATGTTGATCTATATATATATTAAAATACAGTTCCAGTGGAGACCTTTTTAACGTCCCCCTCCTGTATGTGCGTTTCTTCTATGTGTCTAAAAATGCAAATTTTGCATATATGAAGGAAAATCTGCCTAGATGCCAAGACTATGGCTATATGATTGCACGTCTCCTACTTAAGGGTAATCCTGTAAGAAATTAGCAACATTTCCCCCACTCCCTTTTCCAGTTCGGTAATGTGCTAATTTGGGAATATTAGTATTTTTATTACTACTTATTGGGCAGTAACATACCTTATACAAGCGAATGACAGACTTAACCTACTTCGATCTACTCGGTCAGTTGATTATCTTGTCTATATATAAGGATTTAGTTTTCAACACTCCAAAAAACTTGCATTTATTTTCCTCAAAGTTTTTAGACAACCTAAACAATCACTATGTCCATAAGATACAGAAATTGTATTTGAGCAGGGGAAACAAAACTTAAATGGCCTGCATTCTAAACAAGTTCGTGGGGAAAAGTACACAGATGGTAAGCCAGGTACTATGCTACATAAACAATCTAGGTGTAAACAAGAAAACTCAAAAAGAAAATGACTCCAGTGCAGTCAGCACGGCTCACAGATCCATCCAAGTCTGTATAGGAAAGGTAAATACTCTGGGGGAAATTCCCATAACACCAGGAAGGAAGTTATAAAACATGATTAAGAAGAAAAACTCACTTGAGTAGCCTGTGAGGTAAAGATCCGATGCTTATTGGACGCACACGTTTAAAAGCATTCATCCAGGGGGCGTGGCCGGGCAAGATGGCCGAGCGGACGTAATCCGTCTCGGCTCCCGGACCGCCGGCGAACTCGGAGAGATTTAGGGAGGCTACAGGGGCTAGAGGACCAACAAAAGACTCCTGACGATAGCGGAGGACACCGGGACCGCTTTGAAGCTTTGTGCGGAGCCCGAGAGAGCCGGATGAAGGCGCGGTGAGAATCGCTCCGGAGCAGCGGTGGGCGCCACAAGATGGTGGCCGCGAAGTGAAGGCGAGCCCTGGGACGAATCAGGGGATACGGCGGCTCCGTCGGGGGTGCCTGACGATCCGGTACGGTCTTGTGGGACGAGAGGAGCTGTGGCTGACTGGCGGGGCCCTGTTCGGCTCTCCCGGAGGCAGGAGTGAGGAGGCGCGTCTCCCGGCTGGGATCTGCCTGACCCGGACATGGCGGACAGTATGGAGCGCTGAGTTGTAGTGCGGGAAAGGCCCGCGAATGCAGGCGGCGGCGATCAAGGCAGGTATTGATGCAACGGCTACCGGGAGACGCAAGACCACCCAGCGATTGCCGGGCGCTCGGCGGCCCCGGGAGTGGGGGTCCTCGGAGGGGACTGGGTGCCGCGCGTGAAAGGGAGAGGAGCCTTGATGCCCTGTGGGCGAGTGATCCTCTGGACTCCATGAGCAATGGTCGGCTAGGAATGAGCCGGAGGTGTGAGGGGGCTCTGAGAACGCGTCCCTGAAGGCACAGGCCAGAGAACTTTGATTCCCCAAAATGTGGAAAGCGAGGAAGAAGCACTGTCCTGGGGCAAGAGACAGGGCATGAGGGCAGAAGTGGCGGCAACCAGCGGGAGAGTCGGACACGGCGGCCCTGATATAACTTGGATGAGGAGTTGAGAGGCACAGACAGCGGGCTGAGAGGCTACGGCGCGACCGGAGGGCCCCAAGGTCCAGCAGACGAGAGGCCAGGTGGAGAGCTGCTGCGTATCAGGGTGGGCTCCACAGAGCACGAGGGACCCCTCGAGGAAGCTGGTGTACAGGAGCTCTCTGTAAGAACCACAGAAGAGGGTTCAGGGGCCACAACGGTGTGAGAGTGCAAGTTGGGGGATCTCCCCCGGCCAGGGGGCACTTGAAGGGTGGAGTGGGCCCACTACAAATTCCGAGGCCAGGGCTAACTGTGGCGGAAAAGAGGAGAGCCTGAGTGAAGCCTGATTGGGAGCACACCGAAGATCGCAGACAAGAGGCTTCGGGGGAGAGCCGGCGGGGGAGCCGTATGCCTCCCAAGAAGGTGACGTCCAGAGCATCCACGAAAGTCACCGATTTTTTCGTGGGCTCGGATAAACGCAACTCCGACGGCCCCGTAGACACCACTGTGGCCATGGCGATTACGAAGGCGGAGATGATGGCGATGTTTCAGGATTTTAAAGCTGACCTGAGGAAGGATTTGGGCCAGGACATTAAAGCTAACATGGAACAGCTCCGGTCCGACCTCACCGAAAAATTAACCTCCCTACAAAATGACGTTGACTCGGTGGGCACGCGAGTACTAGATTTGGAAGCACATCAACAGACCCAGGAGAAGCAAACAGTGGAGATCCAAGAAGAAATGCAGGCGCTTAAAGAGCAACTACAGCAATCTCAACTAAAAACAGAGGACTTGGAAAACAGGTCTCGAAGGGACAACGTTCGTATTCGAGACCTGGAAGAAGGAGCGGAGGGACCGGACCTGAATGCGTTCCTGGAGGGACTCTTTGCAGAAATATTGGGCTCACACCCCCCCAAAATTAAGTTGGAACGTGCGCACCGGGTGGGGCCCACACCGCAGGGAGACAAGAGGCGACCTCGTGATGTGCTGGTCAAATTTCATTCTTTCAAAGTGAAAGAGGCAGTGCTTGCTGCAGCCAGAGCTTCCGATAAAGTGTCCTTTCAGAACTTTACCTGTGCATTATTTCAGGATCTTGCTCCTGCAACCCTTGCCCGACGACAAGCTTTCCGACCCATCACTACTAAGCTGCGCACGGATAAAATCAGGTACAGATGGATCTACCGCTTCGGCCTCAGCTTTGAGTAGAATAATAAACAACAACATATCACAGAGCTTCAGAGGGGACTTGAACTCTTGGGCTTGCCTTTGGAAAATTTGAAGTCAACGGAGAACGGAACCTTGGGCTCTCGGGGAGGGGAGCGAAGACCATCCACTTGGGTCATGGGCACACGCAGAGGCCGCCGTTGATGAGAGGCTACAATCTGTGGGACGAGTGTCCGGTATAGCAAAGGATGGATTTGACACAGGTTCCGTTTGTGGCAAGGGGCACTGAGGGGGTGGCCACATTACTCAGAGGACTTGCACAGGAGGGATGCATGAATAGGATCATGGATGTCTGGGCGGGCTCCAGGGGCTTTCTAGGCAGACTTGAGACTGATGCGAGGGGCCCTTGAATGCTCCGATTGATCACTCGCACCATGGGGAAGCGGGAGGAACCCCACGGAGGGAGGAGTGTCAATAGGGTTGAGAGACAATCGAAGCGTAAAGTCTATACCCTGGTAGTACTCTATATATAGGTGATACTTGTGAAGCTCCGGGCGACAGCGGGAGGAGACCATGGCCCCACCGCCCTCCCGTATACAGGGGGGCAAGAACCCCCAGATGGGAGTAATGGCCTATGCTTGTTAAAGTTTTTGGTTGGTTTTTAGTTTGCTGTTGTAGTTTCGGGGATTACTTTGGGGTGTTGGGGAGGGGTCCATGGTGGTGGCTTTTTAATGTCCAGGGAGGTAGGTTTCATTCAATCACGCCAAATCACACGCTCACAAAAGGGGGGGGGTTGAGACAGAGGGGGGGGGAAGAGAGGTATGGAGAGTGCAGGCGATGCCTGGGATGTTGAGATCAGGATTGTTCCTCGGATGAAATGAAGGTAACTATAGGCACTTGGAATGTAAAGGGCCTCAACTCCCCGCAGAAGCGCCAACGGATATGGAAATATATCCTAGACCATACACTAGACATCATAGCCCTGCAGGAAACCCATTTGACTAGAACAGATGAGATGCGGCTGCGACACAAGCTCTACCCGATGATATACAGATCCTCAGCGTCAACTAAACAGAGGGGGGTGGCACTTCTCTTTCACGCGTCAAAGAGGTTCCAGCCTCTAGATGTACAACACGATAAGGACGGCCGCTGGGTTATGATGAAGGGGCGCCTCCGGGGACGCCTCTGTACGTTCGTCGCGGTTTATGCCCCTGACACGGGCCAGGCTGCTTTCCTACACCACACTCTCGATAAATTGGTGGATTTTGCAGAAGGGTCTTTAGTCCTTATGGGCGATTTTAATTTGACTTGGCAAGGAGACATAGATAGCACCCACACCCATAGAGTAGGGACGAGCTCATTCCCCCCGGACATACGTCAGAAGATTATAGATATGGGATTATTAGATGCTTGGCGCACGGTCCATCCCACCACCCGGGACTATACTTTTTATTCCCACGTACATAGGACATACTCCCGATTGGATTATGTTTTTCTTAGCCAATCGTTACAAGGCGGACTAGAGGATGCAAAAATGTTCCCCCTTTCGGTCTCCGACCATAGTCTCATAGCGGTCTCTTTAGAATGGGGAATAGGGCAAGGTACTTCATCCAGATGGTATTTTCCCCCTGCCGTGACAAGGGACAAAGAGACTTGCTTGAAACTCAGAGAACACATCAAAGACTTTTTTGTCCTGAATCAACCGGAGGACACCTCTGATTATGTTAATTGGGATGCCTTCAAGGCTGTACTCCGTGGGCAGTGTATATCGTTGAATGCAGCTTTGAATAAATGATGAGCAAAAAAAAGGGTGAAATAAGAGGCAGAACTGCAGGCAAGTGAGCAAGAACACAAAGCACGCCCTACCCGACAAACATTACGAGCACTGACGGCTTTAAGAGGGAAACTCCGATCTATCTATTCTAATCGGGCAGAATTTACACTGCTAAAATTGCGTCAACTTTCATACTCACAAGGAAATAAAATTGGCAAGCAGCTAGCTAGGCAACTCAAAGATAAGAGGGTTAAGGAATACATAGGGGGGATACGGGGAGGGCGGGGCAATACCACACAGGCTGATGACGAAAAAGCGGCTATTTTTGGGGGCTTTTATGAAAAACTGTATTCTGGGGAGCAGCTAGATCCAGAGGCTCAGCGAGACTACCTTAGCAAGCTTACGTTCCCACAAGTATCTGCAGTGAATAACGAGAACCTGTCCGCACCCATCTCTGTGGAGGAAGTGATGGCGGCCATTAAAGCACTCAAACCACATAAGGCACCGGGTCCAGATGGCTTCACTGCTCTTTTTTATAAAACCTTTGCGATGGAAATCACCCCACCCCTCACGAGCCTCTTTAATACAATGGCGACGGAGGGGAAGACCACAGGATCGCTTTCAGAGGCGGTGATTACAGTGATACCCAAACCCAGGAAAGACCACAGCTCCTGCGCTTCTTATCGGCCCATAGCCCTTCTTAATCTCGACGCAAAACTTTATTCCTCCATCTTAGCCCGAAGACTGAATGACATTTTACCCGACCGCATACACCCGGATCAGTCTGGGTTTATAAAGGGACGCCAGACGCATGATAATTCGCGTCGTATTATCCACTTAATTGAAAAAGCACATAAGCGTCAGATTCCGGCGATCCTGGTGGGATTAGACGCCGAGAAGGCATTCGACAGGGTAGATTGGGCCTTCCTCTTCAGTACCCTGGAGGCCTTTGGTTTCTCGTCCGCTTTCATCACCATGTTGCGGGCTAACTATCAACATCCTCGATCACGGGTGATGGTTAATGGGCAGGCATCAGCACCATTTGAGCACTCTCGGGGCACCAGGCAGGGCTGCCCTCTCTCGCCATTACTGTTGGCTCAAAGAATTGAACCACTTGCTATCGTAATTCGGGCCCATCAGGAGATACACGGGATTCCATTTACCGGCGAACACAAAATTTCACTATTCGCAGATGACGTGTTATTGTCACTCACTGATCCAGATACCTCTCTGCCTCCCCTACAGGATGAGTTAGCGAGATTCGAGGCTATAGAAGGCTTTAAAATCAATATGGACAAATCGCAGATACTCAATCTCACTTTGTCAAGCGCGGAAGTGGATAGTCTGAGGCCGCTGACATCTCTCCAATGGGCCACATCCTCTCTGACGTATTTAGGGGTGCGCCTCACCGCGAAAGTAAAAGGGTTATATGAAGCTAATTTCCCCCCTATTTTAACGCAAATCCAAAGTGAACTTACCAAATGGAAGCCCCTTTTCTTGTCTTGGTTGGGCCGCATACATGCGATAAAGATGACACTGTTGCCCAAATTACTCTACCTCTTTCAAGCTCTTCCTATACCAATAGAGGGGGCGTTCTTCAAGCGCGTCAAATCTTTACTTCTCAATTTTGTCTTGCAGGGACGTAGAGCCCACTTTTCCTTCTTCATCCTTAGACGTTCCAGGGAGGAGGAGGGTGTGGGGCTCCCAGATGCCCAATTATACTACAAAGCCGCACAGCTTAGGGTTCTAGTGGAATGGGTTCAACGCGACTCCGATAAACACTGGCTCCATATGGATCGTAGTGTGACCGGACGGACCATATGGGACCTTATCTGGCGATCCAAGCAGGAGCGACCGCCAAACGTATATCTTAGCACACCTACACGTACTACACTTCAGGTTTGGGATTCGGTGTCTAAGGATGGACGATGGACTACTTTTCCGTCTCCCTTTACGCCCCTACATTTTAACTCAGCCTTCCCGCCAGGTTTGCAACCTGGCCCGTTTGATGCGTGGAGGGAGGGTGGCTGTTTAGCCTGGACACACCTCTTCCACAATTATGACCCCCGCTCTTTTGAAAACTGCAGGAGGGATTTTGGACTGCAAAGTAATGAACACTACCATTACACGCAACTGATGCACTGGGTCCAGACACCACACATACGGGAGGCCGCTACTAGACCACTCACAAAATTTGAAACCTTTCTTACGAAAACCACGACGATGAGAGGCACGATCTCATTCCTCTACCGTCTCGTGCTATCGACCCTACACTCGGCGCGCCCACGTTATTTGGCAATGTGGGAGGGGTTTCTGGGGAGACATATTTCGGACGAGGAGTGGACTCGTCCGAAATATGGTCGGATGTTAGGAAATTCAATCACTCCATAACGCTTAGGGAGGTACACCTCAAGACCATGATGGATTGGTACCTCCATCCATTGCGACTTAAACGGATTTACCCAAATACATCTGATAGGTGCTGGAGGGGTTGTGGGATGCTAGGGGATTTCCGTCATATTTGGTGGGACTGTCCGACTATTCGACCATACTGGGAAGAAATACTTGCTCAAATCAAGCTGATGCTGGGATACCCTATTCCGACAACGATAGGGGGTATTCTGTTGGGCCTGCGCGATCCCTCCTTAGAGCTCCAGACTAGGGCGGACAAGGCAATTATGTGGTTGTGCATAGGTGCCGCGAAGACCACTCTAGCTGCGGCGTGGAAACAAAAGGAGGCTCCGGCGCTGTCTCTTTGGCACTCCAGGTTATGGCAACTGCTCAGTATGGAGCGGATGGCTGAGGTGTATGGGGACACATTCAAAAATGTTGAGTTCCGCTGGGGCCCGTTGGTCTCATTTCTCTCCAAGGGCCTGCCGTCTGCTGTCTGTCGGCCTCCGTTAGAGCGTTACATCTATTCCAGATCTAGAAGTAACTCACTGCCGAGTTTACTGACCTTGGATAGCTTCAACCAGATGCCACCGCCATGGGGGGGTGGGGGGTGGAGGATGTGTTACCTTTATGTTCTTTATTTTTTTATTTTTTTTTGCTCCGCAGTTGGGGGCATTTTATTACTTATAGCGGACATCGGTTTCCAGGACTCCACAGGCGAAGGATATCTGAGGATGTCTCTTAGGCGAAAGTGAAGCAGTCAGTTCTTTTCTATTGTTCCACCATGTAGTACGGATTGGGGGCGCTGTTGACCACCTGATTAATATGACACTGTATATTTCATTTGCTTCCATCTAGGGAAGGGTGGGGGGCGGTTGTTGTTTACCAATAAAGAGATATGCATACTCGGCAGTACTGCTTGGGGATGGGCAGGGAAGCGGCATCTCCGATGTAAAGCTGTACGATGTTTTCCTTGTGCAAATACCAATAAAAATAAGTTTGACAAAAAAGCATTCATCCAAAACTAAATCCTTGCCTTTAGGAGTATGGTTTCATTCTCATAATTTGAATACGGTATTTCCACCTTTCAGCACATTCCTTGCTCACCGGTGCAGTTTACAAATGTCAAAGCCTTCATGACGGCCACTTGTTTACCGACCACAAAAGAAAAGCAGCATATTTTGAAAGTGTGTGGAGCTCTACACATGGTCCTATTCTGTGCCACAAATGATCAACTCTGCGCTTGGATTTGGTGTGGCGATGAGAGCTGCGCCAAACCCGCGCTGCAGAGGAGTTCAACAACAGCACAATTGTATTATTCCTCAATAAATGAATACATTGAAATGCTGTCTCATTCTTTCTGCGCCAGGCCTGTACGAGCTTACACACTGTATACATTTGCAAGTCTAATTTGCTTGCTGCTATTTGAATACATTTTCAAGCTCTGAAAACAAGCCAGCAGCTTTAGCACATCTAGAGCTAACTCAATCTGACAGCCATAACACTGATGGCTGCCAGGAGTGATTGATTGGCTGCTATATTTAGACTTAGAAAAACTGTAATGCTACTGAAATCAAAAGTGCCACGGGCCTGGGCAGACTCTAGAATATAGAACATTGATTCAGCATCCTCAACAAGCATAAAGCAAACAAAGACCGATCTCCAAAGCCCTTATTAGCAAAGGTTTACTCGCACGCCGATTAAAGAAAATAAATCATTTGTATTGTATCAGGTGAGACAAGGAATTCCTTGAACCAGATATAAAGTTCAGTTTTTTATTTGCTCCAAAATATTTTTTAATATTAAACTTAAATTAAAAATATTATAATGGGCAGTGGCCAGCGAGTGAGGGCTGCAATTGATTCGAAGGATTATGACCAAATGATTAGAATGGTTGCGGGAGAGAAGAACAGTAAAAGAAGAGCTCAATTAGTGTAAAGAGTCAAAAGATGAGAAACCAAAAACGTCAGGCATATAGTAAAAATGGGGTAATATACAAAATGATAAAATATCTAAACAGAAAGGACGATACAAAAAAAGGATTGGAGAAACAAGAGGCAAAATGAAAGTAATACAGGAAGGGCTCGATCTCCAGAAAGTAAGTAAAAGTGAGAAGGAAAATCAGAGGAACAGAGGCAAAATAAGTGCGGTTCAAGGAGGTTGATGCATAGTTCGAGATGCCCAGAGAAAGGAGGCAGATCAAAGCAAATACTAAAAAGATGTTTGTTGATGCTAAAAAGTGCTAGAGATGCAGTAACTAAGGAAAGAAAAAAGCAGAAGTGGATGAGATGACAGAAAAGAACAGTCGTAGAGACAAAAGTTGGGGAGAAAAGTAGGAAAAAAGGAAAAGACCAGAAAAAGCACAAGGAATGATACAGAAACAAAGGAAGACAAGAAGCACAAATGAAGTCCGCACGCAAGATGGAAGGAAGGGAAGAGATGCAGGAACAAAGCGAGGGAGAAGTCAAACCCACGAGGGAAAAGGCGTCAAAAAAAAAAAAGAAGGAGGCAAGCGCCAAAAAAGGGAGGCAGACTGTATAAAAAAAAAAAAGCAT
This sequence comes from Calotriton arnoldi, assembly GCA_963921515.1. Taxonomy (NCBI): domain Eukaryota; kingdom Metazoa; phylum Chordata; class Amphibia; order Caudata; family Salamandridae; genus Calotriton; species Calotriton arnoldi. The sequence goes on from CAWUFW010002204.1 coordinate 1,469,513, forward strand.
TGGCATAGCCAATAGGTCTCGCCTTTGGGGCCTTATAAGTGTTTAGCCAGAGCTATTGACTTTGCCAATGTCTTCAAGCTGTGCTGTAGAGAAGTGTGGCTGCTGTGCGGCATGTTGAAAAGTTATAATAAAAAAGTGTCAGAAGCATTTTTGTTCCTTTATATATGACCAAGAAGGCATTATGTAAAACTGAACGACCATATTAAAAAAAGTATTTACAATAAAAAATGTCCTCAGTTTTCTTTTGTTCTTGCAATGCTGGCAACTTGTTTCTGCCTATTGCAATGGTTGTTTGTTAAAGCTTTTTTTTTTGAGGGGGCATAAACAATCGGAGGGTGAAGGTTGGGAACTAGTACCTGTATTATAACACTAGCAGCGGCCAGACGCTAGGGGAGAATCAACAGATGCCAGATTCCGAGAGCAGGCTGAGGTGGTGCTGAGTGATGCGGAGGTGGTAGTGGTGGTGGTGACTGTTGCGGAGACGATGCTGAGGTGATGCTGAATGATACTCCGGTCTTGCTGAGCGATGCTGTGGTGGCCCTGAGCGATGCTGTGGTGGCGCTGAGCGATGCTGTGGTGGCGCTGGGCGATGCTGTGGTGGCGCTGAGCGATGCTGTGGTGGCGCCGGGCGATGCTGTGGTGGCGCCGGGCGATGCTGTGGTGGCGCCGGGCGATGCTGTGGTGGCGCCGGGCGATGCTGTGGTGGCGCCGGGCGATGCTGTGGTGGCGCCGGGCGATGCTGTGGTGGCGCCGGGCGATGCTGTGGTGGCGCCGAGCGATGCTGTGGTGGCGCCGAGCGATGCTGTGGTGGCGCCGAGCGATGCTGTGGTGGCGCCGAGCGATGCTGTGGTGGCGCCGAGCGATGCTGTGGTGGCGCCGAGCGATGCTGTGGTGGCGCCGAGCGATGCTGTGGTGGCGCCGAGCGATGCTGTGGTGGCGCCGAGCGATGCTGTGGTGGCGCCGAGCGATGCTGTGGTTGCGCCGAGCGATGCTGTGGTTGCACCGAGCGATGCTGTGGTTGCACCGAGCGATGCTGTGGTTGCACCGAGCGATGCTGTGGTTGCACCGAGCGATGCTGTGGTTGCACCGAGCGATGCTGTGGTTGCACCGAGCGATGCTGTGGTTGCACCGAGCGATGCTGTGGTTGCACCGAGCGATGCTGTGGTTGCACTGAGCGATGCTGTGGTTGCACAGAGCGATGCTGTGGTTGCACTGAGCGATGCTGTGGTTGCACTGAGCGATGCTGTGGTTGCACTGAGCGATGGTGTGGTTGCACTGAGTGATGCTGTGGTTGCACTGAGTGATGCTGTGGTTGCACTGAGTGATGCTGTGGTTGCACTGAGTGATGCTGTGGTTGCACTGAGTGATGGTGTGGTTGCACTGAGTGATGCTGTGATGGCGTTGGGAGATGTTGTGTTGGTGCTGAGTGATGCTGTGCTGGCTCTGATTGATGCTGTGGTTGCGCTGAGTGATACTGTGGTGATGCCGAGTGAGAGATAGAGTGAAGATATAATGCCCAATTAGAGAGGGTGGTGAGAGAGAAAGGGTGTAAATAGAATAAAGAGTGGAGCGGGATAGAGAGAGAGAAAGAAGGGGAGAGAGAGTGAATGAAGGAGTTTGAAAGAGAAACAGATAAAAAGGTGAGAGAGAATGAAAGGCTAAAAAAGATAGAGAGGGGAGAGTTAATTAAGTAGAGAGAGAATTAGAGAGGGGAGAGAGAGAGAAGGAGAGAGACAATAAGAGTGGGGGGTGTGGAGTTTAAATAGAGTGAAGAAGTGGCGCAGGAAAAAGTAACCTTAAATATAGCTTTGTGCGAATAAATATAAATAAAAAAAACAGAGTGAGACAAAAATACTGGTAATTAGGCTGTGACTCCCAATATAAAACAAATAGCAATATAAGGTGAAATCAACCCACCGAAGCAATATTTCTAACTAGACAAAAAAAAGCTTGCATTTCAATGCTAATCGCTGTTGTTTTTCATGTGACTGTAGTCCAGGGCCGTCAGTTGGTAATGTGAGCTGCTGCTGCGATTGAAACATCAGAGTCCAGAGAGTTAATGAGCCATGACGAGGAAATGAGGAAGAGATAGGAAACCCAGATGGCAGCTGCGCGCGTGCACGCTATCGTGAACGCAAGCTGGTCGCCAGCCGAAAGCCAGTGGGTTTGCACTTCCAAAACCCGCTTACTAAAACTCTCGGCCAGACCAGCGCAAGCGCTGGTGCAGGCCGAGACCTAAAAACTACGAAACATAGGGACCCAAAACGAGTCCATCACTTAGCTGGTTAGATACCTCGGGGGGGTTTAGCACCTCTTACAGAAATTTACTTGCAACCGCCAGAGTTGAATAGCTTGAAGGCCAACTCAGTATTTCATCCTTCATGGGTCGGTAAGATGAATGCTATTGGAATTTGTTACTGAGAACTGCTTAGAAGTGGCAAGAGACCATTCAGTCTGGTGTAAATGGTCACTGATTTTATTATTCAATGTATGCGAGAAGAGTCGACAACATCAAGGGGCCCCCAAGTGCAGCGGGCGTTGTGATATTCGTAGCAGCTGTTTGCGAGGTCATCACACGAGCAGGGGGTGGGGGGTCTCTCAGATCTTGCCGCCCCTTTCTCCGGGTTCATCATGCCTTGACTTGCGAGTTTACTCGGTGGATGTGATTTCACTTTCGATGCAGATGTCGCAGGCGCCAGCAGTCTCGCCTTCCTTTTTCACCACTTGCACTCCCTTAGAGACTGCAGGGGGCTTCCCCCGGCTAAACCATTCTCCTTTTATTAATTAATACTGTCACGGCCACGTCAGTTCTTGCCCCCTGCGGACCTCTTCGCATTTAAATTACATTATCTTTATTGTGACTGTAACTGGCCTGACACCCAGACTCCAATCTCCTCCCAACTCATTTCCCAAAATCCAATCCACTCTTAAATACAATAAATACCTTTAATGTGTGGACAAGGAACTTGGAATACACAAAAAGAGAACCGCCGAAGACGTCATCACGTTAGGGCCAGGCGTGATAAGAAAAGCATACAGCTTACAACCCAAACCCCTGCCTTGCCGAAAAATGAACCAAGATGACATTAACATTAAGGCTTCCTGGTTCCCAATTAAAATAAGTAAAGAAACAGAAGTAGGGATGAAAAATATGATTGTCACTTTGTGAATTTAGTTGAAAAAAATGCAAAAATACTGAGATATGTATGCATGGCCTATTTATGCCATTTGAACAAGCCAAAGAGAATGTAAATTGCCACCGAGCGAAAGGTTTAACAAGCATTGGCCACGCGGCCGTGCGAGACGCGCTCCGTGGTGGGGGAGGAGCAAGTGACATCAAAGGCAGATGGCCTGGAGCATGCGAGGAATGCGCGTTACTCTGCGCGTACTCGCATGCTCTAGGCCAGCCAAAAGTTGTGGTCGCATTTCTGCAAGCCCACACTACAAAATGTCTTGCCCAGAGCTAGCGCTGAAGCGCTGGCTTTCAGGGCGAGACCTAAAAACGGTAGGAGGTGCCGGAGAAACGTTGGGAGAAACCGAAAAAAAAAAAAAGTAGGCAAGGAGATGCAGAGGAAGGGTTAGGATAACAGAAAGGAAATGAAGTGACAAAGTGTGATAATTATAGATCAATTGTAGTTTGCTCAGAGGGTCGTACAAATGACAATCCTCCTTTCAGTGACTCAAACACCTTACATTGGATTAATGATGAGAAAGAAGGCAAGCAGTGTCAGTTTTAGCTTTCTAGCAGTAGAAACACGAAAAAACGTGTACTTGAAAAGCATCTTGGCTCTTACGATTATGCCATGTATTCAGTGGTCAGATAGGCTCAGATTAAGGAGGAACAAGAAAAAGTATGCTATTTAAGCTGGCCAATTAAAACTGCGTTGGCTTAATGTAATAGCTTATCAACAAATCCCTTCCTTTACCCATTACGATGGTGTCAAGGATATGTTGTGTACTGTTACGCAGTTGGCGAAATTAGGCTTAAATGAGCAACATGGGTTAGAAATAGTTTGTTTTCTCTTACACTGTTGAGTTTTAAACGCGTCAATACAAGACTGTTATACATTATATATATCCATTTTATTTTAACTGAATGCTAGAACAGGCAACCTATAAGCAAAATGTGCACTATACATGTCAACGAAGCATAAGTAGAAACACCAACAGAAAACATCTTCTGAAATATATACATTAGGGTGAGCGGGAGCGCTCATGAGAGGTAGATCTAGCAAATGTTGTGGGTTATGATAAACTGACTTTTATAACTACTACATCGGCCAATAACTTGAAACCAAACTTCAATTTGCACACGTCTTCCTGATCTTCAGAGAGACAATTTTAAAAGCCTTTTAGCCTCTATCAGAGCATCACACCTACGAGGAGAGGATGTGGTCTAACAGCTACAGCGGTCGACATCCAAGTTTGGGAACCGGGTTCGGGTCTCGGCAGGGACGCTCAACATCCTGCGATTCTGGGCAAATCACTTAATCTCCCCGTGCCTAACAAAATGAATGTGTCAGTCTGAAATGCAACTGGTGCTCATGTAAAGAGCTCCGATACCTTCAGGTTGAGTTTGTGCTATATAAAACTCCCAAAAGAAACAAACAAAAAGAAAAACGAAGGGATCAGCAGATTTCTTGTTGGGGTGCCATAGGATTCAAGGTTTTTGGACAAGTTTCAAGTTGAACTTTGGTGCTATTGTTATACATTTTTGCCTAGAAATTTCAAAGTAAAAACATGCTTGATTGCTCTCCGATGACATTAGTGCTTTTAGTCAAATAAATAAACTATATAGAAAAAAAGCTTTAAGCATTTTTTATCACCACGATCATTAAGATAAGTAATACCCCAGAATTCGCCACAGGTGAAACATTAGTGAGCTACATAGTACTAAGGCAGCATAGCTGGATCCTGCTGAATTTGGTTATTGCATGTGCACTTTAATTTTTCTGAGTCAGAATAAATGTAAGAAGTCAGACAAGCCCAGAAGCTAAATGTTAAGAGAAATGTGTGCATTTTCTTTTTGTAACTAGGTACACTAAAGGATACTCTGCTTGTCCTGTCCTTACCCATTTCCCTCCTAAATTTGAAATGCGGGATCTGGATTAAGATATACATTCATCAGATACTAGGGACTGTAAAGCAAATAAGACGTATAGTAAACTTCTTTCAGAATAGACTAAACTTTTGATACAACATTCTATGAAAAGACCCATAACAGTTAACAAATGTGCATCTTCCGACGATGTGGAAGAGATCTTTGTTTCAATAAACGTTTATTTAACAGGAACAAAATGATTTAAAACAGTCTGTGACTGTAGGAAGCCGAATTTCCTTGCATTTTCCTTCAAATAATCCATTTGACCTTTAGCATAAGCAGGACCCGGAGCAGGTCAATGGAACTCCCGATTGTACTTTTTACCAAAAATAAAAACCTAATTAACATAGCCAAGGTTTTTCAATTCTTAACTGCAGCTTTGAGAGCGTCAAAACAGTCGTCTTAAAAACAGTTCAAGAATCAGTAACCCTTATTGGGATCAGGAAGAAGGACCAAACGAACAGAAATACATAATTTTTGGTATAGAACTATAAAAAACATGGTTAGTTTGAACTCAGCAGGTGGCTAAGGAACTCAATCTGCGGAAAGCAGCAGTGCTTTCAGGGCAATCAAAGTTAAGTGCAGAAATTTAATTAAATGGCACGAAGGCTGACAGAAACTTTCCAAAGCGTCAGTGCACTGTCAAAATCAGCCATTATTCAAGGCACACAATCCACAGATGGCTCTAATTGATAAATTAAGCTTTCTGGGTTCCAATCTCACTGCATTTAAAATGGTGTAGAGTTCTTAAACTCGTTGGGGGTTTTGCTTTTTGTGCAGTAATAGAAAGCTGGCAGTATAACACTGTCCAGGGCAATACAAGCTATAGCATGAGAAGTTTCCTATATGATCTAGAAATGAAAGCATCGATTCAGGACTAAGTTACTCAAAATCAGCCAGCTATTCGCAGTTGCTAAACAAGTACATTGCAAGGTGACTAACTGTGCTACTCCACAGAGAACACAAGAGTTTCTCAGTGGTACTTCAAACGAGTTGGACATCTTAGCAAGACATATACCTTATAAAACACATCTATATGTTTACTATTGTACAGTTCACTTTTAGAAAACCTCACCAAACTTGGAGACGACAGTCCCTAATATCCAATAATATTGTTTCCGGTCCAGGGAAGACCTGGCTTGGCAGTTCAGGCTGGACTGTTCCCATAAAGAACAGGGTCAAGACTGATTTGCATATGGCTGGGTGAATAGCACTCGTTACTTAGCATGCGTTTAGTACGCATGCCATTACAACGCGGTCGTTAGAACGACCGCGTTGTTAGTTCGCATACCTATACTACGCAATTCGGAACAACGAATTGCAGTAGGGGACGCTGGATGTTGGAATAGTATAATTTACTATTCCAACTGCAGTCTATGCGGACACTAGGGAAGGTGTTGGATTTTAAATCCAACAGCTTCTCCCCCCTAACGCAAGTCGTTGTTCCGACTTGCGTAGTAAAGCTATGCGAACTAACAACGCGGTCGTTGTAACGACCGCGTTGTAATGGCATGCGAAGTATCGCATGCGAAGTAAACGCTGTTTACCGGCTGGGTCTGTACTGGGGTGTCGAAGTGAGCTAAAGAACGACGATGGATCCAACCCGGATCTGTGACTGGGTGTGAGTGTCTGAAAAGTTTCAGTGCTCCGTTCATCATCTCCTTGTGTTTGCTTGTTCGCCCTAAGTTGGCAGGGTATGCCCAGAGGTGGGTCTCTTGCTCACTTTGCCATTGGATTCAACCTAGCCTGGCTGATGAGGGGTGTTACCCTGAAACCGGTCCCAGGATGCTTGTTTCCGGTCCAGGGAAGGCCTGGCTTGGTAGTTCAGGCTGGACTGTTCCCTTAAGGAACAGGGTCAAGACTGGTTTGCATATGGCTGGGTCTGAGCTGGGGTGGCAAAGTGAGCTAAAGAAAGATGATGGATTCAACCCAAATCTGTGACTGGGGGTGAGTGTCTGAAAAGTTTCAGTGCTCCGTTCATCATCTCGTGTTTGCTTTAATATCACAGTGGCACCCATTTGAACCTCTAGTAAGTTTAAGTTTACAACTCAGGGTAACATTCTTCAATTAACCAATCACCTTGAAATTATATAGGTCTATTATCCCAATGATAGACTTTATTACTACTAACTTTGAATGCTAGCTACCCGGCGAAGAAACAGTTTTGCAATCCAATGCAACCAAGTGTGCACATTTCACAATAATGAAATCCGTTAGATCAGTTTCAGTTCAAAAGAGAACCTGGAGTAGCTATAAAGCACAGGAGAAATGTGCACATGAAACTGGATGAAACCACATAACAGCTGGTATGCATAAGAAGCATTTCAACAAATCTGGGCCTTTTCTAAATTGCTTGTCGGATATGGGGCTGTTCTTTTATTATTAAGCAAGGCCTTTATTTTCACATTTGCTGATGTATCCAAAAAGACGACCCAGACTTGCAACAACACTTTCCAGTTAAAAAGCTCAAGGTCATAGAAAACATGCAACCTTATTTCACAAAGTTAACACCTGTCGTCCAGCCTCTATTTCCATGATGTTCCTCTTCAGAACATCTGAGCAAATGTTCAGGCAGTTAAACATAAAACTTGGTTTTCGCTTTTGTGTAGGGAGAGGAATGCTTCGACACCCTTTTATGCCCACAGACACGTTCAGATGCAGGAGCAATTTAAAGGTAATGGCATGAATGAAATACTGATTATGTTTTTTCTTTCGGTTATATAACATTTTTCTGATAAATTGACACATTCTTCAAATTCTCTCTCTACCTGTTCCCAACTTGCAGACGACCTGATTTGAGACCCTTCCAAATTGTAAAAGAAAAGCTAAAAAGTGATAAATCATTGCTCCCAATGTATTATAAAATGTCTTCTAATGAAACTCCAAATCTCTCGTCTGAGTCAATCAATGGTAGCTGCATATGGGTTTGGACCACAACAGCGCACAAGAAAAGGTAAAGCACAACAGCTTTCCACAAGATGAAGAGAACCGGGGCCTCACAACAGAGGCCAGTATGAATTGTGATAACCAAGCCCTTGGAAAATCCAAGTATTAGTTAGTGCTTCAGGGTCTTTGTACACAATGCAGAAAATTCCATAGTTTATTTCTGGTGGTAAAACGTACAAGCAAGGGGTACATTTTTACTTCCTTGTGTTTTGTGTTCAGCTGTTGAAAGGTAAATATACAGCCGACAGTATCTGAAAGTGCAGCTCATCACCCACTGTCAGCAGTTTTTTTTTAATCATCTCTAACCTCAGCATTTAGAGTAATGCTCACAGTGATACTGAAGGCCAATCTCGAGGCCATCCATTCTAGTTCAACTATAGATTCCTGAAAAAGTTAATGAAAGGCCATTGTTCATGAAAATAAAACCCAATACATATAAAATCCACAAGATAAAGAAAAAATACTTTGCATCAAATAGCTTCTTTCAACATTTGTATAATGCAGGCTTGGAACACCTTAAATCCCCCCCGCCCCCGTGGACACTCCCCAGAAAGAAAAAAAAACATCTTAGCAATCATTAAAGAATGAAGCATATGGGGCAGGGCGTGGTGGGAGACAATGGATCCAACACGAAAAAAAAAAGCTTACCCATAAAGATGATTAAAGCAGACAACATTACATCACGTTTCTAGAAAGTTTTTTTTCATTTCAGTTTCACTGAAATCAATAATTTCGAGTGCATGATAGAAAGAAAGACCTATTCTTCACCTCTACTTCTAAACCTTAAACATGTATTGCTTTTAGGAAAAGTTATAGAAAAGAGAACTCATGCTCTCACTACTCACAGATGTCTAAAATATGATTCAATATAATTTTGACCTACATCACATTCTCAACTCCATCCAAGATTTCCTTCTTGAAACTGAGTTCTCCATATCAAAACCAACACTAATCTGATATACCTAATGATACATTCACAATCCTACTGGGAGCCCAATATATAGCATAAACAACTTTTGCTTTTACAAATCAACTTTACTTTAATCTTAAGTATTTTAACAAATTCTATTCTCACCACTCAAGACTACCAGGTAATACAAGTCTGTATCTCAAACTATCAACAGTAGATTTTTCCTTAATGAGCTAACATAGTAGCAGAAAACAAAATTATGGTTTATTACCTTATAAAGCAAAGTTGCTCTGAGAACCCTACAATAAAACATTAAAGATTAGCTACAAGAGTGAGATGTGCTTCCAATGCACAACCTCTAACAATCCTTTAGCTTCACATATATCCGAGGTAAATTGATGAGCAGTGGATTATCACATACCTCATTTAGTAGATCAACTTTAGAACGGAAATGAATTGATAAAGGCTTTTATGAGCCTAAACAAAGGAGAACTTTCAGTTTCAGAGACAAAAGTAGGGCATCATTTTAAATGTGCTACTTAAAAGGTCAGTCAAATCCAGTTTCGCATCGATTACGGAGTAGGTTTGCAGCGCAAGGAAAAAATTATGAAAACCATGACAATTTGAGATATGTCACACACACGCCACATTGCTCTAATGTGACGTCCTCCAAGTATTCAAACAATATGAAACGATTCGAAGCAAAAAGCTTGAATTTCACAAACATTACCCAAACAGTCGCATAGGAAAAACTTCCAAGAACAGAGATAAACTTGTATGGAAGCAAATGGATGCAAATACTCAAAGAATACTTTACCAGCAAAGTAACCACCACAAAGTACTACAATATATAAGCTTAATCGACAGGGGATGAACATGTAAGTCAACAGAATATATTTTAATGCAAACTTGTGTAATGGAAAACATTTCCTAGGAGTAGGTACCAATAAGTCCTAGAACAGTTACTAAGAATAACAGTTCAATGAGCAGCAGATACATTAGCACACAACTGTGTTAATGTGAGAATTAGGAATCCACAAAAAACTTCAATACTTTAAGTGCAGCTACAAAAATCTGCTCTAATGCACAATGATGATGCTCCTGATACAGACATTTATGTTCATGTCAGGGGTCCCAGAACAGACATTTTCATGCCATAAATAGGAGAATCAACAAAAGGGGTGGAGAGTGAAATTTATAAAGTCTACAAGTCAACAAAAAGGCATACGAAAACTTACATTGCCCCTACATTTCCCTCCCTTGTTCACCAAGATTGATAATGCATTGCCTTGGTTGATGTGTGAGGGTTAATGGTAAAGTTATTCGCTTACACACATTGGAAATTCAGTCAGATGTGCAGTTGCCCTGACATTCTATAAGTCTGTAAGGAGGTTTAAAAAAATGCAACGGTGATCTATGGCACACACACATGGACATCATTTAAGGGTCAGCAGTGGCCACAGCTGCAACTTCTAGTTTCCCCTTGTAGCCCCTTGCACTACATTTGCGACCCCTGGCCTCCGAGGTGGCAAAATCAGTGCAAAAGCCACGGTTATTCGCTATTGACATATGGGGGGGTGGGGGAGGGGGGAGGAAGGCAAAAATGGAGCATAATGGTCACAAATGGAGCATAATGGTAGCTGAGGTAAGTATAACTGATTTTAAATGTATGTTGTGTGCATGCTTGCAGATGAGAATAGGTTTGTGACAGAAAGGTTGTGAATGTGTGATCTTGCATTGGTGCTTGTGTGTAAGCATGCGTGTGTGACTGAAAGTGAGTGAGAGTCAGTGAGAGGTAATGAGAATTAGTGAGGTTGGGTGCCAGTAAGCAAATGTGTAAAACAGAGGGTGTGAGAAATCGTCTGGTAGTGTTTTGCAAGTGCGAGAACGAGTGAGTAAGAATAAGCGATAGTGAGTGAGCACAACTGAGTAAGAATGAGCAAGTCAAAATGAGTCGGAATTAGTGAGTGCGAGTAGAGTGCAAGCGCCCATAACTGACTGACACTAAGTGAATGTGAGTGAGCGTGAATAAGTGAGACTAAGTGAGAGGAGGGAGTTAGTGTTCGAGAGTGAGTAAGTATGAGTGAGTCAGTAAGAGTGCGAGGAGAGGAGAGTGAGTATGAATGTGTACCAGAGACTGACTCAGGCGCACTTATTCTCAGTGAGCATGAATATAAGTAAATGTACGAATGTGTAATGGATAATGTGTTATGCTGGCAAGTCTGCCATTGGCCCAAGCATATTGAAGGTAATTCTGGTCTCATACAGGCTCCTATGACAAAATACTGCCACTAGCATACTGGGGATAATTAGTAGCATAATGGACACCAGTGGCAAAGTACAGATAATTGCATGCTAGAGGTAATTCTTGGCATGGGGAACCCACAGCAAACTGCTAGTGCTAGCACACCGGAGGTAATTCTTAGCATAAAGGCGGCCAACCAGGGATTATGGGAGGGGGCTAGAGGACAACCATGGCATATGGGGGTCGGGGTGCCACTATGAAAAAATGCTGGCCCCGATATACTGAGGTCATATTTGATATAAGGATCACCCATGGTGTATGGCCAGCATTAATGGCAAAATTCTCGCACTAGCTTACTTTATGGAATATGCCTTTTTTCCCCGCATACCATTACCCCGCATGTTGTTACAACGCGGTCGTTACAATGACCGCTTTGTAACAACGCATACCATTACCCCGCAAGTCGTAACAACGACTTGCGGAGGGGGCGCTGGATGTTGGAATAGTAAAATTTACTATTCCAACTCCAGTCTGTGCGGACTGTAGGGAAGGTGTTGGATTTTAAATCGTAACGACTTGCGGGGTAATGGTATGCGTTGTCACAACGCGGTCGTTGTTACGACCGCGTTGAAACAGCATGCGGGGTTACGGATGCGGGGTGATGGTTGTTTACCTACTTTATTTAATTTTTGGGCTCCGTAGCACATTTTGAATAAAACTCTGGTCAACTCCTGGGGATGGTCAAATTTCATTGGCTTGTCGTACTTAATGAGTGTCTTTTTAGAAGCTAAGGCGCTTTAGCAAATTTATATGAAAACTGTGCTTTAAAATACACTACTTGACCATGTTTTATCAAACTTTTCTGTAGGAAAGAACTTCCCCCCCAAGCCCGTTAAGAGGTCCGTTTCTCTTGCTTCTCTCACCGTCTGAATGTGCTAGGGCATAATAGTGCCCTGAATTGTAAATACCCCTAAAATAGGTTTTATCTAAAAAGATATGCTATGTTGGGCAGATTTGGGAGGGTATCCTGGTGATGAGCAGGTGGGGAAACAGCGGTTACAACGCTGTTACCATGCAGGTAGGTTACAACGACCGCGTTAACACGCGTGGCTTTACATCGCAAGTCGTTTCTACGACTTGCGCTAGGTGGCGTGCAACACCAGGGAATGTGTTGGATTTTAAATCCAATACATTCCCTGCTGTTGCGCTAACTGGAGTAGGAATAGTAATTTATACTATTCCTAAGTCCAGCGCGCCATCTAGCGCAAGTCATAGAAACGACTTGCGATGTAAAGCCATGCGTGGTAACAACGCGGTCGTTGTAATGACCGCATTGTTACCTACCGCGTGGTAACACCACGCGTTGTATCGTCATACATTCTAACCGGTGTGAGTCTAGCCAAACCTAGGGCCTTATAGGACTACTTGAAAAGTCAGGTCTGCACCTACTTGCAGAATTCAAGTGAGAATGAGGCTCTTATGTGTGGTGGTAGGTCATTCCACGCTTTAGGAGCAATGTAGGAGAAGGTTTGACCACAGAAACGTGATTTCTTATGCATGGGATGTGTGCAAGTGTGGGTGAGGAGTTTGGATTGTGCTTGCTTGTGTATGGGAAGCCAGTGTGGTGTGAGGCAAATGCGGTGTGGGTGGTTGAGAGTGGTTCTGTCTGCTGAGTTCTGGTCTGTAGCATTTGGGCGAGTTTTTTGTTGATCCCCACAGTACAGCTTGCTTGTGACCGGGGCGTGTGCAATGTTTTATCAAGTCCTGATTGGGAGACATTTCAACGTTTTCCTCAGCAGCAACAGACTATCAAAGTATGAGGCAGTGTCTGCGTCGACATGGGCAGTCGCATCAAGTTTGTGGTCGATGACAATCCCACGGTTCTTGGCGGTTGTCATCCTAGCTCTTCTGGCCACCAGGTGGTGTCCCAATGTGAAGTGCTCTTCCCAGAAATCACAATTCCGGTCTTGTTGTTCTGCTACCCCTGGAATTTTGGTGAATCTACGTCCATGGGCACACACTGAGAAAAATGCACTAATTTGATGACCGTGGGTTTGCACATTCTGGCATTTCAAAACAGTCATTAGGATTCAATTATCCCACCTTGGCCATCACTATTATCAACAACTTATGCTTTCCATGTATTTCTAAGACATTTACAGTACTTTTCTAACAGATGCCTTCAATAACCAGCATTTGTGCTCCAGTTAGTAGCAACAAGAAATATTCATGGCCATAGACCATAGAGTGAAAATGTCAGTTCACGTTAAAACTGTTTCAGTGGGAGAACTTCCCTGCAGTTCGAGGAAGGCATGCTTTCAGATAAAGTACACCCAATATTGCCACAATGCACAGACGTCCAAGTGGCCAGTTACCTGCCCTCTGAATCTAAGGATTTACACCACTTTTTTTGTGGTTAAGTTGCATCAGAAACAGATATACATTTGTATCAATAGCAAGGACCGGGGGAAGATGAAGTTTCAAAACCTGCTGGATATTCAGTTGTGTGAAACAATAGTTACATTTTCCATACCAGTCCTCACTTTAAAGATATTTTAAAAAATATCTTCAAAAGTCAATGAAACCGTGATATCACCAGGTCCTCAATTGCTTTAGTCTGCACCATAGAGCATTTTTTCCTGAGAAGGCACTGTTAAACATTGATCTGCCCAAAAAATACCCAACGTAAAGAAGCTTGACTATGAAATGTAATTAAACCCTTTAAGAATACTAACTTGGGAAGAAAACACCTGTACAACCTAAAGACCAAGCTAAAACGACACTTGATTAATCAATTTGTGTTCGAGCAAAATAGTGACATTATGGTTCCACATCAAAACCTGAAACCTCCGAATACTCGGCAAATATTGGCTGCTGCACATACCATAACTTGAGCCCCGACCATCAAAATCATCATACGGGCCTCAATTAAGCTGTTGGTGAACTCAAAGTATAACATCATTAAATATTAACACAGAGTCAAACAAAAAAATATATAATGTATCTAAGTCTGTGGGAAGGTGATCAGTAATGTCACTAGTAAGGCCATAAATGTCATTTCTGATGGCTCATGTCACAAAATGGATGAGGTCATGAGTAGGACATTTTGGGAAGAGTGGTCTTAACTTGTACTCATAACATCACTAGCTGTGATTTTCAGTGAATTTCTGACTCTTTAAATACATAAATGGTACAATGTTTGCTTTAGGTTTTTTTGTAAATTTGAATTTGTATTTTTAAGGAACATTAGTTGTATACAGGGTTATTGCTTGTGCTGGCAGCACCCACTGCACACACCTGGGATTGAATGCAGCAGGCCTCCATCATACATACTGCTTGATCATCCAAACTCACTGTACATGTTAGGGCACGATTTCATCTGCACGTCTAACCCCCTCTGCATATGGCCTTGCCTGCATATAACAACCCATTCATCCTGAGAGGCCCTGCAGCCATCCACAAGCATCATGATTTATTCCTTTTTCTTTTTTTGTTATTTCTGAATTGGATACAACTCTTGACTTGAAGTTCACAAATTTGCATTTATTCACAAGCCAGTACTGTATGCAACAATTGTTCTTGACTAACCTGTGCCTTACTTCATCCACCTTCAATCTCTGTCCTTGCCCACAACAGTGGTGTCTTAAATGCATGTTCACTTGTTTTTCGTCTTTTGACAATAAAAATAAAATTCAGGGAAAACGGTACCTAATCCCGAAATCAAAATGGTGGTCATGTGCTCCCAATTATTTCAGAACTTGTGAGTTTCTGCCAATTAAATACATTTTTCTATTTTTGTGCAATTTTCAATGCCAATGGGTCCACATTTATCGCAGACTCCCGAATCCCCCACACCCGACCCAGTTTTTGGTCTAGAACTGGCTGTTCAGTTTCCACTTTTCTATGTGAATTTCTTTCGCCAATGATTAAAACTAGGGAGTTTGGGAATATACAAGTGCTTCAAGATTGCGAGTAAAAAAAAAAAAAAAAACGTCGAGCCCCTCATCAGCCAAAAACAGTGCATGAATAAATAGAAATATGTGACTGACAGAACTCGCAAGTTTCCTACAATTGACAAGATTTACAATGGAATGAGCCCATTCAAGCCAACCCAATGCCCTTTTCAAACACCAATCTCAAAAAATACAAATTCACACCAAATTGAGAAAAACACAGTGAGTGAAGTTCTACTTTCATGCCAAGTTTGGTGTGAATACGGTCTGAGTTTTTGCTGTAAGAAACCAAACATTTCCTATGGGAGCTAAAATGAGAAGATGAAATGACTACCTTACACTTTTTTCTACTGCATAGATCAGCACCACCCTTGGAATATGCAGTTTTGCCAAGGGAGTGCCAAATGTCGTCGAATTATGCCAAACTCGTAAGTAAATGAAAATTTAAAAAAAAAACACATTTTCAAAAGCAAGTGCAACTGAACCAGAACTACAGTCACTATCGACAACTGGTATATGCATTTTTTGTGTTGATATGTAGATACATGTATTCATTAATGCAGACATGAAACTATGATATTATTCCCATGCATGTGCATCTTTAGCCTCACTATATCTTTGCCACATTTTTCATTACTGCACGTAATATAGCATTTTTCCTCAACATTGGGAATGATGTGACCTGAAAGCTGAAGAAATCCTTCACAAAGTTGGAAGCACTGCGCTGTTTTGGGTAGGCAGTCAGTCATAGCAGGTGGTAAATGCAACTATTCAGCTGTCTGAGCACAGTCAATCTTGAAGGGACTTTGGTAGTATATTAAGATTGTTCAATAAGGTCATAAGGAACGTCCATGAGTAAGGTTTCCCCGAAAAGCCTAAATTTAAGTTGATTTATGCCAACGGATTCGCAAAACATGCGACCGCGGAGAGACACAGAATAATACGCTCAGCATTCAGCTCGACAAAGACTGGCACTGCTTGCAGTCACTCGATAAGGCAATGAAAAGTAAGGAGAGTGGGAAAATAAGTACGTTTTCCAAAGATGAGCTTAACCACCAGAAGACACGACTACTGTGGGCAAACGACTGTAATCCTCAAAAATATCTCAAGTCGGATTTAGTGTGATTCGGGAACTGAAGATTCAAGGACAAAATCAAACAAAGCCCCATTGCCTAGAACATACAGCTTGAAAGATTTAGAAATTTCAATTGCAGGCAGAAGAATTTATGGCTGTGCATTTTATCGAATGAAGCCGCAGAACAATTTAGCTTGAAAGATTGTAGCATATCGCAAAGCACACAATGAAGAAATGATTTAGAAAGCTTATCTGCTGTTTGGGAAATTATATCAGATATCTTTTTTTCTCTCCCAATTGTGCATTTTGACTTTCAGCTAATTTTGATAAGATACGAACTTGTTTAACCACCCTGAAAACAAATACCTGAAAGGTGAAATCACTACCTGGAGGTAGCCAGACCTCTCAGACAGCAAGTATGGTTAAAGTACGAAACCCAGACATTACATTTTAAGAAGAGCCTCAATACATTTTAATTGTGGATATTTAAAATACATTTGGGATCAGCTGGAGGAAAACCAATATGAAGCAATATCTGCATTTCCAAGATGATATGCGATCCAGGGGATAAACTGTCAGAGGTACCATCAGACGATTACACTTCTAGTTCTGGCTTTGCTTCCAGAAGTACAAGTTACTTACCTTCGGTAACGATGTATCTGGTAGAGACGTTGTCTAGCCGCAGATTCCTTAACTTAGAATATCCCCAGGCGTCAGACTGGATCCAGAAAATTTTGCGCAGCAGTACCTCTGCGCGCCGGGGGGCGGCGCCGCCTGGCTCCGCCCTGACGTCGTCCCCGGACATGACGTCAGTGGAGCCATATAGGACCCTCCCGGCGCGCTGACGTCAGTTTTCTTCAGAGGAACTTTTCCGCACCACAACGCGGAGCCCCCAGCAAAACTGTGAGGATATGGGAACAGTGTGCGAATAAAAAAGAAAAAGCACCATGAACGACAGTGAGAAGCACGGTCGACGGAAAGGCGTTGAAAAGGAAAGAGCAGAGCCATACTCTGAGAAGCCATTTCGCAACAGCGAAGTGAATGTCACCGCTGAGGGAAATTGACTTCTAAAAGTAAGACTGAGGCAGACGACAGAAAGTCTGCACCAGATGAAGTGAATGAAAAGAGCAGAACAGTATACTGAGAAGCAACCCCGCAAAAGCGAGAGAATGCCCTCTCCTGAAGCAAGAGGGCAATGAAAGAGCCGAGAGCGACAGGTAAAAAGCTCCAAAACCATAGGATTAAAGAAAAGAAAGAAATAGGGAGACTCTGTCCCCTGTGATAGAACTATCGGACTGAGGAACAGGCCAGAAAGACCTCAAAACGAATTGACTGTAGGAGTGTAAACGGAGAAGGCGGGTGGGAGGGTAGAGAACACCAGTAGGCCCCATACTGGAGGAAACAGATGTGGGAAAACGCAGAAGGACACCTGAACCTACCGCCCCTGCATGAGATCGGGGGGAGCAGAACAAGTAAATCAAAGGAATAAGCCTGACGGGGAGGGAGGCGAAAGACACCGCCCCGTAGAAGGACAAGCCACCCCAAAGGAGGCGAAAGCCAAAAACCCCACCTGAAAAGGTCCTCGCAGATCGGGGAGGAGGGGTGGGCGTTAAGGAATCTACGGCTAGACAACGTCTCTACCAGATACATCGTTACCGAAGGTAAGTAACTCATACATCTGATAGAGACATCTAGCCGCAGATTCCTTAACTTAGAATAGATACCAAAGCCATACCCCATAGGAGGCGGGTCTGCGACAGAACCCCACTAAGTTCCCAAGGGAACAGAAGTGTCAACCAGCTGACTAAACACAGTGGGGGCAGTACTGCCAGAGTGGCCAACACCGGACCAGGATACTCCGGAGGGAGTGGTCAACAATGAGAGGCAAAGGCATCAAAAGCTGCCGAGGGCGGCAGGAAATCCCTGTTGGTTAAACAGTGGAGAAAATGAGCACAGAACCAGAAGGGCAGTGCGGAATGAGAGTGGACACCTGCTGTAAACGGAGAGGAACCAAATGCAGGATGTGAGGGATCCACAGGATCCGATGGACCGTCAAAGAGAAGGTCTAACTAGGGTACAAGAACGTACCGAGTCTGAGTAGGCAGGACGGACATGCATGACAGGGAAAGAGGCACTGTGGAAGTGGGAACAGCAGCGGAAGGATGCTGACGACGCCCAAGATGAGTCAGTGTTACAGGAAACACAAGACCTGCCAATGCACCATCGCCCATGCCCCGGTCACGCGAAAGGGCGGGCAGCAAAAGGCAGAATGGCAGAAAAGAACGGCAACAACCATTGCCACGCAAGAGAGAAGGCCCCCCCCATCAAGCCCCACAAGCAAAAGCTGAGACACGAGAGACGCATCACCAGGGCGTAGTGCGTGAAAGAGCCGGCAAAACTAACACACGTAGCAGACCTGCGCTCACGAAAATTGAGGGACAAGACCACGGCCACCGCAAGGAGGACGATGCCTGCGGGAGGCCTGTGTGTGTGTGTGTAGTACACTGGTGAGAAAGAAAAAACACCATAACCCCAACAGCCATGCAGCAGCGGCACCGGACAGAGCAATGCCCAGAGTCAGACGCAACAGCCACAGGCGGTAGGGCAGATCCACTGTCTACCGCGAGACAGACAGGGAGGCCGAGCAGTACTGGAAGGAGACAGTACAAAGCGTAGCGGAGGAACAAGAGTGGATACACACAAAATAGCCCACCAGACAAAATGGTCTGAGGAGAACACTCCTGCTGAGAGCAGCAACCGCAGCCCGAAGGAAAGCACGACAACACCTGCGCGGAATGCAACAGGGGCATGGGAAGCTCTGGCAGGGGAAGTGGCCAAAAAAGCAAGGCACAAGACAATGAACAGCATGAACGTGTGGGGCCAGAACGCCACCATGGAGAGCGAAGTCCAACCATGAAAGGACTACGCAGCATGGATATAGCAGAGTAGAAGTAGGCAACGTAAAGTTGCCGGAAAAACGCACCAGCCCGTGACAGCGAGCATACTAGGGAGCAGGCATCGTATGCTTATAGAACACAGAAGGATAGTGCCGAGCTAGCTGTGCGTGCTCGGGGACAGCGACAGGGCCTGCTGGTAGGCCGGCCACAGATGGAACGGCCGCAGCGAAAGAACCACGAGGAGACGGGAGGGACCCGAAAGCCCTCCCAGCCTGAAGAAAGGGATTGGTAAGATGCAGGGGAGTACCACAGACCAGCAGCCGACACCATGAGCGAGCCCAACAAATGGACCGCAAGAAGGTCCCGGAAGGGCCCGCAGCAGCAGTGTTTAAAACGTACAGGCACAGCCGCAGGCCAAACTAGTGAAGAGGACCCCACAGAAGCGTACAAAGACTACTGTGGGAAGAAGGCAGCTATACAATAGCTAACAAATACCCCACATAGGGTAAGTATCAACCCCAACAAGGGGCACCTCTTGAGCGTGAGCTCATAGACCGAGGACGTAAAATTGTAACTCAGAAACCACAGGCTCTGAACACATAACCCTTGGAGTAAGGGTGTGCAACCTCAACCACTAGGCCATAGTGACTCAGAAAGATAAGCAGCTGACCTGCTGCATGAAAGAAAGAAAATACGTCGAGAAGCCGCCCAGGCCGTTCAGGTATTACAGCATGAACCCAGGGCCAACATGAAGCAAAGACAACAGAGCAGAGGGTGAGGACAAGGATCGCAACCGGAACAAAAACTACGGAAGGGTAGACAGAAGGCGGTGAACCGCAGAGTCCGCATGTGCGTCAAACAGGGACACACCATCAAGTGGCAAATCCCGGAGACTGTCACGGACATTTTCGGGGAAACCCCCGTCGCGCAGCCAAGCATGTCGGCGCAAAGCAACGGACCTTGCCATCGCCCGACCCACCGAATCGGTAGAGTCAACGGCGGACCGTATGGTAAAGCGCGCCATCTCTCGGCCTTCGTGAAGGAGACGAGCCATGTCAGCCCAAGTATACTCAGGGAGGGTAGGCAAAAGACACTCCACAGAGTCCCAAGGGCACAAGAAGCCCGGGCAAAGATGCAAGCCGTGTTCAGAGCACGTATGGCTGAACTAGCGGACGCAAAAATGCTGCGTCCACATGTCTCCAACCAACGAGACTCCCTAGTAGGAGGCTGCAACAGAGGTGGAGAGGAAGGCTGCGTGGCCAAAGAGACCTGCACTATGAGGCCATGAGCCCCAGGCTGAAGGGACAAACAGGCTGGGCTCCCAGGGGCCGGATAATGCCTATGCGCAATGGCCCTGTCGACAGCATCTCCTGAAGAGGGCCGTGCCCACGTCCCGAGAAGGGCGTTGAACAACAAGCCGCTAAAAAGCAGCAAGAGCTCAATATCCACCGCACCCTGGTGGAGGAGATCCAATAACGGATCAGAGGACAAGGAGACAGAAGGGGGATGCAAGTGTAAAACAAGTGTAAAACAGCTGCAGCCCTGCGAACACCCCTTAAAAACAAAGCACCAGCTTCAGTGGGCGTCCTTGGGGGCGACAATAGCCCATCTGTAGGGGACGGCTGCAAGCTGACACGTCCCACAGCAGGAGGAACAAGGGCCCACTGCCCCCATGGCAGTGGAGCCAACCGGCGTGGAGACTAGTCCGGGCACACCGGGTCTGTGTTCTCTGGAAGCGGAGAACCAACAGGTGCCGGAGACCGCTCCGGCGTCGAACGACGCCGCTCTGACGGCGAACGCCGCCGAAATGGCGCCGAACCGACGTCGACCTCCACGAGGGGCGACCCTGCTGGACGAGCCGGCGGCGACGTCCCCACCACCGAGAGGTGCGGAGAAAGAGCCCGAGGACCAAGAGGCGACCGACATGGTGCCGCCGGCGCCGCTGATGCCGATGTCGACGCAGGGAGCCGCCAGGGGCTATGCGGAGACAAGGCAGAATGGCACGGCGTGGGGCTGGAACGCCCGTCGTGGTTGGGACCCGACGCCGGCACGACTCCGGAGCAGGAGTTGAGGCACTCGGTCGGCGCCGAGGGCGACCCCGCCGGCGGAGATCCGACCTGAATGCCTACCTCCACTGTGGGACTCGAAGGCTCGCCAGGGAGAGGAGGTGACCCGAAGATGGAGTGCAGAGCCTTGTAGTAGGCTTCCATCTGGGGCCAAGTCGCACCAGTACCCGGAAAGGGTGGGTAAATGGAGGCCGACTCCGGGGGGCACAGCTCCGTAAGGGAACGGGAACCATGGCCCCCATCGTCACGTGGAAGCGAGGACTCAGACTTCCGTGACTTGTGCTTGGACTTACCTGTAGACGAGCGACGTTCGCGGGAGCGACTCCGGGAGCGGACGCGGAGAGAAGAACCAACCGGAGAACGTCGGGGAGACGCCGTGCGGGATATCCGGGCGGCCAAGAGCGTCATCCGGCGCTCCCGTAGGGACTTTGGGCGCATCTGACGGCAGGCGGGACACTCCACGGAGTCGTGGTGCGACCCCAGACACCACATGCAAATGGCGTGCGGGTCCGATGCCGACATCTGGCGCAAACAAGTCTCGCACAATTTAAAGCCCGAAGGCATCGCACACTGTTCCCAGACGCCAAAGGACGTCGAAAAAGGGCCTGAAGAAAAACAGGCCAGAGGAACATCTGAATCCCAGATCCACGTTAGAACGCGGAAAAGAAGGAAACTGACGTCAGCGCGCCGGGAGGGTCCTATATGGCTCCACTGACGTCATGTCCGGGGACGACGTCAGGGCGGAGCCAGGAGGCGCCGCCCCCGGGCCCGCAGAGGTACTGCTGCGCAAAATTTTCCGGATCCAGTCTGACGCCTGGGGATATTCTAAGTTAAGGAATCTGCGGCTAGATGTCTATCAGATTGAATTGTATAGCCTTCTACCAATCATTTCATCGGTTGGCTCTTCAAAAGCAATTGGTGTCATAATTGGCAACATTTAATGCCAAATGCAGTACTCATTCACCAATATTGGTTTCTGAATTGGCAGGAAAGACTAAGAGCTGATGTAATGAACTATCTAATCAGCTATCTAATCAACTATCTAACCTCCGTATAAGAAACACTACCATTTTACTAATTTCACAAATTAGGATTACACTGGGTGTTTGGAAGCAGTCCCAAATTTCAAAACGTTTTCTGCAGAGAAACCCTACATCGAGGCCATCAAGCCACATGCACCACTAGTAACGACATTGGGCTTATACAATCACACATCTAGAAATTGATTGTCAATACATTGATTTCAATGACCGAAATGAAGGCAGTATTACTTGTAGAACACTGGGCTCCGCTCCCCTGTATTTTTCGGAGCCTGCATCAACATTAGGAAGCTTACTATATTAGAGCAGTGAATAAGGAATGACTAGACAGCCATCTTTTTAAGACTCGCTAGGTCACGGTCTGCATGCTTACACTGCCATGGTGTTTCGAAATAGATATATATATATATATATGTATATCAAAGCAAACGTTTGTCACAAGACTAAAGGCACTCGCATGCAGATTCTCCTTGTAATTTATTATGCGCTCCAGCAGACACTGAAATCGACATAAAATCCCTGCTGACAGGCCTAACGCGTTTCGTGCTTCCACGCCCTTGCTCACAGGCCATGCATCACAAACTGGCAAATAGTTTCACAGCTGATTACCACCAGGAATAAGTATGCCGCCCGAGTGGGCCTCAGGTGAGTAAACCAAAGTGCATTCTGGTCATCTTAGTTCTGTAAAATAGTACATTACCCCCGTGGGTTTGCCAATTGCTCTGCTCATAATTAAAAAGTAATTCTTCATCCCCCCGTGGGTTGATTAAATGTCCAAATTCTCCTGTTGCTGGAAATATACACATAAAGTGGAATCTGCCGTCCCGTTCGTGAAACAAATGTCCAAGTCACAACAGGTCTGCAAAGCAGAGGTGCACTTTCCCGGCCGGACTAGCCGTTTTATTTCAAAGCAAACGTTTGTTCCAAGACGAAAGGCACTCACATGCAGATTCTCCTTGTAATTTATTATGCGCTCCAGCAGACACTGAAATCGACATAAAATCCCTGCTGACAGGCCTAACGCGTTTCGGACGGGAAAGTGCACCTCTGCTTTGCAGACCTGTTGTGACTTGGACATATATACATCACACAATTTATATTAGATTCATTAACAGCCACATTTAACTGACATGTAACTGACATGTAGCGGTTACTAAAATATCACATTAAATGAGACTTCAAGGACAGGTCCCAAGTGCCAATGCTCAGCAATAGGGCACTTACAAAGGTTAGTACGAGACAAAGGAATAATATACTTGGGTACTGAATCTTCCAGATGATAAAATCCAATGCCACTTCAGAGATCTGTGCATCCATGCTCTGAATGCAAGCCAGAAGTTTTCAAAGGGACCTTGTACTGATAACAGAGCGCAGCTATGCACCAGATGACTGTTCCCCATACACGGTTATGAGGTCAGCAGTTACAAACAGTTGATGGCTCGACTGTTATGGTTTAAAGTCGCAGCGTTGCAGGAAAGAGTGCAAAAAATAAAAATAAAAAAACACCTCAAAAGATCCAGACAAGATCAAAGAATTTTCAGATCAGCCCCCTCCCTCCCCCCTGCCCCCTCCTTCATCCTTCTTCCCCAATAAGGAATTTGCTCAGTGCTGGAGAAACAGGTTCCGGTACACAATTATGATATTCAGTAAATACAGCAGAAATAAAGAAATATCTATCAGCTAAAATACATCATAATCATACAGGTTTAGGTTATTTCAATCACACAATCTCTCATACCCTCTCATCCACACCCATCAAAATAGGGACACAGAATTATTTGGGTAACAAAACACGTGGTAGATATTATAAATACATCTAATATAGAATAGATCGGGGAAAAAAGTTTCAAACAATTTTGCTTTGAAAATTGCATGAAAAATTATTTTTGCTGAAATTTGTACAAACAGTGGCTAATGAATATTATATTTTTTTCTACGAGCATTTCGGCATACCGCCTTCTTCAGGAAGCCACAGGATTTAGGTCATATGCTGACTCTTATGGAATCTGCAATTACTTAAAGGTAGATAGATGGTGGGGGCAGCTGTATGGATGAGCAGTCTCCGCAAGCTGAAAAAGTATACCGCATTCCTCCTCGGTCCACCACGGGTTTTCCCGATTGAGGGGGGGAGATTGCGAGGAGGAGGAAGTAGTCCTTCTGAACTTCCGGGGGAACGGAACGGAGGTCTGCGCTCTAGCAGCTGGCCTCCCTATATAATTAGCATGCCAGGCACGATGCGCAATGGACGCACTTGAATCAGGCAATTGAAGTGCGAGATCCTCATTGTTTTCTTCTGCTAAGTGAATATTTAGCGGGTATGCAAACTGTTTTAATGCTCATTTTTAACCAGTGCTTTTAATCGGTTACTTTTAAATTACCTTGTTAGTTGCACTCGCACAGCCTTCCGCATTCCTCCTCGGTCCACCACAGGTTTTCCCGATTGAGTGGAGGGAGATTGCGAGAATGAGGAAGTAGTCCTTCTGAACTTCTGGGGGAACGGAAGTCTGCGCTCTAGCAGCTGGCCTCCCTATATAATTAGCATGCCAGGCACGACGCGAAGCGAACGCGCGCCGCTGGCACGCCGAAGGCGCACCTAAGGCAAGCCCGTCTGCGCCCAGTCGTCGCCAGGAGTCAGGACCCCTGCATGTATTATGCCAGAGTCGGGTACCTGCCCAAAGGTTATATGTGCCTACACTAGCCAGGAACTCCGAGATTAGACAAAGCAGCCTAAATAAATACCTTCACCTAGCAAAGGCCACTCCTTGTACCCCTGCGACATTTGAGGGGCCCTTTGCATGTAGGTCCTGCAGATTTCAGAGCTCACAATTGACACAGCACCTTACCGATAATGCGATACCCAATAATAGTTACAGGCAGCTCAGCCCCCATGCAATAACAGAATCCTCTCCTCAGAATCATTTGGGAAACCAAGACTGGAACTGCCTACTTAGCAATATAAGATCGGTACCAAAACACACTGTGCAAATTTGGGACCTTTTGTCTTCCAAACTCCCCGATATTGGTTTCCTGACTGAAACTTGGCTAAAACCCAGCTCCTCCCCTGCTATAGCAACAGCACTTTCAGAGGGATATCGCATCCGAAGGCTAGACAGATTAATTAAAGTAGGGGGGTATAGCTATAATTCATAAGGATTCCATTAAAGTAACAATACTGGAGCAATTAAGTAATGACAGAATTGAAGTATTAGTTTTTAGAATTGACCTGCACCCGCAATACAGCTGGAAAGGCGCACTAGTTTACCGGCCTCCCGGCCCCCTCCGAGACTTCTCACTCCAACTAATGGAATTAATTTTCCTGCATGTTATTTCTACAAAAAAAATTGTTCCCCTGGGTGACTAACGTTCACAGCGAAGTCACCTCCAATCAGGATGCTTTGTCGCTCCCAACAGATTTATTCGCGCTAAATTTAAATAAGATCAAAGATGGCCCCACTCACTCAGCAGGACACACGTTAGATCTCATTCTTACCAACTCTTCTAATATGCTTTGCGGAGCCGCCCGCCCTCTCACATGGACCGACCATTCACTTATAGAGTTCCAAATTAGGGGCCCCAGGATACACAACGCCCCTTCTTCAACCCCTCTGAGCTGGCGCAGACAGTGGCACAAAATCACTACGGACCACTTTCAGGATTTAATTCCTACATCTTGGAACTTCGATGCAGAGAATATAGAAGACGGACTAGCCTGCTTTAACTCTACTATAAAAACGGCCATTGACCTCTTGGCCCCTTTAAAGCAATCCATTTGCTCAGCCAGGCGAACTCAGACAGCATGGTTTTCTCCCAACCTCAAGATAGAAAAGAGTCTGGCGCCTTTCCCATAATGTACTAGATAAAGCAAACTACAAAACTGCTCTATCATAAAAATATAAAAAATGCCTGCGGATGAGCTTAAGTCAGTTCTCAAGTCATTGTGTGATGAAGGGGCATTGCACCATGTGACTCCTCAGAATGGGTTTCCCCCATGGTTATCGTCCGAAAAAAATCTGGGGAGGTCAGGTTATGTGCAGACTTGCTCACTTTGAATAAAAACATCTTGATCGACTGTCACCCCCTCCCCAAAATCCATGAACTTCTTGCTAGCCAAGGGAGGGGGAGGGGGTGAGGTGCAATTTTTTCCCCCCTATTATTGACCTTCGTTCAGCTTACCACCAGATACCTTTGACAGTGGATTCCCAAGAGTTCACCACTTTTGTCACACCTTTCGGGGTGTACAAGTATCTCAGACTGCTTTGGCCTGGCCTCCGCGGCCAGTGTTTTTCAGAAAATGGATAATCTTTTTCAAAACATGCCGGGGGTCCAGGCCCATCAGGATGACATCTTGGTTTTTGCAGATAACTGGGAAACGCACTTAAACAATTTGACCTGTGTTTTGAGCAAATTGGATGAAGCAGGCATTACCATTAGGTCTGACAAATGTCAATTTGGTACACAACAATTGGATTACTTGGGTCACACTTTGTCCTCAGAGGGAATCAAACCCAAGTTATCCCTCATTAAGGCCATCAGTCATGCTGTCCCTCCCAAAGACTCACTTCGATCATTTTTGGGCCTGGCAGAATACGCTCGTTTTGTCAAAGGTTATGCCCAAACTGTTGAGCCATTGTGTGCCCTTCTACGGAAAGGCTCAAAGTTTGTCTGGTCTGAAGAAGTCTCGTCTTCGTTTGACCAAGTTAAGAAATTCATTGTTGAAGCACCTGCTCTAAATGCTTATCAAGATGGTTCTAAGTGTTTCATCATGGTGGACGCAAGTCTTACAGGGCTGGGTGCAGTTCTCGGTCAGTGGGTTTCTGGAAAGGAACACACCATAGCTTTTTCTTCAAGGATGCTTAAACCCTCCGAGACTCATTACAGCACTATTGAACGCTAGGCACTCGCATGTGTTTGGGCAATTGATAAATTAAAAAATTACATTTGGGGATGTGAATTTGAACTTTTCACTGACCACAAACCCCTTACACATTTACTCAATGGCAATGGGCTTGGTAAGGCTTCAGCGAGACTGGTTAGATTACTCTCGAAGTTGCAAGAATTTCACTTTTCTATTAAGCATATTTCCAGTGGTAGGAATTTCAGGGCTGACTGCCTTTCACGTATGGCTTTTCATGATGTCTCAGAAGTAGAGGATTTTGAAGATACAGAATGTATCGTTGCAGCCCTAGATGCTGTTAAAGTATGCCCCAGCATTACTGAACAATTATGGCTGGAAGCATACAGCAAGGATGAAACCCTTAAACTTGTTATGGACTATATTGTTAAGGGGTGGCCAGAGAACAGGAAACTTTCTCGTGAGTTAAAAGCTTTTGCCATGGTGGCATCTGAATTGTCCCTTGTTAACGGCATGGTCATGAGACATGATTAGTTTGTTCCCCCGTCAAGTCTCAGGGAAGACATCATTAAGTTTGCGCACCATGGTCATTGAGGTTTTTCCAAAACCTCCCAACTTATTAAATTGTACTATTGGTGGCCATCTTTAGAATCTCAGGTCAAGTTTTGTATTGATTCATGTTCTGAATGTCTATTATCAGACAAGAAGTGGAAGCTCATGAGTACACCTTTGCATCCTGTTCCCTTTCCCAACAAACCTTGAGACAAGGTTGGATTAGACTTCTCAGGGCCTTATGATCTCTTATCTCATGACCTCAAGTATCTTATTTTGTTGGTTGACTATCATTTCAAATGGATTTATCATATGTTTTGTGACTCAGCCAGTTCCACCAATGCCATTAAATTTTTGAAGAAGGTTTTTTCTGTCGAGGATTCACCTTCCGTTATGGTTACTGACAATGGCACCCATTTTGTCTCTCAAAGGTTTTGCTCATTCTTAGCAGGGAGTGATGTTAGTCATTACAAGGTTGCCTTGTATTCCCCAGCATCTAACGGTTTGGTCGAAAGGGCAAACAGGTTAGTTAAGGATGCTATTCAAGCAGCCCTTTCCTCTGGTCAAGATGTTCAAGATTTCGTTGAGGCCAAGTTATGGTCTTATAACATTTCTCCCCATTGCACCACAGGTGTTCCTCCTTTTTCGCTTTTGAGAGGTAGGAATGTTCATACCAGTTTGTGCCCCAATTGGTTACAAAACAAACATGACAAGGGGCAGTCATGTTGACAAAGATCTAGCATCTCGAGTTTTGCAGAAGCAGAATCTCATGAAATCCGTGCATGATGCAGGGAAAAGTTTTAATACTGTGGAATTAAAAGTTAACGTTTGGGTTCTCATTAAAAACCCCAAAAAGGTTTCAAAGGGCTTGTCCAAATTTTCCTCTCCAGTGTAGGTCACTGATGTCAGCAGAGGTTCAGCGCTGCTTGGCAGTAGGGGGTGGTGGAACAAGAGATCGCTTGTGCATCTTTCTGACTCACAAGTTGGTTCTTTACTCAAGTTATCCAAATAGGAGTTGGAGCATTGTGACTGGACCAGCTGGTTGCGTGATCCTGCATCTGTTATTCCTCCACCTGTGTCACAAGACGATGCTGGGAGAGCTACCGCTTCTCGGTGTTCCACCACACACACTGGTCTGCATGGCAGTCCTGCCTCTAGGCCTGTTGTGACGAATGGTGATGCCTCTCTCTCATCAGCTGATTTGGGTACAGTCAAAGTAGATTACCCTCCAGGTTAAATGATTGTTTTGTCATGAATCTGTAACCACTTGTTTTTCCTTCTCCGTTCACATACTCTTGCAAGCAGTTTTAACATGTGTTGCCTTTTAATGGTTTATTTATTTTCATTGTTGTTTTTCCACTTTGTTCTTTGTGGAAAGGGAGAAGTTGTAGTGTGTAGCATACATTGGAGGTATCCTCGCGCTGACACCAGCGCGAGGATGTCTCGTTCTTCACTGGCATTGTTCAAATCTTGTTCCACAATCGGATGCTGAACGATGCGTGCCAGGATTCTGCCAACGTTAATCAGTTGGCGGAGATCCTGGTGCGCAGCGGGAGCGCCGGTTGTGGGTGCTGCAACCTTCAGAATAAAGCAGCTTTTATTTACCTCCTTGCCTCCTGGATGATTCTTCACTTCACAGGTACATCATTTTGCAATGGGCCAAGTTCACAAAACTCTGGTTAGCGCCGCCATATTATATTGGGCAGGAAGCTTTAGGACTTCAGCGCAAAGCAGTATGCAGTCAAAATAATAAAGCGAGCACAGTATGCTGATGCGCTGCAGATGCTTCAACTTTACTATTTCGGTAGGCGGTACATTAATAGCTGACCCCACTTAAGTGCCAGCATAATACAGTGTATTTATTACTGTATGATAACCGGTCTGGAACGTGACCTAAGGTAATTTTTGTTAAGGCATCATCTAACGAGTAGAACCTCACTCCACCACAACCATTTATTGCAGCGTTTGGGGAAACCCTCAATTAAATGGGAGGAATGACGAGTATTTTTCAAAATACATCTCCACATTTGAGGGTGATGGAGATGTCAATCCAGAAATAAAGAAAAAATACTACTCCATTGTCTGAGACCAGGTGGACTAAAAGTCTTTAATCGTATAAATAAGAAGCCCAGGGTACAGGATCAAAGATGTAGTCACAAACGCGTTAGAGACTTAGCTACACATTTCAAACCCAGGGTATGTGTAGGTATTGACAGATACAAATTCCTCCATAGGAAACAGGGCAAGGAGAAAATCATTGAAGATTTTGTTGCATCTTAAAAAAAAACGGCATGGACAGGTCGATTTGGAGACCTGCATGACGAACTGATTCGTGACCAGATTGTCATTCATGCAGTAAATCCTATTATATAAAAAAAGGCTTTGGTTAAAGGTGAAGCCCCTTTGCAGGAAGTTATTGACAGTCAAAAGAGCAGAACTAACTGGCAGATGTGCAAAAGCAGTAATTTCGGAGAAAGAAAAAAAAGCTGGAAAGGATACAGAGACAATTGCCAAAGTAAATGCTAGTGCTAGAAAGCAAGGAACTCAAAGGAAATACAAGAAAAATCAAGAGGAGATAGGACAACTTTGAGTAATAAAATGAAATAAGTGTATAGCAGCAAGAGGGAAAATGTTATAGATGCCGCAACAGTGGGCATTTCGCCACTGATAACAGATGTCCTGCATGCACACAAAAATGCTCTGGCGGTTGTATTGAAAGTCATTTCTTCAAGGTGTGCAGAAGGAGGAAAGACAATGTGGTGCAAATTTTGGAAGAGGAGAAGTCGGATTCTGATGAAAATTACACTAATGTATGTACTGAATAACAAAAAGGTGGATGAACAAGAAAATAAGGGATCGGATTGGCAAGTGTTGGATATGTCAACCTCACCAACGTCGGGGAAACCTAAAATAGGAGAAAATAAAAGAAACCCTCTGTGAGATGGATTTTGGAGGCGTCAAATTGCTGATTAGGAGAATGCCTGTAGCCTCCTGATATTTCCCCTAAGAGTTACACAGGAGATTAATTGACCTGGTGGGCTTTAGGAAATTAACGTTTAGATTTAAGAACAGGCAGGCAGAAAGCAAGTTGTACATTTCAAGAGAAGGGCCATCTGTGTTGTGGTGGATGGATATTGGGATATTGGATACCTAAGCATGATTCTAGAGCCAAATAGCCCTGAACCTGCTATGATCATACAGTCAAAGAGCGGGGTTGAGTCAGCGATTGTAGAAACGTTTCTCCATGTATTTTCAGGTGTAATTTGATAAGTTAAGGAATTCTAACACAGGTTCATATTGAAAGATGATGCTGTGCCTTGCATCCATAAGGCAAGGAATATCCCCATTATGGTGAGGGAATATGTTTTCAGTGAGCTAGACAAACTACAGGCATAATTGAGCCAATTGAATCTTCTGACTGGATGGCACCATTGGTAGTAGCAAAAAACAAAATGGGAAATTAGGATTATGCGTAGACCTGAAGGATTTAAATAAGAATATCTTGGTCGATCAGTTCTCCTTACCAAGAAATAACGAAATGTTATCCATGACCAAGGGTGTCAAGTGTTTCAGCACTATAGATTTAACGGCAGCCTACCATCAGGTTCAGTTACACCTGGATGGCAGAGGATTGACCGCATTTGTCACACCATTTGGTTACTTCCAGTTTGAGAGTACCATTCGGTTTTGCATCAGCCAAGCTCCAAAGGTTGATGCACAAGCTATTTAAGGGGTTAAAGATGGTTGTGTTTTTTCAGGATGATATCCTTGTCATGAGTAAGACCAGAAAGGAGCATGACAAGAAACAAACATGTTTTGCAAATTTTGAATGAGAAAGGTCTTACAGCTGAGATAAGCAATTGCAAAACTGCAAGAGAAAAGGTTACGCACCTCGGTCATGAGGATAGTAGAGAGGGTATAAAACCAAATACTGAATTGGTGAAAGCTATCAGGAACTCTCCCTCTCGCCTAAAAACAGGGATAAGGTGAGGGTGTTTTTAGGCTTCGCAGAGTACTATTCCAAATTTGTCAGCAACTTATAAAGCAAAACATACCCAATTAGACCACTCCCAAATGGAAGCACAAAGTTTGAGTGGTCTGATGAATGTCAGAAAGCATTCAGAGAGTTGAAGTAGGACATTTGTGAGCTACGCCCTACCAAGGGTTTGATGCAAATCTAAAAAGCATGGTTACAACAGATGATAGTGGTAAGGGATTGAGGGCGGTTTTAACACAGATTGACTCCAATGATAGAGAAGTAGTGAATGCCTTTGCATCATGCAAGTTGTCTCAGACAGAGGAAAAGTACTCAGTCATAGAACAGGAGGTACTTGCTTGTGTATGGGGTCTAGAGCATTTCAGGCAGTATGTGTGGGGTACATGTGCAATGTTACAGAGTGATCATAGACCACTCACAACACTCCTAACCACGAAGGGTACGGTTAATACATTACCAAGGTTAGCACGTTGAGGCTGTTAGAATATAACTACACAGTCCAATATGAACCACGGGTGAAAAACAGGACAACAGGTTTGTTTTGAGTTGTTTTCTTTTACACCTGAAGGGTCTGAGTGAACTGGAGGAACGTATTGCAAATGTTCATGAAGAAGTGGCAGGCATTACGCAAGAATAATGGATGAATGCGCATGATAACAACCCTCTTCTGAAAGAGGTGGCGAAGTGGGTGGCTGGCCTGGGAAAAGGCTTCCGAGTAAGGACGTTCGAAAATTTTGGGAACTGAGACCGGAATTTTGGCAGGTTAGTACCACCAAGTGATCTCAGGAAGAGACTACTTAAAATGTACAATTTAGAAATTTTAAAAACCAAGATGGGAATGAAACACTCATACTGGTGGCCCGGCATGGACAAAGACATTGAGGTAGTAGTAAGAGAATGTGCGTTATGCAATGAGGCTGATAAGAGCAAGATTACCATAAACCCCCTTTATGTCCTTTAAAGTGCACCCCACATGCATTTGGAAAAAATAGGTATAGACATCATGGGCCCAATAAGAGATGAGGATACACAAACGTTTATTGTGGTCATAACTGATCATTTCTCAAAATAGCCAGAAATAGAAATGGTTTCCAATATGGATTCAAAAAGAATTGTTAAATTCTTTGATAGGGTCCTATTAAGAGGGGGGGACGACTGAAAACTATACTTTGTGACATTGGACCACCAATCATATCGGATGTATTAAAAGCTTTTGTGAGATAAAAATGGTATTATACATAGAACTACTTCTGTATATCATCTTGCTGGAAATGGTGCAGTGGAGAGATTCAACCTGGTGATCAAAAGCACCACACAGCCAGTCATCAATATAAAATTGAACTGAAAGATTATGGTTCTGCGCATGGTGTGGGCATACAGGATCACTCCTTGTAACCCAACAGGACATAGTCCTTTAGAGTTTATGAGAGAAGGATGGGATTTTCTAAAGCTAATTTGGGGTGGATGTCGGAGTCAAGAAAGGTGGTCTGGTCACACATTAGTGTAAAGCAAAGATTGATCAAAGCCCAGAATGCGTTGAAAAAGTATTTTGGTCGCAAGTACCGGTGTAAACAACGTACTGTGGTAGTTGGAGAGTATGTGAAAAAACAATTCACCAAAATGTCAAGGGTAGCAGAAGTGACATTACACGGCATTTGACCACACTTGCTTACACATACTAACACATTCACACACTCTCATGCACATAAACAGTCTCACCTGCAAGCATGCATACAACATACATTTAACAGAATTTTTTTTACTTACCTTAGCTTCCAGATAGGGTCATATTCCAGCTAATGTACTCCATTTTTTTACACGAATAGAGATTATTATTCACTATTTGTGTAATAAAAAAAATTGGCAGAAACCAGGTAAGTGGAGGTCCAACCAGCGTCCATTAGGAAGAGCTGCCCCTGTGTTCCAGGCACTGATTTTGCCACCTCTGAGGATAGGGGTCACAAAAGCAGTGCCAGGGATGGCCAGGGACAAGCAAAGGGTCGCAGCTGCGACCCTCTGCAACTGCCTAACTGACATCCATGGTTAATTGCTACAGGAGAAAATACATTTTTGGAACCATTACAGATGGAAAAAGTATTTTGCAATTCACTCCTGAGCGATGGTAAGATCTGACATTCGACTCGCAGTGTGTAGAAGGGGAGGGGCAAACAAATTACTGACCGCTTCCAATTATGATTGGCTTACACAGGAGAAGTTTGATGAGGGGAGAAAATTCAGATGTGGTAAGAAGTTCTGAAAATGTATTCTCTCACATGCCCCTTTCCCCTCTACTTTGGAATCACATGATACTGGAGCAGAAGATAGGGTCCAACATGTTGCCTCCGATCAGAAAGAATTGAGAGGGAGGTGGGGAAGATTCGGTTGGTGTGTGAACAAACCACTGCAGCTAAATGGTTATATTTGCGAGTAGTGCTAGTGCCTTGTTTTTTCCATTGGTTTATTTTTATTCTTCCTCTGGCTACCACATCACCCATTGCTACCATTTATCTTCTTTATCGTATTAATGCTGCTATTTTTACTATTTCCTCTGCTTTCACAACTTATTTAGCTAC
The DNA here is from genome assembly GCA_963921515.1 of Calotriton arnoldi. Classification (NCBI taxonomy): domain Eukaryota; kingdom Metazoa; phylum Chordata; class Amphibia; order Caudata; family Salamandridae; genus Calotriton; species Calotriton arnoldi. The sequence continues at coordinate 1,503,720 of CAWUFW010002204.1, forward strand.
TTATGTTTACCTATGTTTTTATTGCATTTAGAAGTGGGATTTTTACATATATGTGGGGGGGATGGATTGTATAGCATTAAATATTGTTTATAGTACTGCACCGTGTAGGGCTTGGGCCACGACGGGGAACCTTTATGATATTTAAGAACGCTGGTAGGATAACGTTCTGACAGTTGGTGGGGTGAAGGAGACCTTGATAGTGTGCCGTGAAAAGCTATGCTACTGATGGAGCAAGGATTCGAGAAAATGAAACTTGCTCGATTGAATCCTCCATTAACTGTCACTAATCATTAATTCGTAGATAAGACAAAACTAACATGCACCCAACACAGAAAACATGGGGAGAAAAGCTTATGCATGCTTGAATTAATGAGAAATAAAATGCAGCACTTTTAAAACCCGCTTTAACTTGCAAAAACGCTTTGCGCATGTGCAAACCCGAATGACGTATAAAGTAACGTGACTAACTCGCTTTGAGAGGGAAAACCCTCACGCATGCGCAAGAAGAACTGAAACGCGGTCTTGAGGTACCGCATGCCCGGCATGTGCTTGATTTGAAAGAAAGCTGCTGCTAACGCTTTTGCCCAAGAGAAATAATAATCACTTGGGATAGAGTAGAAGTGGGTGGTAACAGTGACAATTACATGTTCAAGAAAATATCTGTTTTTGATTCTTTTATTAATAGTGTGTATTTGGGCCTTCTAATCCATGACTGAAAAAGAAAATGGCGAAAGCTGCGCATGCTCAGTGAGTCCATGAAATGACCAGTGACACAGAAGGACCTGAATGTCTACCAAGATTCAAGGACAGAAAGGATGGGAAAAGGAGAAGATGTAATAGTCAACTATGAAGCCTGTATTAAGTGAATTATGGCATTTGCAACAACATATGCAGGTTTCAAATAAAATATATGAATGATTTGAAGGGGCAGGGTTAACAAACAATAGGTTTTACTAATAAAATGAATACGTCAGCTTGGGATGATGAAGACACCCCTAACCCCGTCCAATCATATTCCGTAGTTTAGTAAAGCTGCAACACTTGAGGGTGGGACATGAAGAAATAAAGACTAGAACTAGAGTGATTTGAGTTAAGAATAATACCATGATGCTGACAACGCTGCTAGGAGCTGAGCACGAGAGAGAGGGAGAGAGAAGACTAGTGTAGACTCAGAAGATCCAGACTACTGCCTGATTAGATGTGAAGATTGCGGAAGAATATCAAGGAGGGAGAGAGTGAAAGAGGGAATAGCCCTGGTGTGTCAGGTTGTAGAGAAGTCTAGTAAGTATCAGACCTGTCCTGATCCTATCCTTTAATCTTTGTCTCCTGATCCCAAGTCAGGGGACCTCCACCAGTCCTTTGGCCAGAGGGGTGGTTTTCCAGTTATCCTCATTAGGTAAATGTCATTCTATCCAGTATTTGCATATTTCTTTGCAAATGCATTATAAATGTGCCTTTTGTCTCTTCATCTATCCACTCATGCATTTGATTTTTTTTTTAATGAATTTGTGTAATTGACTATATTGTGCTATATGATTATTCTCTCCTCCATTTAAGAAAGATGAAGTTTGCACTGTGTATTTGTAATTAATGAGCGTTCAACTTAATGACTGAAATTTTAGATAAACCTATTATTATATTCAGAGTCTGTGGTTATTTCATTATGAATTTTAGTTAAGAAGTTGTTAATATCACCATCAACTAACTCAACTAATGGTCCATCGACCAGAGGAAGTGTGTTGATTCGTGAAGATTAGTTAGACATGATACTGTAATTGATTTGTGGTTACAGGGAAATCACTAATCAGAATTGGTGGAATTATTCAGAATCAAAACCCTTCCAGCGGGAAATTGGCCAAGGGGAATACAAATAAAGGTATTTGGATACAGGTATATGGGCCCATTAAAAGTTCAGTTTTTGGTGTGTAAAATATCCAACCCTGGCCTCTTCACGCTGGATCACTACCGTGCCAGGTTTCTACAAATAAACATACTTTCAACTGAGAACTGTGTGATTAGTTACAACAGAAAGTCTCTTGTGAATAGCCATTTTCTCTAATTATGGCTCGCACTCTCCCTCCCCACCCCAGTACCAGCCAGAGTATGTAGATGGGCCTAAACAGCTGTGTGCAAGGCCAGCAACATCAAATCCAACAGTCCAGAAAAATCTAAAAGAAATCCATCTGCTCTCATGTCTCCATAGTGGACCACATAATTTAAAAAAAGATACGAAAAAAAAGTATGAAACCATCATCAATTGTGTGAGAACGTTTCTCATACATTGGAAAACACTACATTTTATACCGAAGCACAGTAAAGACCCACAGTATGGCTATGCCTAAGCTATGCACATTTATCATATCATATACACATTACTATGGTCGAGTACACTTGAAGGATAAATACATGTCATATTTGCCAGTTGGCTGAGAGTTTTTACTACCATGAATTATGTCCATGATGTGAAGTGTTAAATAGTAAGTGACACCGAAATAAGATTACGTGGCCCTTTGGCATTTTCAAATAGTTAAGAAATTTACATTAACCTCAAGATCGCCAAGACAACAACAGTTTGTTAACTGTTAACGAACAATGTTGCAAATGGCCAAAAAAGATGATTGCAAAATCAATGAATGATGGGAGCTTGGCGCAATGCAATCTGTGGGTGGCCGGGATTAGCAATAGTCATCCCACGTGAGCGTTAGCGCTTTATTTGGCTAGCTCACTGCAGCTCTGGGACCTTTTTGTATGTGGTTTCCTTTCTGTGTTATGGAGAGGGTGCATGCAGCATTAAAGTGATCATGTGACATCTTCTCACTGGGCAGCTCTTGTGACATCGCAAAGAAAGTTCAGGCTTGTGTGATCTTGTTGCCTAACAGGGAGCCAGGGGAATTCGAGAAGGGAAAGTGGTAGGACAGTCAGTCCCATCAGGGCTGCTTAATGCAGACCATCCTCAGCTGTTCTGAATCCATGGTGAGTTTTAGTTTACAGCACTACCCACGGCCCCACTGATGTTTAATCTAAGTGGAGTCCCAGCCTCCTGTATTCATGTGTCACCCAGGTGAGCCAACATCGTTTGGCATGGTGAATACCCAATGGTGAGAAGGGAGGGGCCACTAGAAGCTTACAAGAGCACTTACAAGAGTCAAAAAGGCATCACTGCTTCAATGGTAACCTTAGTAGTTGACTTTTGACAGGCTTCAGGTATAATGAGTGAATGGAGACAAAGTGCATCCAGGGAGAGTTCAAAGTACTCTAATGCAGAGTTGTCACATTGGTGCTGTGAAAGTATTTTAAAAATCTACATTTCTGTGCAACAAATAGTGTATTAATGATTTTTATGCCGGATCCAATACATGAATGATGAATTAATATTACAGTTGAAAAAAGTTTAATATGAGGTTTAGAAGTGTGTTTATTAACATGATTTAGTTATGTCACATTTAGGTGAAAATTTCATTTTGGAAAAAATGGATGCCGATTCTGTCATTCCCTCCTGTATTTACCCTCTCCCATTATGTTCTCCTACGCATCGTCTCTCCTCACAGGCTCTGCTAGAGCGAAGACATCTGATGTATTTATAACATTGTGAAAAACACTACAATGCTTATTAATGAAACTTCTAGTGTTACAGATATGTTAACACACACAAGCTGTTTCCACTGTAGTTAAGTTGGATGAACAAGTCCTATTCATTTGTATGAACGGATAGGTTCCATATTTTGCTCAAACAACTCCTAATGGCAGTAGCATCGAAGATGCTGGGCCTTGTCTTAGAATGGTATAGTGCTAATGTATAATGGCATTGATGTTATTACTTCTAATTTGCTAAAGAGTTGTGACATGCGATCATGCTATGATGAATCTACAGTTTTAGCTAATTTATTATGCTAGAATTGTATAGAACCACCCCTTGATTTTGGGGGTGAGCCAGAAGAAGTCTGAGCTTTCTTAGTTGCTAATAGGGATGCTGTACGAGCCTTTTTCTGATTTGCTGCTCATTTGGGACTGCGAAGGATTCCTGATTTTTGACTATTCTGTATTCTTTTCATACGAGTCTTCATAGCATTTCTTCTGTACCGCTTGATTTTGAAACCTCTGTAATTAAACCGTTTAACTTTTCCTTTTGATCTAGAACTCAATTGAGTGGTGCCAGTTACTTATCTTGATACTCTGCTAAACTATTATTGGGCAATTATTTTCCAAGGCAGAACCGTATGAGATAAATTGAGGTTTCTTTAATTTGGGGTGTACTAAAATATGTGGGCATTATTTTTGCTCCCACAGTGAGATGCATTTGGTTTACCAATGAGCTCCGATAAGGGGAGAAACTGCATTGCCATGAGGCTTTGGGGCATACGAAATGGAACTTATACAAGGGCCAACAGCTGAGATAAGTGTAGACAAGCTAGATTAATGACAACCCAACCCTACCAAGGGCCAAAGAAAGGCAAATGCCGAACTCCGTAGGCCATAGTGAAAAGAGGTACATCATGAGTTTACTTGGAAACCCCAATAGGTGCTTGATCGCTATGTAGAGTAAATTAAGGAACACTTCATAATTGACCTGCCCACAATGGCAGGACCTTTCAAACCATCTACTTGTTTGCACAGCGGAAAAGAGGACTCTCCTAGGGTTAAGCAGAATGGGAAGGATAAGAATCCATAGGGTACAGACTCACAGCCAATGAATCCACTGAGCTGCCAAGAAAGGAGTTTAGTATATATGAAGTTAAGAGAGCAAAAAGATGCACCCAACTCACTTGGAGTATGCATGGCAAAGCATCGGGTAGTACTGTGTTTAGAGGAACGGCCTCTTAAGTTAATAAATGGGGTGGGAATGTCTCTGCATGCAGTGACATTAAGAGGACAATGACTATGTGAGGTTTCTCATTTGATGAACAGAGTTACAAATATAAATATGTTGGCTTTCATAACACAAGGCACAGTGTGCATCCAAACCATGCAGCTGGGACACTACTGTGGGAAAGGCACAGGGCACACCATCAAAAAAAGATTCCAAATGAGAAGAAGTTCCATCAAGAAACAGATTTATTTACAACAGCTGCGTGGGGAAGGCAAGTCCAGGAAACAATTTGATGATCGTAACTGCCCACCCACTATATCTATCCATCCTTCCACAATTTTGCTCCTTCTGTTCTCCTTCGCCCGTCGGTAGTTTGTGCGCTAAGCCGGCGGAGCACACCAGCCGTGTAAATTATGTGCAAAACCAAATAAAGCGCACACTCGGGGGATAATCCTTCAGGCAGTTGTTTTATTCCAGTAACACGTTTTGACTGCAACACAGTCTTGATCGCACACCGGATATGTTGTGGACAGCACAATACATACAGGAAATAAGACAGACAAAGGACATTGAAACAAATGAGTTGTTTCACAACATAACCATGGCATCCATATTGTAATATATATATTAGCATACCAATTTTTTTATGCTTCTAATTTCTCCATGCAATACAGCATTTTATTTTGTGAGCTTACGGGTGTAACAGAGGGAATAATCTGTGACTTAACCAAGATTTCTGCCGATTGGCACAATACTAAGAGCAAAATGCCCGTTTGACTCGAGTCAGAGTCGTCTGTACTATTGGCGGCATTCTTTAAATATCTGAGCTTGCATTCAACGTAGCTTCCATGTATAAACACGTTAAAAAAAGACAATGTCATTGGATTAGTGCCTAACAAATACAATTGCCATATTGGTGACACATTATGAAGTTCAAGTTTATAAGAATACATTGATTGGAATATTTCAATGTTACCCAGCAGTTATATTTCGAATATACGGGTGCATTCGGAGGAGTAACACGCATCCTAACCAAGTACTGTGTCTTTAGCAAATGGCACATTCTTAAAAAACAAAACTGTCCTTTCGGCTCAAGTCAGCATCATCTATATTTCTGACTGCCATTTCTTCATGTCTGAGCTTATATTCTGTATAACTTTATTAAAAGGACACTTTCAAAGACATAGTGTCATTGACTAGTACCTCGCAAAAATTGAGTCGCCATATATACCTATATATATATATATATATATATATATATATATATATATATATATATATATATATATATATATTCCAGCTCAAAGTTACGACGGAGCGGCTGCTTCGAATTCGACATGAGGATTCTGTCTGTACCATTAAAAAGCTCGATGTTTTCACCTTGGTCCGAGTGCTTCCTAAGAATGGGTAACTTTGAGCTGGAATATATATATTTTCCTATATGCTGCCACAGTTGAAGGTGCACGCAGTAACAGGCGAACCCAGCCTTCAAGGTCAAGTCCTTTATTCGGCAAAACTGGCAACAGCGCTGAATATTTCATCAAGCCCCAACGCGTTTCGGAGCTCCTTCTGCTCCTTGCTCACGGGGCGGCATACAGCGTGCAGACGCAGAAAGAGATGAGTCCCCGGTTCGTCCAATTTCATAGCCAATTGGCTGACGTCATCCCCGGACTTCTGGGACTCGTAGTCCTCCTGCCACAATATGACCCATAGTGGGTTCTGCCTTCTGAAAAATAATGTCATGCCCTCAATAGGGCCTTCAGTTCAAAGCCAGTTTTAAATGTATGCACAAAACCTGTCACCCTGCAATCTGGTTTCCATGATTTGCGAAACCTACAGTCCACAATAATCCACGTGGTGATGCTACCTCCCCGACCTGGCTCGGCTGGTGAATATTTTCCTATATGCTGCCACAGTTGAAGGTGCACGCAGTAACAGGCGAACCCAGCCTTCAAGGTCAAGTCCTTTATTCGGCAAAACTGGCAACAGCGCTGAATATTTCATCAAGCACCAACGCGTTTCGGAGCTCCTTCTCCTCCATGCTCACGGGGCGGCATACAGCGTGCAGACGAACCGGGGACTCCTCTCTTTCTGCGTCTGAAGGCTGGGTTCGCCTGTTACTGCGTGCACCTTCAACTGTGGCAGCATATAGGAAAATATATATATATATATATACACATACACATACACACACACATATACACACACACACACACACACATATACACACACACACACATATACACACACACACACATATACACACACACACACATATATATATATACACACGCACACACACGCACACACACGCGCACACACGCGCACACACGCGCACACACACACACACTCATGCATTCTGCCCCTGTGCTCCAAATCCTTTTTTGAATATACACCCCCCCCCCTCCACCAGCTGCCCACAACCCGTTTACACATGTAAAACAGCATTATACGAATTAGGCACGAGTGTAACACTACATCTAACGCTCATGTCTATATGGTTACAAAGCGGCATCATATGAAAAGGGCACACAAGCACATAGCAACCAAGGCACTGTACAAATAGTGAAGTGTAACATAACCAACGTCACGCTTGTGCATTTCAACCCATATAACACCTTCCTCCTTTCAATTTTTTTACATTTTTATTATGTTAGCACAATCCTGGAACCTCATGGGAGCTTTGCGTGACCTTATGGTACTAGGTGCATCCACAACTATCTGCTACCCTAGGGCATGTTGCACTGTTCATTCCTGTGTTTGACACACTAATGTTCAGGTACATCTAAAAAAACAATACACATGTGATTGGCAAAAACTCTCTCCCTTGAACAATGAGACCCAGTTTAGATTCCAAACACACCCGCCATCCACTCCCACAGCATTCCTAAAGATTTCAATGACCCGTATGGGATACAACCAGCATGCAAACCGCTTACCATCCATTTTTCCTTTCTTGAGGCGAACCATGTCACCAATCTTCACCCCTTGCCTGCTAAGTGCTCCCTTCCGCTTCCTTAAGGCATTTCTCATTTTAAACTTTTACTCCTCCACTCTGTGCTGGATCCCCTTAAAATACACATCTGCAACTTCACCCAAAACCTTGTGTTTTGTTCTTCAGCCAAGAGGGCACTAATCTAGTGCTAGGTTTCCGTCCCCTCAATAATTCAAAAGGACTCACAGAGGTCACAGAATTGGAAGAAGTCCTATAGACCAGCAGCATAGATTGTAATGCGTTCCTCCAATTCAAACCCCCTTCACATACCGCTGAATAGCTTCTTTAACCAAGCAGTTGAACCTCTAAACTGGACCGTCCACCTCGGGATGGAACACAGCAATTTTGTGTGTCAACCCACACTTCTCCAAATAACTCTCCATGTATTTACTGACAAACTGAGGACCATTGTCCGTTATCACCCCATGGGGAATACCCTCCCTACAGAAAACTTCATCCAAAAACTTTGACATTTTCTGAAGTGACATCCTTTACCATTTTAATTTCTGGCCATATTGAGTAGTAATAAAACAGAACTATGCCAAATGCCTCCTGTCTAAGTAACACAGAAAACGGACCAATAATGTCTAGACCCAACTTCCACCATGGAGCTTCAGAAAACTAAGACTGTGGATCAGGAGGCAATGCCTTAGCAAATTTGTCACAAAAAGCGCACTCCCCACACATCCCTACTTGGTGTTCAACAAAAACATCTATTCCTGGCCACCAAAAATTCACCCAGACTAGTCTTCTAGGACTTGAAATGCTCAAGTGACCTTCATTAGCAATGTCCACAATACCCTGCCTCAGATTAAAGGAGGTAGGAATTTTTCACCTCGCACCACCAATAGCGCTTTCCACAGTGAATTCCTCCCGTACCTTATAATAACCCATTAATTCGCCTGGGATCTTCCTTTCCTGTGGCACACCGCTCATGATAAACTGGATTACCTTATTCAACTCACCATCCTCCTCCATCCCCGCTTTCTATTTAGCTTCCTGAACAGGGTGTTCCTGAATCAATAAATTAATATCCTGCAACAAAATGCCACCTCACATTCTTCCATAACTGCGCCATTTAGATTATCTCCTGTTAATGGTAACCTGGACATGAAATAGACATGCATGGTATTCTTCCCGGGAACATACTCCAGCCGATACTGAAAACTTTGCAATCTAGAGGACAATCTGGATAACCTTGAGGTCATTGCATGCCCACCAGGTGCCATCATGTGCACCAGCAGTTTGTGATCTGTGTTCATAATGAATTTTGTCCCCCACAAAAAGGTTCTAAAATGTTCTGCCTCCACCCCACACAGAGGCCAACAACTCCCTTTCTATCACAGAATAATTCTTCTCACCATCTTGCAATAGTCAATTTTATGGCCTGTGTATATCTGGAGGCAATAACCTTTTATTTGGCCATTTCTCATTTTTCTCCTTAACCATGGCATGTGGTATGATAGTATACCAAGCACACGAATCAACTAGCACAGGTAACCTAACCCAATCAATAGCAATCCACATGAAGAAAATTTAGTTGGACTCCTTCCCCCACTTATCTATTTTACAGTGTTGATATCCTGTTAACAACAGTCATATATACTCTCATTGTCACCACAGCATTGTACCAAAGGCACTCTACTAGGAGCTGACCTGCACACTCCACTGAAATGCCCATTCTTGTTGCACCTAGAACAAATTTTATCTACTCCAGGACACAATTGTGAATTCCTTAAATGTGCCCCACTACAACACCTATAACACTTCTCCACCTATAACACTTCTCCTCCCATCAGCTCTCTGCCACTTAGGTTTCATCTTATTCTTTTGAGTCTGGTTTTTTTTTCTTAGTTTTCCCCAACCCTTGATACTAAATGCACCTCACTCTTATCATTGCCCTTATTTCCTGTACAAACTTTTGAGAATGCTCAATGGCCACAGCAATTTCAATAGCCGCATTAAGAGACATGTCAGTAGTAGTCCATAGTCTTTCCTGTATTTTATTAGTTCTCATTAAAATTTGATCAATTAGTACCTGCTCATATAAAATATGTCCAAAATCGCAAGTCACAGCTAGTGATCTAAGCACAGATACATAATCCTCTATGGACTCATCAGGAAGTTAGAATAAAAAGTGAACCTCTTCATCACCACATTAGGTTTTCTTCCATACCATATACATAATGGTTTAGATGCCTAATGATAAACATTGTTTCCAGGAATAATTAATGTCGACAAATTCTTAAACTCTCACAACCCTATACCCCTAGACAGTGCATTAAATAGCCAATTGTCTTTCTGGCCCACAATCATCCCCCTCAAGAACCTCTACATATGCCAGAAAAACCGCCTCCCATGTCTCCCTGTCCACAGGTGGTTTACCCGATGCTATGAGAAAGGAAGGAGGAGACACATTTCATGACATAGTCGTGTTTGTAAAATAATGATCAAAACAATACCACAATACTAAAACAGTAGGAGTATAAAAAAAATAAAGGTTGTCACCATCGTCCAAGTTACATAGGAGGTGTGTACGTCACTGTGGGGAGACGTGCACTTAAATATCCACAAGGAAAACTCATGGCAGCAACTCCCGAAAATGCGATCGGGTCAATGAAAGTTGCAATGAAATGCACAACTTCCTCTCAAGCAACGCTAAGGAAACGCCTCGTTAAGGAAACGCTCCGAGGTAAAACACGCCACCCATTGCTGCAAGTAGTAAAATTCCTCACAGAACAGCGAATGAAACGCTCCCCGTAGTTAGCTACGGCATCCTCCATGCTGTGCGTTTTACACACACACACACACACACACACACACACACACACACACACACGCTGGCAACCAATCGGTATCAAGATGAACACAACCACGGACGAAACAGCCAGGTCATGACACCAATGACAGTACTGCAACACTTATTGTCGCTCCTATCATTGTTCCAATGGACTGTAACATAGTAAACCAATAAGTCAGTCAATAGCAAAACCTTGCATACAAATCCAGTAGACCAATCGAAGGGAAGGAAACACTTGAGCCAATCATAGCTCTTCATGCACCAATAGCGTCGCAGCTATTAAACCAGCCAAAAATAAATATAAATTCCTGCTTAAATCCGTGCCTTCTCGTTGCCAGTGTAGGAAAAGTCACAGGGCACATCAAAAGAGACCCCAGATGAAAAGTTCCATCAAGAAACGGAGGTTTATTTGCAACAGCTGCATAGACTAGGCAAGTCCAGGAAACGGATGATCGTAACTGCCCGCCCGCTGTGTATATACATACATACACATGCATTCCGCAACCATGCTCCACCTCCCTTTTGAATATACACTGCCCCCCACGAGCTGCCCACAACCAATTTACACATCCAGAACAGCATTATAAGAAATAGGCACAAGCATAACACACTACATGTCATGTTCGTATCTATATTGTTACAAACCGGCATCATATGAGGAAGCACACAAATGTATAGC
>CAWUFW010002204.1:1537500-1652500 GCA_963921515.1 Calotriton arnoldi
TGCATGCCTGAACTGCAAACAAGCAATAAGTTAAAATGCTCAGAGAGCACCATGATGATCATACATACATAACAAAGCTGGCAGATGAGCAGCAAACCATTGTGCTCTCATGCTTATGGATTTATGATGCCTCCAGCTGTCTAGGTCTCAGGGAATCAAAGAACTGGTTTATACAGTATAGTGACCACGAAAAAGAAACAAATGTCTCCTGGCTAGATTATCTTCCATTTCTCCAAATCTTGTGGGCTCTGACGTCTACTGGATAGCATATGATAGCTTCAATCCCTCAACAATAAATGACTCAACTAATTGGTTTCCTGCAGTTGATTCCATTTTCTCCTCTGAAGAGCTGAAGGAAATACAAACTCATTCACGGGAGGGGGTTCTTATTGCAAATATATGCTTAACTATAGACACAAGTCTAGGAAACAATGGGAAAGGGCAGAGCTGATGGTAATTTGATCAGCAGCGCTGGAGTAAAGTGGCTTAAGCGTGTACCAAGATTCCCATTATTGAAAAGATGATGGTATACAAGAGAAACTGTATTTTAATCTGTTTACCCAAGACCATTTAGCATGGGTCGCCAATTGGAAACAAGCTCGACTGCCATGGCTTATTTGTTAGAACCCTACAGGCTATGCCGACCAATACGTTCAACTTGGAAAATAAAACATAGCTCATCCACACTTTGATCACACTAGCATCTAGGTCTAGACTGAAGAGATTAACTATGGAAGCAGAAATTTGACTGCTTAGCCAACTAATTAATACCAGCTAATTTTTGATTGACAAAGAGAAAACAGTTATTTGTGTCTTAGGCGTTTTACTGCTGGCATATGAGAATGAATCACAACAATGACTAGAGGACTAAAATGAAAGTTTTGATCCATAGACTGGACAGTCACTGAGTGTTCAAATTACCCTTGGTATTTAAACCCCATCTAACTCCTACAGCCAGTGGCTCATTGAGAATACAGAAAAGTGAGCTCCCTCTCAATGAACATTAACATCTTTACTGGTGGGAGCATCTGTTAGCTATATATTTTTTCATTGAAGACGAGCTACATAAAAGAATCCAACTGTTAATTTTACTGGGCCATTCCACCTGAAGGGGAATTGTGAACAGAATCCAGCATGACACTTCCATCAAATTCTCCTCGTCATGGATGATCCTCCCCTGAAAACCTCAACCACAACTCTGGCTCATCTATAAATGAAACTTGCAAAAGATCTGACTTACTTGCTTCCTTATCCGCTAGCAAGCCACATTCTTTCAAGGATAATGAATTATTCCGCTGAAATAAGATGGCAGGGCACTGAAAAGACTATGTATATAGGTCTATGTTATTTTTAGAGGAAACATGCCCAAAGGGCAGTGAGGAGCTGTGCATGTTCAAAGGCAAGCTTAAAGTCAGTGAGTAATAGAAGAGGAAGCAGAGTTATGGCAGTTAATTGTGCTGTATAGTGCTTTAAAGAGGGGAGTCTTGAACTCCTTCCTAAACTGGAGCGGTCCTGATTGATACAGGGATGTTGATCCAGATCCTGGGTGCATGAATGGAGACGGCCAGGTTTTTTTTTTTCTTTTCATGTTCTTACACTTTAGTCTGCAGTCTGATGTTGTCCTGGCTGCGGGTGTGCCAAGAACCACCACAGATGGGGAGCCGGTCTGCAGGCTAAACTGGGTTGATGGTTGGGATGACTGTTACAAACAGGGGTGATTCAACGGAGGAGCATCGCCCCAATTAAAACCCCTCCCCAAGCCCAAGAGATGAAAATAAAATGGTAATTTTTTTACCATTTTATTTTTCATGCCCCGTCCCGAACAGAGCTTCAGGATGAGGGCAGGGCTGCTGCTGCTGATTGACAGCAGAAGGGAGGAGAGTGGGCTGGCTGTGCACTGTTGAAGTATGCATGACTTTTTGGCTGGCAGTCTTGCGACAGCCAACCACATGTGCACTTTAAACATCTCTATCCCAGCTGACTTGAGGCAATCTGAAGATTCTAGAATTATGAAGCACTATAGAAGTAACTGCACATTTAACCACAATGGAGTGCCCGTTACAGGTCTGTTTGACACAGTTTGCTAGTTGGTTCAGCCTTTGACCACTGCGCCCATGCTTGAATTCACACCAGATAGTCTGCGTTTTCATTAAATTGTCTTCACTCACAAAAAAGGTGTTGCAAGTATTAGAATATGTTTCAAACTTCGGGTGAGGACTAGCTCGTGAAAACAAATTAATTTAAATGAATAATTACAGATAGTCTCATTGCAAAAGGTTCATTTTCACTGCAAAATAATGGTGCCTTCAGAGAAAACCTTAAGCAACAATTATAACGCTTGGCCATCAAGAAGCCATGACAAAAAGGGCTCGAGATAAATGGACATAAAATTAGCATCGTAATTTGCAAATGGAATTGCGAATAGGACAGTGCTGCCCAGCAGCATAATGCACCCGCTTAAGTGTGTCTTTTCTTTGCTTAAGACTCGGGTTCCGCAGATTCAATAACAAGGACATAACAAGCATTTTCAATGCAATAGGTCTCGCATTTTCGAGCGTTTAAGCTATTGTCATTGAAAATGACAATGCCTTTTATTAATGTGTTTTTAAAAGGAACACATATATAAAAGGCATTGTTGTTTTTAATGCCAAGAGCTCAAACTCTCGCAAATGCGATACCACTATAATCGTGGCCATGCCCCTTTTTTTTAGACACTGCTCACATAGTCAGGTTACCGTGAGCAGTGTCTAAACAAAGGGGCATGGCCACCATTATAGTGAAAGCGCATATGTGCTTTCACCCAAAGTTAAAAAAAAGTAATTTCAAAAGCGCTGTACCGCGGCCCCTAAAGTGAAAGCGTCCCGCGCTGGTAATTATATAGGCGCGGCCGCTAAAGTGAATGCGTACCATGCCGTATATTAAATAATTAAATGAGCATGGCCACTATAAAGCGGACCGCGCTGTAATTTGCATACAAATATATTACTATTTATAACAAAGCGGGAGGGTGCTCCAATGCCGTGGGTGGAATAGGGGGAAGAGCATTAAAGGAAATAATGGTCACCAACTTATAAAGCAGACTGTGTAACAACCCAAGTAAAAGGGCCAGTTCTCGTGGGAGGTTACAAGTGAAGACAAGGCGGTACTAAGGAGGGACTAACAAGCCTATGTACGAATCAGAAGTCAGCATTTAAGAAGGGCAATGACATAAGCCAATGACCGATATGGGGGGGGAGTGGGCGGGGCTTCAAGAGCATACTCCAATACAGCATGCCTCGCAGAGCGAGCAGCGCATGCGCACTGCCCTTAGGCTCGACCTAAAAAGGGAGTTAAGCACATAGAAAAATAATTCTTAGAAGACTGTAGAACAAATCATGCCTGGATTCAGTTGTGAAAGGGAGGCTCAAGAGTCATGTGACTAATAGAATTTATGGCCTCCGCATTATGGAACTCATGCCAAAAAGCGATTTGAACCACTAAGGGGTAAGAAAGCGCTATACAAATGAAATATATTAAAATAAAATAAAAATCAGGTTCATGAAACCGATGCACCAATCATTATCAAGTTAATTTAGTACATTACAATGCTTCGGGAACATGGAAATGGTAGGATTGTGCTATACAAATACACTTAACATAACAAGCTCTGTTTTAGAGCCCGGGTATCAAAAGTATTGAGCTGGAATTACCATGCCAATGTAAGCGAGGGAGGGAGTAGGCGCTTTGTGCAAAGAGGATGGTTGTACACGTAGGGAAGAGTAGGGACTACTGCTAGCCCCAGAGGGTAGAATAAGGAGTTAACTCGCTGCTTTAAGAAGGTACATGTACAGCTAGATTTGTGTGTGTGTTGGTGTGGTGGCGGGGATAGGTGATCGGCTATAGCAGAGGTGTTTTGTGCAGGGGACGTAACCAGAGAATTGGAAACCAGGGGTGCCCAGTTCTTTCTTTATAAACATTTTTTGTAGAAAATGCATTACCGTATACTTCAAACAACAAAATTTAACAATAAACACAGAAATGGCCACTAAGCTAAAACATCCTATTTAATTATTAATAAATCAAAAATTATACTGGCAGACTAAAATCAGGCAGATAATGGTGATATGGCAGGTAAAGCATTACCACTAAGGTTATTACGTTTCGTTTAGGATGTTGCTGAAAACCCCACAATTCTAAAAATGTATTAGTATTTGATTACTGCTCATGAACAGGTCCCCATGTTTAACACTGAACCTGAAGTCGCTAAAGGTAAAATTATTGCTGAAGATTATTAAAAGAGATAAAGAGTACAAAAATGCACACCTAGCCCACTCTAAAACAGAGACAAATACTGTTTAGGTAGTTTGCGTAAATGTAAGGTGGGAGCTGATTAAAATGTAGGCAAGCTATATTTAGCCTCACTGAGTAACCAACCAAACCTTTTTTTTTTTTTTTTTTTAAATCACGACAACCTATAAAGATGCTGTACCATTACACAAGATTTTAATAAAGACTTCAAACTAATCCACTGAACGTGATGCTAAGACATCGGACTTGGAAAATCCACTCCTACACAAATTCCAGAACAGGAAATGGAACAAAAAGGTCAGATTGCACCGGTTATCACCAAGATACTATGTGGGGTTCTTGCTTCATGCCTTGCTGCTCCACTCACCAAAATTAACTCCGCTTAAAAAAAAACTGCTGTAAATTAATTACTAGCTACATATTAAACGCGGTTAATTACTACCCTTGTTTTATTTGCCCCCTAGCTCTATAAGCATTAGCAACCCACGGACAGCTGGATCTCCATTCCAACAGCTAGGAGCATGAACCGGCCTCTTTGAAGCAGAGAGGCAACACTTGCCTGCCCTGCCAACGGCCGGACTCAACCGGGAAGATAAACACAGTCCCACAATTGCCTCAGAGTGCCTATTCTTCCTCCTAATGTGTGTATAGGATGTCCGCATACCAACGAGGCGTTGTGCCAACATCCCTCAGATCCACATCAAATATCATTTTCAAAACAATTAGCTCAAAAAGCATCAAAACCAAAGCAGTGCCTTCCACATTCTAATTACCAGGCCATCCTTTTCAATGCCTAATGAGAGAAAAGACAAAGCCGGTATATGCATTAGGGTCTACTTCAAGAAATCTTTTTCTTTTTGCAAACAGATCCTCTTTTGTTCTGGTTAAACACCAATTACTCAGTTCTCTCTAACATGCAAATGAACTAAAATTAGGGCACCACGCATCTCCATCCTGCTCTACTGCAAGTCTGAATTGGGGGAGGGAGGTTGAGAAAGTGTAACCCTCCAGGGGTTTTCAATTCGGAGTACTTTGTACTCTGATAAAGCTCCTTTCAAAGACCCTTTGTATTATCCATGGCAGTTCTCATAAGCAGCTACTCTGGCATTAGAATAAAAAAAAGGTATGGAAAAAGAACATGGAGCATTTCATGTCCTACAATCAAAAATAGGGGCGAAGAAACCTTTTATGGTAGCTACATGTTTCACCTGGAGCATGAACCTGGAAAGGGGCACAACCACACAGACAGCACAGCAAGCACCTGGTCTTGAACACATCATGACTTCCCTATACTTGATTTAATAGCCAGACACTTGCTACTCCCTTTCTTAAAGCCACGCTTAAGACAAGAGTCAGTAGTAAAATAGGAAATGTTCATGAGAAGAAATGAAAAATGTTTGTGCTTTTCTCATCATTGTCATACACCAACGTATTGCAGTCCATCAAGAACGCACTCAAGGAGAACCTCAATGTTCACATTTGCTCATTTCCAAACTATAAGGGTCTCAAATGGAACAGGGACCAATATTTCAATGTAGTTCTTGGAGACTCCGGTAAACTGCCCTTTTCTCTATGAGGCATCCCAAACTTAACCCTGTATTCTGCATTTTAAAAATGTAATCTTACATTGGGAAATCACCAAAACCATTTAAATGCCAAAGAAAGTGAGGGAGCCACAATCTTTAAAACTATCATTATAATACCAATAAATTGACAGTTGAGGTCCTCTTCTAATCACATTTATCATTTCACACTTTAGCAGAGGTGGAAGGAACACAGGTTAACTCAATGCTGGGTGATTAGAGATGGGGGAAATCAATTCCCCACATTTTAGATCTGGAGAGCCCGCAACTCAATACATACTCCTTACTAAACCATACGCAAATCCTTTGGTTTGGTGTGTTACCCACAGAAATTCCATCCTGCATCTCCTTAGAATTTTGGGATTCATTTAAAAAAGAAATTAGGGCGTTTATTAAACAGGTGAGGGCTAAAAAAAAAAAAAGTGTCAAAACTATCTAGCCACACTCAAGAGAACACTTACGCCTGTCCCTGGTATATCCTCAATCTAGTGTTAAGACATTCTGCACTGTTACGTTGTGCCAATATTGCATGAACTTTCATGTAATGCACACAGTAGACCTTCCAGGGAGTACATATGTCCAACACCACTAGTCTCCACTGACATTTATCAAAATAAATAAATATACAACATTTTCACATAAAGAAGCCCATCTCCTTCCACGCATTTTTCCTGTGGAAAAACGGTTTTCCGGCAAAAATGAGGCGATTAAGAAATAAAAATAGTGATTTACAGTTATATTTGTTTTTGGGTGTAGTGCAGCCCAGAACAAACAAGCATTTGCAATGCAATAGGTCTTGCATTATTGCAAACGCTTGTTTTGTTATGTGATTCGCTAATCAGGGCCACTTTTATTTTGGTGTCTGGGCCCGCTTTCTGTCCCAGTCCGACACTGAAGGTCTACTTTGGACATTCTCTGCAATATGGAAACAACTCCCTAGAAGGACCTGTATTTATTACATTTTGGAAAAGGTTAAAGTGCAGCTCTGCAGTTAAACTACTTGTAGGTGCTGCTAGCCAGGAACTAGGCCATAACAATCAATTTACGAAAAAACAGGCTGACGAGACAGTCCAAGGGGCCCTTTATTCAACATTACTTCTGAAAAGGGTTACTTACAATCAATCGTCCTCTACACGACCTACTCACCCCAGCAATCATTCTCATGAACTATTCCGCCCCCCCCGTTTAACAAACCCATCAAAGTCCGTTTATTCTTTCACAAACAGACACTGGTAAATGTATGGAAGGGTGTCTTTTGAGAAGACAATACTGATCCCAACAAACAAACCCATCAAATGAACAGCTAACCTCGGGTTCAGGAGTAGCGTGCTACTCAGCATAAAGTACTTTCGTGCCTCGTTAGGGGTAGTAGGCACTATAAAAATGCTATCACAATATGAATGCGCGCCACATTGCAACTGCAGCTCAACAGTGAGAGTCCACTGCACAGATGTGTGCATAACCTGCAGGCGAAACACGGAGACTGACGAAAAAAGTGCCCTGCATTCTTGTGAATATTAAATGTATGTTATTTGAGCGCTTTGACGCAGTTCAGCGTGATTACCAATTATGGTATTAGTATTGTGGTTGTAAAGAAGCAACCCTTTAATTGTTTTTTTTTATACTTATTATTTAACCTGGTTCTATTGTAAAGCGCTCTGACACCTTTGAGTGAAGTGAGCGCTATATAAAACTGCATTAAATAAATTAAATAAACAAGATAAATAAATAAACCTAACGGGCACCTGAAGATGAGAAGCCACTGTTCTGTGCCCAGACTCTGCTGGGTCTTTCCAGATATGTCAAATTCATATTACACAGCACACGCCGCAAGCCTCAATCATTCTAAGCTCTAGACAATAGGAGTTATTGTTACAATGGCATTAAGCAGTTCTACTCAGGTTCGACGCACACACCTCTCTGTAGCAAGTAGTCCACACAAGGGCTATTTTAACCACTGGAGAATGGTGTTTGAGGAGATGTTTTCTAAACAAAGGGCTTACATGTCTTATTCAGCAGAGGGGCCTGCTTTGCTGAACCCTCCGAATGAAAGTGTCCCGTGCACAGGAGTAGAAGGGGACGTACTTCATCAGACAATCTCGCCTGATGCATTTGGCGGGGGCGATGTGCCCCCTAAACTAACAAAAGTGCAATTTGGATTGAGAGCTGCGTTATCCAGTGATTGAACATGCCCGGGAGGAGGTGGAGGGGGTTAAGAGGCCCCTCCCTAACCAGTAACTTGCACAGGGCGGTGTTTGAATGGCCTCACCCGTTAGCTTTCGGCACTTCCGCCTTTGTTCTGGATGAAAAGTTTGAGTAATCTCCGGCGCTTGGTGTAACTGGAGGAGGCTCAGATAATTGGGTTTGGGGAAGGGGAGGGCAGGGATGTGGGTCTGTTCTCACACAGCGGGCATTTTGGCAGTTATTTTCCCTGACCACAAACTCTTTGGCAGTGAGGTGGTGTCTGTAAGTTGGTGGATAATATCGTTAGATGACATCTCGTTGCGTAGCGTCTTACCGGTGTGGTGCGCGATAAGTTCCCCAAAGCTGCTCTCGTTAAGCGGTTCGGTTAGAATAAATGCCGAGTGATTTTAAATAAACGCTTGCTGATGTGAAAAAGACGTAACGTAACTAATCAACGAAGACGGACTAAAGTAAAATGACCGTGGGCGCCTTAACATTAGACACCATGATAGCACTCTATTTAACAACAAGCATTTGCAATGCAATAGGACTCGCATTTATGCGAGACCTATTGCATTGCAAACGGGAGGGCGGGCGGGGTGCAGGGATGGAGAAGGCACGAACAACGGGAGTGCGGGGGCGAGAAGGCACGGACTGCAGGAGGGGGGTGTGAGAAGGCACGGGAAGAAAATAGTGCTCACAATCTAAATAAAACATACTGTGCAACACTCGAAGGGGCCAGTAGCCATGGAAGGATACAAATGACAACATGGCCATCATAAGGAGGGACTAACAAGTCTATAAACCAAACGAAGGCAGCATTTAGGAACGACAAAGACACAAGCCAATGAAAAAGATGGGGGGGGGTGGGCGGGGCTTCCCTCACGTAGTCAACTACCACAGATCAACCCCAGAGCAGCGCTTGCGCGCTGGCTCAGGGCTCGACCTAAAAAACAGATGGACATATCCTCTCCTTCAAACTTCCGTCCCTTAAAAGACACACTATTTTACATAATTTCCAAATTCAGTATCGTCACCAAAGCAAATCACCAAGATGAGCATCATCCCGAAACTTTTCAACATCCACCAAAAGAGACATTATTTGGACTAAGATAATAGACAGGCATGTAGTCCTATATGTTGGACCGCGTTTCCAACTTTTTTTTATTTTACCGGTCTCTTTTTGATGCTATTAGAAGTGTGGCTCAGGAAGAGTGCAACATTCCTTTGAAGCTTTCCCCCTAATTTGCAATCCAAACATCTTTTTTTCTATAAGTTGTGATGGAGTTGTTCCTACAGCTACTAAAATGAATTATAGTACTAAGAGTCCAGTTTTCATTGGGTGTACAGAGGTTGGTCAGCCAGCAAATTCATATGGAGAGCTGAAACAGATGCTATAAGGCAAATCTTTCAATTATTGCCAGGCTGGGGTTACTAAGTAGCACTTTCTACCACCAATGTGCTGAAGCATTTTACGGACAAGTAGCATGCTACTCCATGACATCCTTACAATATTAAACACGTTGGAAATATGGAGTTACAATGTTTCAGCTGTATATCACACTGTTTGTATGCAGCCAGCCATGCAGTCTGTTTTGCATCCTTAGAGTGCATGCTATCTCAAAAATCTACTCTGGTCCTAAAACCCTGCAAGAAAATTTTGACCAGGACTTTAAACATCCGATTAACGTATGTTTTTCTTTGAATAACCCTCTCTTAACCTTCTGTCTTCTGCATGCCTCCTCTGAATACCGCCTATTCTACGTCATGTGCATATTTGCCTTAAACTATATTTTTGTATTTCTGCACATCTCCCACACCTGATCTCAAAGATCACAACCTGTCCTTCTATGAAAGTCATACCCTGCTACTCAGGAATACCTAATCTCCTCTAGCTCATCTACTAATACCACCTACCATCTGCATGAATGCACATACTCCCCAATAATGATCGAACACAACTCCTACTAATTTAATCCACAATAAAGACAGTGGAGTAAATGCATGGAACAGTATCCTTGAGAGTACAAGATTAATCCCAATAACCACTGAACTGAACACTAATCTTGTGCACAAAAGCAGTGTGCTGCCTGGCGTAAAGTGCTGCAAGGCCTTGTCAGAGGGTATTAAGCGCTATATGAATACAATTCCAATGATGAGATCAAAGCACTAAAACAGCCCCAAAGTACTTCTCTAATAGATACCATTTTTTATTTTGTATTATATGCATGCTGAAGGCCCATCTTGCAGGAGTCATTGCCTTTAATAAATGAATCGTATGCACGGACTGCATATGTTCCTATCACACTGATGGGTTATTGTATGTATGCAGAAAACGAGTTACAAAATAACTATGTGGTGGGCTTTTCTCTTACAAGCCACTGTAACCTGCAACTGGTTAGATGCCAAGCAAGACCAACTCCCAGCTAGATTTGGTTAACCTTTATATAAAGTGCAGGAAGGGAGCACTGCAACATGGCGTTATCAGGTAACCTTTGCCAAAATGCCACAGCAAGTCTGGTAACGGTATAAAAAGTTGTGGCACTTTATCTTTCATGCCCTTCCTTCACAACAATTGTTTGCAGTCAATATGCGTCACCTTCGTCCTGTATTTTACTGACAAATACCTCAAACTAAAAGTCACAAAACATCCAATTTACAAACAGCACTACATCCTCGGATGATCTTAATACAGATCTTCCAAACAAGCTCCATCCAGGTCCAAAGGCAGTAGACGGGCCCAGGCTATGAAACGACATTCTTGAGATCAAGCGCTGTGAAAAGAGCCACCAAACTTTCAGGAATGTCCAAAATCACCTGTTCTCAGAGCACGAGTCGGGGGTACACGCGGGTGGACGGCGTCCACCTACTTTTTTCACAGGGTGGACGCCATCCACCCTGCCAAGAAGTTGGGCCCCACTGAAAAAGATGCTGAATTCGTCCCGGTGTAATTTCCAAACACCGGGACACTTTCAGCAGCGTCTGCACATTGTCTGCTTTCGATCCGCAGTAACGTGCAGGCGGGAACGGGATGGGGCTCTCTTATTTCTGACTCCTGCTGGGCACTCAGCGCCGCCACAGCATCACTCAGCGCCGCCACAGCATCACTCAGCGCCGCCACAGCATCACTCAGCGCCGCCACAGCATCACTCAGCGCCGCCACAGCATCACTCAGCGCCGCCACAGCATCACTCAGCGCCGCCACAGCATCACTCAGCGCCGCCACAGCATCACTCAGCGCCAAGACAATATCACTCAGCACCACCACAGCATCACTCAGCGCCAAGACAATATCACTCAGCATCACCACAGCATCACTCAGCACCACAGCAGTATCACTCAGCAACACCTGAGTATCATTCAGCATAGTCTCCGCAACAGTCACCACCACCACCCACCACTACCACCTCAGCACCACCTCAGCACCACCTCAGCCTGATCTCGGAATCTGGCATCTGTTGATTCTCCCCTAGCGTCTGGCCGCTGCTAGTGTTATAATACATGTACTAGTTCCCAACCTTCACCCTCCGATTGTTTATGCCCCCTCAAAAAAAAAGCTTTAACAAACAACCATTGCCAGCATTGCAAGAACAAAAGAAAACTGAGGAAATTTTTTATTGTAAATACTTTTTTAATATGGTCGTTCTGTTTTACATAATGCCTTCTTGGTCATATATAAAGTAACAAAAATGCTTCTGACACTTTTTTATTCTAACTTTTCAGCATGCCGCACAGCAGCCACACTTCTCTACAGCACAGCTTGAAGACATTGGCAAAGTCAATAGCTCTGGCTAAACACTTATAAGGCCCCAAAGGCGAGACCTATTGGCTATGCCAATGCTTGTTTAGGACTTGTGCCCTGCCTGTTCTGAATTCATTGAGAGTCCACTGCCCAAATCACAGACTTGCGCTATAAAGAGCTATTCATTAACTAATTTAGTCATATAAATTTGGAAGGGGCATGTATTCACGAAAGTTTCGATTAGATCTATTAAATGGGACAGACTAGATAACACCCTAGAAGAGGACTAAATGGGAAGTAAAACTATTACAAGTGAAAAGATCATTTTAGTTTAAAATGAATATAACCCGATTGAAAAAAGAAAAAAAAAAAAAGCATAGGATTGACTCAATACATGTGACAAGTCCTCTAACACATAGATGCTCCAAATTAACAGCCTACCGGGATTGCTTCCCAGTAACAAAGAAACAAGGTCGCTGCTGCATCCATAGGGCAATGCCATTATGTAAATAATAGAATGTGTAGTGCTCCTTTAAAAGAAAGGCCAGTTGTGCTTAAATCAGCATAGGCAGGGCAGTGCCAGAGAAGGTTCGCTGTTCGTACGTGCTAACCAGGCAGCCACTGCCAATCCCAGCGTCATTGATTTTCCTCTCTCTAGACCAAGGGCTGGCGAGTACCGCCAAGGGGGATCCTAGCTTGAAACATCACTTACTTCAGCCGTGGCTCCCCGGTGGAAACTGCATCTATGCTTTGCATAGAGAAATTGCTTTTGACAGCAAGACTCCACTCTTTTCACGAAAACCTCGTATACCATTCAGGAATTAAAAACATTAATGAAGTGGATGGAGGTTGAGGATCAAACAAATGCTTTAATGTTCCAATTTAGTGCCAGCATTTTCGTAGTAAAGCAGCAACCTCAAAAATGCAAAGAGACACACTGATTTATAAAGCAGGCGTGCATGGTCACTGTAAGAAATTAAGACCGAACTCATAGAAAAAGGCATTCTCTTCTTTAAAGGACCACACACACAAGACCAAATACTCTTTACAGGCCAGTATCCTCTCTAAAACCATTGAGGGCTTCACTCGCTCTTTATAAACAGCTGACAAATTCCTATAGACACTAACTCTGATCCAATATAGTGCAGAAGAGTCACCTATAGACACTAACTGCGATCCAATGTAGTGCAGAAGAGTCACCTTTTCCCTTGCAGTACAGAACCTTGCATCCGTGTGCGGCTACTTGACATATAGCAACCGACTCTCTATTACCCCTATATTGCATCGCCACCACAGACAGAAGGCAGGCATTGTGCTTTGTTCTTCCAAAAGCATGCACTGCTGAGTGCCTATTAAATTCATGTACGTTATAGTCTTCACTCATGAAATGGCTCTTAGTGGGAATTTAAAAACTATTTTTAATCATCAGAAATGATCCACTTATGCTGACTGATGCTTTTTTTTATTTTTTTAAACAAAGGTAATGTCAAAGCAAGCTCTGGAAATCTAAGTACAAGTTCATCTAATAAACACTGGGTTTCTTTCACGTGCAATAGTGTGACGATCGTGTCGACTCAGATAGACGACTACGTCCGTATAAGCAGTTGTCTATCCAAAAATTACAACTCCCTATTCAGTCTCTATTAACACTCAGCATCGATGCATCACTTTATTGTAACATTCCCGATCCGTGGTACAAATCCTCCCACCGCTGAGTAAGTTGTGATTCATCTCAAATAAAGCATTATATGTCCGTTCATTCTGGCTGCTGCAGAAACCACCCTGTAGTCTTCGTCTTGGTTCACATTCTGCACACATGCCACTTTGCCTTTTCTCCTTATTCTCTAGCATTTCCAAACAACAATTGTTTTTTGTTTTTTAGTGAAATGTCCTTATTTTCCACATAACATACTGCATGTATTTTTCACACTATCATTATCTACTCTGGCTCCGTTCCAGTGTTAACCGTCATCATATCTGGAACCATTGCTCTTCGCAAATGTACACTGCACACAGCATATATCCAACAGACCACGGTTCTCTCCTTCATTTGTTTTGTTGGGTTTAAGAACTCTTGCTCTGCCTTCTTATCCTGTACACCTTCCTATATGAAGAACTGTATCATCTAATATATCTGTCTGTTACCACAGTTTAGGTATCATCCTGCTTCGTACACGGAGACAGTAAAGCAACTCTTTAGTTCTGGTCAGCCACACTTTCCATGGAAAATGTGTTTTTTGGCTTGTTTTTAACTTGTTTGATCAATTCGTATTAAAGTTGGCAAATCCTTAACGAAACTGGCTAACGTTTGACTTTGCAAATTTCATATACATCCATACAGGGAAAAAGTTAAGATAGGGTGAGAGGCATCTGAAAAAAAGATGAATATTCTATTTGATCACCCATAGGAAATGTGGCGAGATGAAAACTAGACTTTGAGAAGTGAACCAGACTGGAGACGTTCAGGAGATTTACATTATTTGGAACCATAAAGTCACTGTGTGCTTTTTGGTGAATTTCTTTGGTTTATTACCCATGTTAATGTTTGCACTACCTGAAAAACACACACACACAATGTATATTTTCATCTGTTTCTCTGCACGCATGTTTGCGTGCAGAGAAACCGATGAAAACTCCGCTTTCTGCAAGCCGGAGCTGTTTGACAGCACCTGCTTGCAGAAAGCAGATTTATGTTTGCTTTTGCTTGGTGGGAGCGGTCAGCTCCCACCAAGCAAATGGCTACCTCCCGTGGGTGGGAACCTCGGGACGTAGCGGGAGACGGCCGGTCCCCGGTTGCCTGCGACGGGGCCCCCTACCCTAATGTATTTCAGCCCGGGGAGGTGGTGGTTCCCTGGGGCTGTAGGGGAGGCCATAGGCACCCGCCACATTAATTTGATATCTAGCCCCAGGGAGGTGGCGATCCCCGGGGGGAGGCCTTACGTTCCCCCGCATTAATTTTAAGTTTAGCCCAGGTGAGGTGGTGATCCCAGGGGCTGTAGGGGGGCCGCATTTAGTATTTGCCTCAGGGAAGTGCAGTCCCTGGGGCACGGTAAGGCCCAGCAGGCCCACTCGCACACATACTGTTAAGTGCCCTGGGGAGATGGCGGTCACTGGTACTTGGGGTGGGGGAGCTTCATGGGGGGGGGGGCCTGTTCCCTCCCATTTTACTGGCATAGCCCCAGGACCTGGCCCACCTGGGGGTTGATTGAAAACAAGTGCGGGAGCCCGCGCTTTGCCTTTTACCGCAAATTGTGATTTTTCTGTAATTTCTTTTTTTTTGTAGCTTTTTTGGCCTGTCTGGGTGTTTCTGGTACCCCAGGACCAACTTTATGGGGCCAGAATATTCCTACCCTGCCCCCTTTTCTATTTTTAAATTTTTTGGGGAACTCGGTTGAAGCAGAGTCACAAGATGGCTGCCACCACTGCCTGGTTGAAGTGTTGACAGCCAATCAGAGCTTTACATTTTTTGCGAAGTTGCAGCCACAGATATCACCAACTCTATTTTCTTAAATTTATCAACAACTACTGAACGGATTACACCAGATAAAAACTACAATCTGCGTAACCAAATCTACCTTTCTGCCAAATTTGGTGTAATTCTGTCCAGCAGTTCGGGCTGCAGGCGTGTCCAAAAGTCCTTTGGGAAAATGCACTTTTTGACACCCCTTTTTCTACCCACTTGACGGATCACCCCAAAACTTTTCAGGCACAACAAGACCTAACTCGACACTTTAAAAAAAAAAAAAAAAAAAAAAAAATTGTGAAAATTCGTCAACCGGCGCCAATGTTCTAAGCAAGTCAAAAAATGCTTTTCCAATGGAAACATGGTCCTAACTAGAACAACCTACTGGTGACCGCCAGAACCAAGGAACAAAAGACAGGCACTCACGAGTCACGAAATTATTCAATTTATTGCCTTTATCAAGGTCAGTGAGCCAGGCACAATTTTCTTTTACTTATACTCAGAATTGCAACAGAGGCATAAAAATCAAAAACGTTCCGTCCCAATGGGCTAGATCACACGGTTGTTGAAAACACAGCAGCCATGTTGCGTGTACATAGTTTAACTTCCAATTCTACCCTTCACAGAGTACATACATTTCTGTTGGCGTACATTAGCATTACATGTAAAAATAGAAGAATTTTTATATCCACAATGTACATATAATAAGCATACAGCATCCATAGTCAATGATGTTGCCATGACTAATCGTCGCTCTTTAACAGGTAGACCTATCAATACTAGCTGCGTCATATTTCATTGCTGTAAACAGGCATTTCTGGTATTACCAATTTCAGATTAAGCCCGAGTGGGCTATCACTTAAATTCATTGGGGCCATCATTAAATCGTCCCACTGACATCCTACATTTTAACACTACTCAAATGGACTAAAATGACAGAGAACCATATTAACAATTACAAAATAAAGACGATAAGTTGCACATTGATTCGTGAGTCGAACAATCTCAACTCACTGTAATTTCTTGACAATTATAGATGTCGAAGCATTGTTGGCATATTTATTTTCTATGAACAATCCTAGTCTTTATGCCCTAAATCATCAATGATGTCTTTGAAATTTCATCCTAGTAAGATTTATGTGAAAATAGTCTCTCTAAAGTGGGGTGATCCAGGGATAAGTTTAATGAATTTAGTAGTGATAGCCCACTACTATGATCTGCTGTGACAGGTTGCTAACTTACAAAGTGGTAATAAATGATTCAGAGCTCATCGCGTCCTCTGCAAAGGTCCATGGACTCACAGACGAGGAATGCCGATTTCAATGCAGAATGTATTCGAGTTGGTTTAAAAAAAAGTTGCTCCGTTTTCCCAAGGGTAAAATGTTAATCCATAACTATGTGGCCCAGTCTACTAAACAGAATACTCATTACGGACTTCTCCCTCGGAAAACAGCTTAAACCCACAACGATATAATGCATATATTTTTGCAGACCTAGTCAAACTGCATATTTTGACAAAATAATTGCAGTGTGTGTGCTTGTTTGCAGAGGGTAAGCGTTGGGGAGGTGGATCTCTTTAAATTATATGTTGTACAGAATGTCGAGACAAGGAGAAACTGCGACAGGAGGTGTCCCGCAGACTTTAATAACGCCTGTTGTACACCAGAAAAACATGAAACTACTCTTACAACTATGAATGCAACTTGATAAAAATATATCAATTACATATCACTTGCTTACTACGGACTGTTCAAATCCCCCATTATTTCTCTGAACACCCAATAGTTTGGCTTCACACCATATAGTGGTTTGTCCCACCCTTTGGTGCTATGAATGGGTGTGCAGTGAAACAATGGGGGAGGTGGGTGGGAGGGGGTCAGAAGGGTGGGACTAACCACTTTATGGTCTGAAGCCTAACTACGAAGACCAAGAAGCCAATAACAGGGGTGGCCTTAAACTGATGCATGGGTAAAGCAGGGACTGAATTATGTAAAGACAAAAATCGTAAGAAATTGGAAAGGAAAACGTATACTTTTGTGTTCTCTAAAGAAGACAATGCAAGTGTGATCTGCAAAAACCAAGCTCATGAAAGATTTACACTTTACAAGGCTGAAAAGAACCCAAACTGCACCTGCTGTCGGTGTCTGCAGCGTGGTCGGGTTTTGCGTGATGTTACAAGATGAGGTGGAAAATTGGCTGACGAAACAGCCACCTCTTTCTCACTTCGTTTTCTTTATATATGAAAATAGTGTTTTACATAAGCAACGCACGAAACTAAGATATGGCACCTGCAAAATTAGATTGAGTTAGTTGATATTAATAAGTCTTTTGCAATCTGGCAGATGCAGTGTCTGGTAGGCTTGAACTAAAGATTCAAAA
This sequence comes from Calotriton arnoldi, assembly GCA_963921515.1. Lineage (NCBI taxonomy): Eukaryota > Metazoa > Chordata > Amphibia > Caudata > Salamandridae > Calotriton > Calotriton arnoldi. The sequence goes on from CAWUFW010002204.1 coordinate 1,555,139, forward strand.
GAGGTCAAGGGATGTGGTTATGGGGAACATGACATGGCTAAAGGCCTGAGCAATTGCAGTGAATGGCCATGGGCCACTTACGGTGTGGACGGCCCCCAGACCATGTCCGGAAGGTTCAGCAATTGGGGTACTGCAAAAGAGCACGGTCGAATGTACTGCTAGAAGTTTAGTTGTTAAAAGGATAGCACAAAACTCCATGAAAGTCACTGAAAAAACTGTGGCTATGGGGTATCCCTGTTTTCCAAGATCACCTACAGGCTGAAGTTATTTAAAAAAAAAAAAAAAAAAGTTTGTTGAAAGGATACGATCCACAACTACGCCCAATTACATTGCTCAAGACTTCCCACTCGATATTAGAGTCAATACCAAAAACGATCTCACTCTTAGTACTGCATATGGCAGTCGTAGTTGGCACTATGCCTCCATATGTTGTGCTTGCAGGGCATGGCAACTGACCATACTATATGTAGCAAATATATATTCAGGTGTATTGCTCACCACTGACGTATAGCACATAGCAATGCTCAGCGTCTTATATTTAGGCATAGACTTTGCCCATGTATGTCGCACCTACAGAACAATTCCAGCAGCAAATCCCTGTGCGTCCTACTTACAGGTGTTTCATATACCACAGCAGGCAGGGCAAACACAAATGGCCATCATGCCTTCTTTCTACATAGTAACTGCAACAAATGATGGACGGAATGCTGAATGATGGTTTCCATCAATTGTTTCTTTTGCATTTGTCGCCCTAAGTGGGAAGGGTATGCCCAGACGTGGGTCCCGTGCCGACTACACCACTGGATTCAAGCTAGCCTGGCTGATGAAGGGTGATGCCCTGAAACCGGTCCCAGGATGCTTGTTTCCGGTCCAGGGAGGACCTGGTTTGGCAGTTCGGGCTGGACTGTCTCCACAAGGAACAGGGTCAAGACTGATTTGCATATGGCTGGGACCAAACTGGGGTGGTGTGGTGAGCAAAAGAATGATGGATTTAACCCAGATCCTTGTGACTGGGGAGATTGTTTGCATTGTCCAGCATTCCGTCCATCAATTGTTTCTTTTGCATTCTTTCTACATAGCACATAAAATCTTTGGCCAAGTTCGATGTCCGATAGGCCCTATGCAGGTCTAAGTAGCAGTTAAGGGCATAGCTGAAGGCCATTACCCTTTGTGTGCTACATACATGGAACAGAAACCGGTTATCCCATCTGTCCTTTGCTACCTACGCAGCACTAGTGCGACTGATGTGGTCGTAAGATTTAATGCAATCAGTGTTATTTGTGAAGCCATCTGTGACTTCACAGGCAAGGCCGTGAGCAGTGCCAGGAGCACTTCTGATCCAAACACAGCCGAAATTTGACCATAACCATATAAGTCTTCCAATATAGAGTGTTTCAGAAGATTTGTATTTTTATAATGTAGGTTAGTGTGCATTCTCAGTACAGAAGCAGAATATCCCTTATGAAAGCTTTTTTTTTTTTTTAAATTGTCTTGCCACCGTGGCCTTGCAATCAGTAAATACCAGCTATTGCTATTACCCATCTCATCTTATCTGCCTCTAAATGAAGGGTGTCTCAATAAATCAATCAGAATTAAAACCTGTATCCAACTAGTTCTACACAAATCTGGTCACTCGGTACGGTCGGAGATGGTTATATATTGAATAATACTGATGACAAACATGCACATATTGGCCATCGTTCAAGGAGCATCCCACCTGCCACAATCCTTTCATAAATTTCATCAGCAGCTACCTCTAGATGAAAGCTGATGCAAGCAGAGCTATGTGTGTAAAAATCCCAGGAACTATACACACCTCTTCAATACAGCTAACGGCGCTATGTGTGTAAAAATCCCAACAACTATACACACCTCTTCAATACAGCTAACAGCAGCAGGAAAACAACTGAAAAAGGCAACTATGAAACAGTCCTTTCTAGTGCTCAATCGAAAGGTACCATATGATCACCTCGTTCTATGGTGGTTTCTTTAAATGATAACACCCTTTTCTTAATCCTGGGAGTCAGAGGGACACGCACATGCATGGTTCTCGCTCTTGCTCTCTCATCCTCACAACAGATTTGTTTGACTAGGTTTCTGGGTCTGCCTTTAATACTTCTCTCTAGATTAAAATTTTCTTTATTTTGTTTTACTTCTTGTTGGTGATTACCTTCGGTAACAGTCTTTCTGATGACCACTTCTACCTGCAAATTGCTCGTCTCTGATATATCCTTTGTACCAGACTAGATTTAGAAATGTCTCATATGGGTCAGCTATGCCAGCAAGGAGCACTGCCTCCATCTTGATGCCAGAAGAGGGGTGTCCGTGACATCACTGGCGCCATACCAAACGTTCACCTCAGCACCCTGCTGTCAATTTTCACCTCTTTATAAATAGGCCTTTTGAGATGGAGACTAGGAAGACATCAGCAGTTATAGCAGTGCAGTGGAGCTATCTAATTTGGAACCTTATTAGCAGGACTTAAGATAGAGTATCCAGCAGAAAGACAGTTACTGAAGGGCAAGGTACCTTTTTCTTCTGGTAGAAACCTACTTGGTCATTTCTCACCTTTTCAACAGATTTCAAAGCAGTACCCATATCCAGTGGAAGGTCTGAAGAAAAAAGTCAAATGAGGAAATCCAGGAGAACTGAGCAAGGGAAATGGCCATCCCTTTTCACCTTTTAGTCTAAACTGTAGTGTTTGGTGAAAGTGTGAAGGAAAGAACATGTCTCCGACCTGCAAATCGCCGTCATCTTTTCCCAAATTAGTGTGTAGGACTGTATTAGTATTAATGACCAGTGACAATTATATGAAACTGGTTTGGATCGTTTAACGAGGACAGAAATGGTTACAAACAAAAACAATCTTCCACATTGTGTAGTATGCTGGTTACAGGCCTCCTTGACGTGTGTCTACTCCCAAATACAGATAGCAATCTGGGTTACTATCAAAAAGACAAATCTATTTTTGTACTTCATATTCCTGTGTTGCACTGCTGAAGTGCATAAAAGCACCTAGAAGCAAGGAGGAATGGGGTGGAATAATTACTCCTGGATTGAGCCAGTGTGTATGGGAGCAGAAAACTATGTGAAGTAAGTGAACTTTGCCTGATATACAGGTTGCAGTCACACACCCACCAATTAACCAAAAGAGGTTGGGAATAAATTATACATTCAAGATTGACAATTCAAGAGACAAAAAGGGCCATGGAGGGCTTCTGGCACAAGCAATTCCCATTCTAGAGCTGTCCTACAACTCAATGCAGCTGCCCTTTCCCCAGATAACAGCCACCGCACAGCCCTCTGTAGCAGTTCCTAAGCAGTATTAGCTACACACACGTATTTGATAGCATACTACATCTGTCCCTTCCATCCCTCCCTTTCTATCTCCCTCCATCCAAACCCATATATCACATGTGCTTGCTCTTTCCTCCCTTAGGCTCATCTGACTGTACTGAACAGGTGCTTAACATTAAACTTGGGTGTTGTGTGCAAATAAAATCGATAGGTGAGGAACTCCATCACTGTGCTGTATCCCTACATATCCCTAATTTTTCCACTCTGGACATCTGGTGTTCTTTCCCCTTTTTTTTAACCGATGTCACATGTGCCCTCCTTGAAAAAGACAATAGTTTTTAGTTTGACGATATAGCATGCTTTTGGAAATACAAGATTGGTCAAAACCCTAATGACATCACAAAAAAATCGTAATAACCAAATCTGTAGTGTATAAGCAGTTCAGTTCAATTTGAGTTAATCATAAAAGTTCAGAAAAACATAACTATATACAATAAAAAAGCCAGAGGTGACAATTAAAAAAACATTAAAAACAATATAAAATATATTTAAGGAAAACAATTCATCTCAGCAAATGTACATTTTCCTAGTTTCAGTGACTGGCATAAAAAGGAGGAGACACAAAAGCAGGTTGGGGGGGAGGGGTCGGGCAACAGTGTAATCAATTCTGCATACAAAACAATGGACCTTTAAAATATTAAAGCTAAGGTACTTAAGCTTAGTAGCAACCCTGAACAAAAGGAAATTTGCACTGCTAGCTGACCTTCAGTGTTCACTTCTAATTTTCATGGGAGAAAATGGAGTACCAGCAGCTGTACTTTGAAGGGCACCCACACAATAGGTAAAGTAAAAGATGTAAAGTGAGCCCCAGGGCTTCCAAGTCATTTCTCCCTATAAATAGCTCATCACACTTTTGAGCAGAATTCCAGACCCAGTCATTAGTAGCCAAATGCAACGAGGCTGAAACAGATGGTGGCTTAGCAGAGTTAACCCTTGAAGCTTAATATGAGTTAAAGTGTCAGCTTAGGGTCGGAGTGGAGAGGGAGGGTAGACCAGCACAAGGAAAGAACAAATCTACCATTTTGGGTTCCACTGATGAAAAGGACCAAGCAACAGATTTTACCTAAATGCATGTCCTTAGAATAGAAACGGAGTCACACTGCACAAAACAAGAGAAGAGGAAGCCTGGACATTTTAGTCAATTCACTAAAGAAACCATCAATCGGTGGATGGTATTACTCAATAGAATGTTTTACTTGGCCCACTTCCAGCAGAGATCTGAATGGAGCAGAATAGGAACTGAAAGCTTCCTTTCTGCTGTCTGATGGAGGCATATGTGAAGAGTATCTCCAGCTGTATTTACCCTTTGGGATGAAACCGCCGCACCAGGGATTACCATTGTTGGCCTCTTACTGACCCTTAAGGCTACAAAGGTCCATGTCTTGCCAGTAAAGCCAGCTTGTTCTGTGAACCGCTCTCCTGTGGCTGGAGAGCACAAATGTAAGTGAAAACAGAGGAAGCTGTTGCATGGGAGAAAATTAGTCTAGTAGTTACATTTGGACATTCCTCCTGCCTGCTCCTGTGAAATATCTCCTCTTTGCCTGGGAATTGTAGGTCATGTGGACAAAGTTAAGATAGTGCTACTCCAGCAAAATCGCAAAGGACAACTGGAATTAGACCGTTTGCTGTGCACCTGAAGGGGAGTTGTAGGGAGCCCACAGCATCTGACCCAGACCCGAAAATTTAAACTACTGCACCCCCTCAGTTGCTTTTTTCCTAGAACATTTAATGTAAAGTTGGACAATTCAGCTGCAAGTGGGCAGAACATTTTTTATACAACAAATCTCTTCAAGCGACTTTTCACCTGAAGATAAAGGAGGCTCATTGAGTCTTTTCAGTACCAAACATAAATGCACTGTTAGAAACAGTGGCTTTTTTGAGTAAAATGCTACAAAAGCAGATTTTACTAATAAGCATTTCAATTTGTGTATTTTGGTAAAACATAACACTACTTAGGATTTGCTCTTTGTGGTTTTTACTTATTAAATAGTTCTATTTTTATCCAACATGATTTTGACCTCCAAGTTATTTATTTTCTTTATTACTGGGATGACTAGATGTTGCAAATGTACCACATGCATTTCTCTGGCCCAAGCTACCAAGGACGTGTGTGAGCTCAGTCACAGCTCACATCAAGAAAGAAGAATATCACTCCCATCACTTACCAAATCGAGTTTCAATACTCGAAAATCAATACATTTATCACATAATCGTCTTCCTGCTTCAATCTTTAGTAATTCATCACAGGTTCCCTGTCTTTGCTTTTCAAAATTTTTATATTTTATTTAAACACTACAGCTTAATCCTCCTCAACCTTTTCCTCCATTCATCACAGGTACCATTTCTCCTTGTACGTTGCCATTTTTCACAAGCTTTACAGTTCTTCTCAGCCGGACCCTCTATTATCATCAGGCGTTTGTATCTCTCTCCCTGACTGTACTGTAAAAGTAATTAAATGCCCTCCCTCCTTGGTTTTGGTGATGTATAATAAGCGTATATTCTTATAAATATTTTCAGCTTGCTTCAACAAAGCAGTGTGCCACAAAGAAGCATTGTATCAGAATGCCCCAACACTGCCGTAGGTTTGGAATGCATTACAGCTAATCCAGAAATATAGATCGCAATGTTTACATTCCTTGACATGTTCATCTAGATCCAGTAGCAAGCACAAGAGACGAAAATATGTATTCCTAGAGCAACAAAAAACAAAAACCTCACTTTGTGACTTGGATAGCAGCCAACTGCTTACTGTGATATATCCTCATGACTGAGAAGTAACCAGCATTAGTGCCATAAAGTACTTTAATTTTTGTTGGATCCATCGTGCTTCAAACACAGAACAGATAAATGATATCAGAACTTATGATCTTACGGTCTGTGGCTAGGCACTCAAGTCCAATGACTGTAAAAAGTACACACAAATGCTTACATTTGTAAGCTAATGAGGGGTACAATCTACAAATCTTTTTACCCCCATAACTGAATGATCTACAGCACCGGACAAGAGCCAAACATATTAGCAATAACATTCTTGATAGCCAACAGTACAGCATTTGCAGTGCAAGTCAGCTTCCCACTAGCGGTCTCATTCTCCACTTTGCCGCCTCTCAGGACAGCCCATCAGTGAATGGCATGACGGAAAGGAAGGTTGAACTGTGGACTGTCGCATCAATCAAGTCGAATGGCACTGCAAAAAGGGAAAAGACTGGCACCCTTCATAACATAGTTAAAACAGAATTTATAGCGATTCCCATAACTGCTCTGTCATTATGATTGTCTATTAACATTTGAATAGAGCAATATAGGCAACGATATACTTCGGATTTTAGGGTAGAGAGACCCTTTCAGTTTGAGAACAGAACCTGCTTTGAGGGCAAACCCCACTTCTTGATGGCAGAGGATAACTGATAGCTAAGCCATGAAATTGTGTTTAGCAGAGCCAAGAGGCCTACACTGCCATACTCCTCAGCAACAAACCAAGCAAGGGAGATCTTCAGTATCTACCACAAACTGACCAACACAGACGACTTTAAAAAGAATCTTTAGCATGTCCCCATGACCTCAGAGCTGTACCGCATTACCACCAATATGGATTTTGGACACTGAGTGGGGCCAATTCCTTCCAGGATGATATCTGTGGGGAACTTCCAAAGTCCTCTGAGAAGAAAAATAAATAAACTCGGGCTACAAATGCCTTGATATCTTGGCAGCTTATAAGACTCTTTACTATGACAACTTTTTTAGGAAGGCTAGAGCAAGTATCTGGAATCTCTAGAACCACACTTCAATTTATACATTTGAAGATCATTATATCAATAAAATGTTGACTGGAATGGATCTACTCTATCTCCAACAGTGTTCCAATAAGGTCAACAAAATCATAACCCAAAAGGTATTAAGACAAATGCCTCCAACATCATCACTATTGTCCCTGCTAATCAACATACATATGTGACAGATGACCCAACTTCTAAAGCAATTTCAGGTTAATATTTTAAATATGTGCCAATAAAATATAGGCCAACACCATTCAAACCCTTTTTCACCTGGAAATGAGCCAACGAGCAAGGCCAGCATTTCCTTTTCCATGGACCACATTCCACTAGATGAAACAGCAGGTAAGGTATTCCTTTATTGTATCTATCTCGATTAAAATCATTTACAATAAAAACAAACATATGCAACTTAAAAACACTTATGGGCCTATTACAATGTTGGGTGGACCATCGCGGAAACGGGACCGACCCAACCTCCGGTCAGCGGTCCAGACTGCCTGATTAGGATGCGACCGAACACTGTTCAGTCGCATTCCCACATTTGCCTATAGGAGCATGTGTTATGGCCGTAAACCGGACATAGTACATGCTCCCATAGTGAAATGGGAGATTGCGTTAATTCCTGCACCCAAGTGCAGGGTTTAACACAGTGCCCCCTCGGCCCCCAACTGGAGGCCACAAGGGAAAGGGGGCCCCGCTAGGGGCCCCCAAACATGCTTTCCGACAGGGTTTCCATGTAAATCCATCCTTGTGATCCAGGGCCTCAACTAAATAGGCAAGAAGCAGGGTCATGATGCAATCTACCGTAAGCCATTGGTTGTGGGGATCTTTGATGTTAGGCCAAGCTCGTCATTAACTTCCACTTGAACCCAAATGTCCCTGTGGAACTCTATTAAAAAGGTGCCACAACGTCTGTTCGATGTCCCGCAACATTAATTTTTGCCATAAAGCTGTTTCTAGCCACTTTATATTTGGCTGTTGAGTGACCTACGTAACAAACACATAACGTTTTTCCTTTGTTTAGCACCTTTTGGCAGTATAGTTAAGACCATAAATGTTCTAGATTGTAGAGCAATGGGCTCCAACAGAGGTTTGAAAAGGTTAAAGGATCTTGCTATCTAATGGCCATTGTGAGAGTTTATTCAGCAGATATTTTGTGAATATCTTTCCATCTGCTTGTAGTAGTGCTATTGGTCAATAGCAATTTGGTTTATTTTTTGTCTCTTATGATTTAGTTGTAGAATGGATCCTTTCCAAGAAATAGTGATTTGATAATTAAAAAGCATATCAATTTATAATGGATTTAGTATAGACCTCCAATTATTGGGAATCTTCTTTAGGAGACCGATTGGAATCCTGTTTGGTTCCAGAGCATGAGAAGATCTATAACCTTTATTTGTATAATGTCAGTTTGTGCAATGCTGTATTTCTCCAGTTCTTGGATTAGGACATCCAAAGGCGGTTCAGACTCAACTCAAAACACTTATTTAATGTAGATATTCCACCTTCAGTAGGTGGGGTTATAAGGTTTTTTAAATTTTTTATAACTAGATGTCTTGTGACCAAATACTGACCAAAAATTTCAGTTGTTTGAATTGAGTGAGCATGGTAATGCAATATATGTCTGGCTTTGCTTGAAAATTGAAGACGCGTTCTTTTTTTAAACAGTGTTTCAAATTTTCTATTTCTTGATCGCCCACAACAAACTGAGAAACTTTCAGTAATTGTCTTACTTGTTTTCTGCATTTTATTTTCTCAGCGATAATCAGTTTCATATAATGTTTGAATTTTTTTTTGTTTTTCCATTTGAGTACACATGGAAAAAAAATAAGTATTTCGAGGAAAATTTCCTAGGCCTGAATCCTAGGAGTGTCAGAGTTATTCCTGCTACTTATTACGTAGTTAAATTCACACAAATTCTTGGTGTCATAAGCGGTTAAATTATGTGAGGAAGGTAAAGTTCCAGATAATTTTCTTTCCACCAATAACTCATGTCTTCTGTGATTAGTGTTCTTGCTTTGTTAAAAAAAAAATCTAAAAAAAAAATCAGTGATTCCATTTGAGAATAATGTGCTGAGGTTAATGATCACTTTTCCTCTAGCTAATATAGCCTTAGACCCGCCCTAGTGGGCTCTACCACCATTAAAGGCCCGCTCCAGCATTAACGGCCTGAGCCGAAGGCGAGGGCCTTTAACAAGGGAGCGGGCCTTTAATGGCCGGTAGAGCCCGCTAGGAGGGCTCTAAGGCTATTAGAACATTCCGCCCCTGAGGACAGAATGTTCCAATTGGTAAAAACAAAGGCCTCTCGGAGCCCGAGGGGATTTAAATCCCCTCAGGTCCGAGAGGCCTTTGTTCACAGCAGCAGCTGTGAATGAAAAACATTAGAATGTTGTTCTGCGGGCTTCTACCAGCCCGTAGAAGCCCAGAGCACTCCATTGTCTGCAATGGAGTGCTCAACATTCTAATGTTCTAATAACTTTGACATCACACAAATTAAAGTCGCAGACATGAAGATAGGTGTCAATAATGTGAAACATTATAGGTGTATTGAGTGGGACAATCACTCAGTTTTACTCCTCAGTGCAGAGGCCTGCGTTGTGAAAAAGGGATCCAATATCCTTCCCAAACAACTTTCCTGGTTTTGTGGTGTATAAAGGTTGTGGAAAAGAATAAAAAGGCATATAGAGCAAGTAGAAGCTAAAGTCGCTCATAATTAAAACTGTCAATTCATATATGTTTCAAGTAAGGTCTCAAATGTCTTCAAGTCGGGAGAAAACTACTGATTTGTATTTATACTGATCAGTGATAGATAAATGTTATTACGTAGAAGCAGACTTATTAAAAACGTTTAGGCATACTTGAGTATGAAATAGGTTTAGAAGCAACAATATTGGGTGTTATTAATCAGTATTAATAGGCATCCATTTAGTCTTCCTATTGACCTCTTAGCTGCTAATACTTAAGGAACAGTGCAATTTGAAAATGAAGTTTATTTTTTCCATGTTTTTTGGAACGGCCAATGTGATCAATTGAAGAAGCTTATTGAATCCATTCCACTTTGTGTCTTTTCTATTCCACGAGCAAACTAATATTTTTTCAGAGCTGTGAGGAGTTGCATGAGTTGTGGATTGGGAGCACTGCATCTGACTTAGTATTAGTGGTCTATTTAACCTTTGTTCTGCCATCCAGAAGTTCCTTGACTGTTTTTCAAGTCCAATATATATTATCTATATTAGAAAGGAAGGTTTCTGGAGAGAGATAATTAGATTTATTAGATTTATCAACTTAACTGGTATGAAGAGCATTCAGCCCTTTAATGTTTTTTGCTTAACTGTTCAAAGAAGACAGTAAAGTGGTTAAAGCCATCTCTGGCTTGTCGAAGATATTTGCGTAATTAGTCTTATGGCTAGGTTTAACAGTATCGGCTAATTTGGTTTTCCAAGCCCTGAAGATATATAGCTATTTGTTAGTGGACTAAGCTGTGAGTGATTTTTCCTCCGTCATGATTAATTCGACCCTTTTATAATCAAGACATCCTATTATGTTACTTAACTCATTAAAAGACTGCAGTAGTTAAAAAATATTTTGGACCCTTTGAATCATACGTATGACAGGTCAGAGTGTATATTGCAGTTCTCTCACATATTGGTGGTCTGGAACTGCTAAGACTTTGCGATTACCACTGCACCATTAAGGTCATATCGTACAGAGGAGATTTTTTCTTGTTGTGACTTCAGGAAGCTTTACTGGTACTAATTAAGACTCGTTATCTGTACTGTGGTTCATCTTAGTGTGATCTCTTCTTTCTGATATCAGTTCTTGAACATACTCTTCTTTATGTGACACAGCTATATTTACCTGGCAATTATTGAGATTCCTTGAAATAGTTTAGCACCTGTGCAATCACTGGACCGCGTTGTGTTGATAGTATAATGAAGATCTTAGAAAATATCCCAAAACCATTGGAGTTAACTGTTAATCTTGTTGGTGATGCAATTGAACCTGTCAATTTTAATTTCTTCCTCTTTGATTTAGTAAGTGCACTGTTGTCCCTTTAGCTGGTTGCAACAATGAAATCTTTGTATTTGCATTTTGACTTTCCTTGCCTTGTCTGATTTTATCTGTATCTAAAATCTATCTCAATGGCGTTTGTAACCTGATGCACCATAAGCAGGTTGATAAGATATCATAGGGCAGAGGGTATCCACTTAACGCCATGTTCGACGAAGGCTGTCATTTGGGCCACAGTGTCTCATAATGCGCGCAGCAAAAAGCTTTTGAGATCGATTTTAGATAGTGAAATGTACATTGGTTAGACTGATGAGACCGCTCCAATAGACTGACGTTGTGGTACAGCTAAAGAAAATACATCACAATTTGTACGATTTTGCCCCGAGGAAGCCTATATTTAGGCGAAACATGTTGGCAGCGCTAGCTGAAAGAAATGGAATAAAAGAGAAAAAAAAAAAAATCACAAGCAGTGACTGACTCGTCCTTTAGTACTGTGCTTTAGTTGTTGCTTGTTACACTTTGGACCATTGTTGACTCTCATTCTATGTTCTAAAGCATTAATCATAGCCTCTTTGGCCACAGAGATAGTTTTTAACATGGATACTTGTTCAGATATTGGAGTAGATTGACTAATGAGGGTGTCTGACATTTCTGTTAATGTTGTACTGATAGCACCCATTGCACTACAGATCAGATAAGGTGGAGGTTTGTTGTTTATGGTCTAGTTTTGGAGACTGAACTCAAACAGTAGGAGCTTGTGTTGCCCATGTGTAGGAATTTATCAGTTAATTGTGTACAGCTAGTCTCTTGAACACCTTCGACTACATCCAGGCCGGTAATTAAATCTGAATCATCTCGGGTGTCAATCATGACACTTATTGTCTCCTGTTTCTGTCCTAATTACACTAGCCAAGTGATCTATACTGAAAATAAAGTCTGCCTCAGAACTTGTTTGAGAAATATTGATTGTGTTAGTTTAGGCTACTGTAAAAATTCATAACTTGTTTGCTCCCCTGATTGTGACAGATATCAGCTCCAGTGCTGAGTGCACAAAAACAAACTGCCATTGTTTGTTGCCCTAAACTTTTAGCACAGCTTTCATCTGGTAGCGTGATTTGACCGCCCTCAGGTGTAACATTGGCACCATTTCTTTTGCTGACTGTGTTAACATATTGTTAATAATTGAAGTAGTGTCATTTGCCGTAATACTATCCGTATTCCCCAATGGAGCAGCAGAGTCCAGCCACCCAGCTTTAAATGGTGCATCCCTCATAAGATATTATGTATCACACAGGACACACAAATGTTAATCTGTATTTAACCGTCATTTCTATCAGCACCAATGCCAATGTAGGCGGGCTAAAGCTGCAAACACTATTGCAGTCAGTTGTATTTTCTTGCTAGTAGGAACCAACAGTCGACCAGTGCCCAGGCCTGCTCAACTCTACCCTTGCGACAATGCATTCAAGCAACACTGTAGTTCAAGGTCTTAGAATGTGGAATACACTAAAACTAAGAGTGAGGGAAGAGCCCAATCACATGAATTTCAAGGAGGACCTATGCAATAAGCAGCTCAGGCACACAAACTGAGCATTTTTGCCCAGTCTTTATCAAGAACATAGTACTGGGGATCGCCATCTTCGTTTGGGCTCCAACTGATTCCGGTTTACCTTCATACAATGACTGTTATTGTCATAGTGCACTGAAGTAGACAAAAGACATTGCTTTGAGCGCTACAAAACAACTTAAATATATCCAAGAACGCATTATTTAGAACTATGGATGCACCGGTGATTGTGTACTCCTGCAATCATGTTTTAACTAAGTCTGTGTGGGCATGCATGGTAATCGCAAAACGCTTATTCTCAGGAGATACAGTTGCTAACTTTAGAATCTCAAATCAAATAGGCTAAGATAAACTTCACCTTCCTGCAGTTCTTTACTTTTCTGTAACTTTGACGCATCGTACAAAATGTATTTGGAACAAAAGGTACAGGCTGACCAGGCTCCTCAATTAAGTGTATTGTGGCATGGCTGAAAGAAACCGGTTGAGTGAAAATCTCCACTCCCTGCGGCTGCGAAGTAGTCTACCTGGCAAAAGCAAGCAAATGTAACCTCCTGACTCTCTACTCAAGGTAGCATGGTAAAAACGAAGACATATGGGAGATACAAATGTGTGGAAGCAACAGGTCGAGTACATTTCAGTGATGTACATTGCAGGAGCCGGGTAACCAAATCTCTGGCCTTGTTTTGATCATATTCTAGCATGTTTAAAACAAGCATTTGCAATGCAATAAGTCTCGCATTTACGCAAGTTTGCGCTATTGGCATTGTAAATGACAATGCCTTTTATTTATGTTTTGGTTTTTAAAACCTAAATAAAAGACAGTCATTTACAATGCCAATAGCTTCAACTCGCGTAAATGAGAGACCTATTGCATTGCAAATGCTGGTTTCATCCCAGCTACTTGGCGCTGCCCTGCATGGGAATTCCTACCTGGAGAATAACAATGCTGTCCAGAACTGCCCATTCCTTCCCGACTTCAGTGCCCTTGCATGGCCTCCACTTTTACCCTTACTTTATCAGTACAACAGAATCAGTACTTCCAGGTTATTTTTTGCCCAAATATTCTTCTGGGGGACAGTTCCATGGATTTACAACACAGTCAGTATATCAAGGCCATTACACTACAAGTTTTTGCTCATAGGCAGGGCCAGTGGAATAACGCAATATTGTGGCCGCCTCGTTCTCAGAGTATTTACATATTTTCCACACTTGCCGCATGATTAAGATCTTCTGTATCAGTTGCAAACATGGATTATAGCTCAGATGGATCAAAAGAGGCTTTAAAAAGCATCAGCCGTGGTCCCCTGGGGGAACAGACGCTTTGCAAAGTTTAACTGTCACCATTTCGTTGCCGACGGCTGTATTCAGGTGTTAGAGTGCAGCTAATGAGGAGAAACGTTTGGCCAGACAGTACTACTGTGTTGTAAAATGACAAAATAGCAAAATATTGCGACAGAATGTGCCATATTACGCTGCATCATTGCACCTCTTCTGTGTCTGATTACGTTTGTACCTCTCCAGTCCCTGCAGCACCTGTTCTGACCTGGGTCTCTGGCTCTACAGCGGCTCTGCTGACCTGGGTCTCTGGCTCTAGAGCAGCTCTGCCGACCTGGGTCTCTGGCTCTAGAGCAGCCCTGCCGACCTGGGTCTCTGGCTCTAGAGCAGCTCTGCCGACCTGGGTCTCTGGCTCTAGAGCAGCTCTGCCGACCTGGGTCTCTGGCTCTAGAGCAGCTCTGCCGACCTGGGTCTCTGGCTCTAGAGCAGCTCTGCCGACCTGGGTCTCTGGCTCTAGAGCAGCTCTGCCGACCTGGGTCTCTGGCTCTAGAGCAGCTCTGCCGACCTGGGTCTCTGGCTCTAGAGCAGCTCTGCCGACCTGGGTCTCTGGCTCTAGAGCAGCTCTGCCGACCTGGGTCTCTGGCTCTAGAGCAGCTCTGCCGACCTGGGTCTCTGGCTCTAGAGCAGCTCTGCCGACCTGGGTCTCTGGCTCTAGAGCAGCTCTGCCGACCTGGGTCTCTGGCTCTAGAGCAGCTCTGCCGACCTGGGTCTCTGGCTCTAGAGCAGCTCTGCCGACCTGGGTCTCTGGCTCTAGAGCAGCTCTGCGGACCTGGGTCTCTGGCTCTAGAGCAGCTCTGCGGACCTGGGTCTCTGGCTCTAGAGCAGCTCTGCGGACCTGGGTCTCTGGCTCTAGAGCAGCTCTGCGGACCTGGGTCTCTGGCTCTAGAGCAGCTTTGCGGACCTGGGTCTCTGGCTCTAGAGCAGCTCTGCGGACCTGGGTCTCTGGCTCTAGAGCAGCTCTGCGGACCTGGGTCTCTGGCTCTAGAGCAGCTCTGCGGACCTGGGTCTCTGGCTTTACAACAGCTCTGCTGTCCCGGTGCTTTGGCTCTAGGGCGGCTCTGCTGACCTGGTTCTCTGGCCCTAGAGCGGCTCTGCTGACCTGGTTCTCTGGCTCTACAACGGCTCTGCTGACCTGGTTCTAGAGCGGCTCTGCTGATCGGGTTCTCTGGCTCTAGAGCGGCTCTGCTGACCTGGTTCTCTGGCTCTAGAGCAGCTCTGCTGACATGGGTCTCTGGCTCTAGAGCAGCTCTGCTGACATGGGTCTCTGGCTCTAGAGCAGCTCTGCTGACATGGGTCTCTGGCTCTAGAGCAGCTCTGCTGACATGGGTCTCTGGCTCTAGAGCAGCTCTGCTGACATGGGTCTCTGGCTCTAGAGCAGCTCTGCTGACATGGGTCTCTGGCTCTAGAGCAGCTCTGCTGACCTGGGTCTCTGGCTCTAGAGCAGCTCTGCTGACCTGGGTCTCTGGCTCTAGAGCAGCTCTGCTGACCTGGGTCTCTGGCTCTAGAGCAGCTCTGCGGACCTGGGTCTCTGGCTCTAGAGCAGCTCTGCGGACCTGGGTCTCTGGCTCTAGAGCAGCTCTGCGGACCTGGGTCTCTGGCTTTACAACAGCTCTGCTGTCCCGGTGCTTTGGCTCTAGGGCGGCTCTGCTGACCTGGTTCTCTGGCCCTAGAGCGGCTCTGCTGACCTGGTTCTTTGGCTCTACAACGGCTCTGCTGACCTGGTTCTAGAGCGGCTCTGCTGATCTGGTTCTCTGGCTCTAGAGCGGCTCTGCTGACCTGGTTCTCTGGCTCTAGAGCGGCTCTGCTGACCTGGTTCTCAGGCTCTACAGCAGCTCTGCTGACCTGGCTCTCAGGCTCTACAGCAGCTCTGCTGACCTGGTTCTCAGGCTCTACAGCAGCTCTGCTGACCTGGTTCTCAGGCTCTAGAGCGGCTCTGCTGACCTGGTTCTCTGGCTCTAGAGCAGCTCTGCTGACATGGGTCTCTGGCTCTAGAGCAGCTCTGCTGACATGGGTCTCTGGCTCTAGAGCAGCTCTGCTGACATGGGTCTCTGGCTCTAGAGCAGCTCTGCTGACATGGGTCTCTGGCTCTAGAGCAGCTCTGCTGACATGGGTCTCTGGCTCTAGAGCAGCTCTGCTGACATGGGTCTCTGGCTCTAGAGCAGCTCTGCTGACCTGGGTCTCTGGCTCTAGAGCAGCTCTGCTGACCTGGGTCTCTGGCTCTAGAGCAGCTCTGCTGACCTGGGTCTCTGGCTCTAGAGCAGCTCTGCGGACCTGGGTCTCTGGCTCTAGAGCAGCTCTGCGGACCTGGGTCTCTGGCTCTAGAGCAGCTCTGCGGACCTGGGTCTCTGGCTTTACAACAGCTCTGCTGTCCCGGTGCTTTGGCTCTAGGGCGGCTCTGCTGACCTGGTTCTCTGGCCCTAGAGCGGCTCTGCTGACCTGGTTCTTTGGCTCTACAACGGCTCTGCTGACCTGGTTCCTAGAGCGGCTCTGCTGATCTGGTTCTCTGGCTCTAGAGCGGCTCTGCTGACCTGGTTCTCTGGCTCTAGAGCGGCTCTGCTGACCTGGTTCTCAGGCTCTACAGCAGCTCTGCTGACCTGGCTCTCAGGCTCTACAGCAGCTCTGCTGACCTGGTTCTCAGGCTCTACAGCAGCTCTGCTGACCTGGTTCTCAGGCTCTACAGCAGCTCTGCTGACCTGGTTCTCATGCTCTACAGCATCTCTGCTGACCTGGTTCTCAGGCTCTACAGCAGCTCTGCTGACCTGATTCTCAGGCTCTACAGCCACGCGCCAAAATCCCAATACAAATACCAGACAAGCTGTCGCCATTGTGAAAAAAAATATAGTGCTTACCGACTAATGAAGGAGTCAGTAACGCCGCAATTAAAAGATCCAGTCCTGATGGGCGGTCACAAAAGGAGACAGGGCGGTAACAAGGAGGGACTAAGAAGCCTCATTATCAATCAGAAGCCAGCATTTACCATGGACAATGACGCCAGCCAATGAAAAATATGGGCGGGGCTTCCACACGACTTCTAAAATATACCCTAATACAGCATGCCTCGCAGAGCGAGCAGCGCATGCGCTGCAACACTAGGCTCGACCTAATAAAAAGTGCAGATCCTCTTTGTAATAAGGAATGTCTTACAGGAACAGGATGAGAGGGGCCTCTAGGATTTGTGCTTTCTTAAGACAAGGAGATGAGTGTAAGGCCCATGCAGTCTCTCAATATTCTCTTTGGTTGAGTGGCCCAGTGATTTCCTACTGCTGCTTAGGGGCGTGCTCTGGTATAGGCTGAATAAGGGGGTAATGAAGACCGGTAATTTGCGGGCAGGTGGAAAATGAAAGTTCTACCTGGTGCTGTACTGGGACCTATACAGAATAGGCGCTGGCCAAATAGGTAAAGCTGCGATTCTTGATTAATGCATATAGAAAGTATGGTGCTGCTAATGGAAAAGGTAACAGGGCAAGATTGTGGCCCAGTGATTCCCTTCTGTGTCATAGGCCGACTGGGGCTCTAGAAGCGTGCCAGCTTCAAGACAAATGTATGTGGTAAGGCTGGTACCGATACAAAGTACGTCTGGGGGGAAAGGGGTAATCAAAGCTGTGATTCTTGATTTTTTGCAAATGTACAATGGGACGCTTATGACTGAGAAGGTTAAGCGAGAAAATGTTTTCCCTCTTGAAGTGAACTGGATTTCTGCAATTAAATCGTACACAAGAAAGTTATCACTTTCTTTGTAACACCTCCATCACACATTTTCCCATGAAGCTGAAATAAAAGCAAATGCATTACTTTATTCCGAGGGTCGACATTTCCATCATGAACCGAGCAATGCCCGTTTTGTTCCTTTCGGGCAGGTGTACTGCTATAGCGGCATCCCCGGAAGAAAAGGAGGCACTTCGGACCTGCTTGCCTACTCTAGCTCTGCTTGTGTCTTACACGGGGGTCCGCACTTGGCACAAAGCTGCAGGCTCAGCAGCGTGCTGGTGGACGTTCTTTTGGTGTATTGGCGGCCAGACTTTGGAACGCGCTCCCCACCGTCATTCGTAGCATGGAAAACTATATGGCATTTGGCAGGGCCATCAAAACGCATCTTTTTCCATCATAGACTGTTGTGTGTTGTTTTTTTTTTATCTGCTGTTTTTTGTTCAGCGCTGGGACGCCCCTTTGCTGGGGCAGCTGTGCGCTATATAAAACCGCATAACATAACCGGGAAACGGGAACAGTCACAACCCAGCACACAGACATCCATCTAGTTGTCCAAGGGCCATCCACATTCAACAGCATGTTAAAAACAATGCTGAACAGCACTGCTTCGTGAACCACACAGACTGATCTTTGCCGTATAACCCTTTCAGAGAAAGAAATCAGTTACCAAAAGAGCAAATCTCACGAAAGTGGGACAGGGCCGGCCCAACGCACTCCCGGTTTACCAACACACCTTTATTGTATTGCATACTGAAATCAATATAGATGCAAGAAGCTGAGAAACGAGAAAACCTCGTGTCTGCGTAGAATGCTCTGTAGTATATATACACGGAGTCAAAGCTTTTCAATAAACATGGTAGCCTGAAGGGCTGGAAAGGTACTAAATGCTGGTATAACAAGACAACAAAGAAACGGACCATTTCATCGCTGCTCTGCTTTCGTCCAGTTCTTTTCTACGACCCCCACCTCCAATCTTCACTTTCAAATAGAAACCTGCAACAGTCTAAATTCGCTAAACAGTGCGCCGCGGACACTCATCGAAAAAAATGACCCTCTAAGACACCATTTCTAATGTCAACGTTTATTTTAAACTGTCGAAAGAAACTCATTAGTGCTCGGCTTTAAGAAGCGGCCTTACCCTTTTGAAGAATCATCTTCGTCACACTCGAGCGGTTATATTTAGTACAGAATGTACAATGGCTCAGGGTGTTCTGAAATTCACGGTCACTCCGTCTCAGCCCAAGACTGGGACAAGGCACAAGGGAATCAGCGCTCGTGGCAAGGGCCGCCTAATCAGGAATTCAGAACTTTCCCCCTTGGCTCGTTTTACGTTTTTGCAGCTCAAGCCCTTCACCCAGGCAACTCTACTTGCTGCCCCTTTCACTCAACCTTGCTACACTGGCATATCACCACACCTCAGGGAACTATACTGGCTCCCGATACACAAAACCACTCAATTCAAACTTCCCTCACACACACACACATTCAAAGCACTACACAGCTCAGACCCCCACCTACCTGAACAGTAGCATCTCTTTCCACAAGCCACCCAGACACCTCTGCTGAGCAGGGATATTACTTGCACACATCCCATGCAAACACAGAACCAAATCAGGACGACTGGTGTTCACTTACATCACTCCAAAAGTGTGGAACGACCTCCCACTGGACACCAGACCCTCCTCCTCACTTCTTGAATCCTGCAAGAAGCTGAAGACCTGTTTTTTCAATTAACCAACCTACCACAGGCAGTTAGGTGCACACACCTGCTCAGCACCTGGATGCCCTCACAGGTGACAGTGCACTTTACAAATACACATAACTCGGTCTCTTGCTGAAAGATCTATAATTAACTAGAAATTTCTTGGGGTTAGCAGGATTTCTATTTAGAATTACAGATTGCTTTTGAAGCCAACAAAAATGTGTGCTAGGATCTTCCCACATCCTTACAAAAGTATTCAACTGCCAGCACATTTATGACTACCCACACAATATCCAAGTCTCTTGGTCTCAGAGTCCCATAAGTCACCAAAAAGGCAGAACCACGTAAGGAAACATTCTTGAGCTCTTGCTTGAAAGATAATAAAAGTTACCTATAGTCCTACAATATGCTGCATCTCCTTAGAGCCTCCCTCGCTAGCAGCTTCCAACAGCCGCAAGGAAAAAAGTTCCGGTCCTTAATCGCAGAGCAGCACTCCAAATCTCTGGCACTATGAAGGACAGTGCAGAAAAAGCTTGTTCGCAATGAAAGGTTTAAATTGATTCACCGCAGAAATGCATTTGACTTTTAGCCTGTTTATCGTGCTTTCAAATTTTTCTGGAATTGTGCATGGTGTTAAACCCATAAACGTTTTCGGTTTGGTCCAGTCTACAGAAAACCATAAGTACATATACCAAATGGTCAAAAAACCAGGAAACACTAATAAAAAAATAATTTTTCTCATAATTCACCCAGCAGACTTGCTGAAACAGCTTGGTGAGGAGACATGTAGTAGCAAAATTAAAACAAAACTGAGAGGAACCGGGTGGCAAACGGGAATTGTAGCATTTCCCTTGCAAATTTATGAATAATACCAAGGGCCGGCATGTTGTATTCCTAATTTCAAAAGGTCCTTTATCACCGACTGCCGGGCCATTTCCAACAGTGTGCCTCAAAACAGAGTAAGCCTTTAAACGTCAAAATAGTTAAATACAAAGTTCTACTTCCAGTACAGAGTTATACCTTTTATGCCAATGTGGTTAGCACGCAGGCGATTGAGAAAAGGATTTCCCTTGGCTGTGCTCGGTTTCAAAGACTATATGCTTATCACAAAAGCAAACCGCTATTAAATAAGACAGATGTGTGCTGTTCTACTGCTTCAGTGTAGTCTGCAGGGTCACTAAAGCACGATGCAGGGTCACATGTTGGTGAAAGCATGCCAAGTACCGCTCATTTTAGGTCTAATGCAACGGAGACTGAAGGGCAGTAAATTCCAAATGGAAGATTAGCGAACACCGAGTTTAGAAATATTGATAATTAAGCGAGAATAACCCTCACATACTTTCTTGCCATTGGCAGGGACGCCCTCGATAGGATTTCAAGTTGACAGTGTGAATGAGTGTGTGAGGGCGTTGGGAGTCCTAATCAGTAGAGTCCTTCCTTGCATAAAATACAATCTTGTCTACAACCATTTTTAACAGATCAATGGCTGCAAAACACGGACCTCACAGGGGAGGCGCCACCATAGACACGGAGGAGAGGTTTCCATTGCTCTCGTATAGAGGACCCTGAAATTGGGAGACATTAAAGAAGGCTGCGGGATTGACATTAGAATGTATCCATACCATTGCAGGCTGTCATATGCATCTCTACCATATACGCACATCCCTTCATATGGGCTGGTGTCTCAAAGGGACTGCAGAGGTGGATATGTACCAAGGAATGGATCGAAAAAGTCCTTTACGGACCTCTCTGAAAATTATGATTGGCCAGAGCTCACGTCTGGCAATACCTGCAGTTGCACCACTCGTCCACACGCTGCGGAGGACCTAAAAATGGCTCGATACACTCTTGTCATATCATGTCAACTTGGCAGGCTGGGGCCACGTAAAGAAACTGGTCACAGGACTATTACCTTCTCATTACCAAAATGATCTCCGATCCTCGGTAACAATTCCTTTCTCACCTCTGGCAGCAGCGGTTTCACCACATATATTGGACAACTTTTTCAGGGCATTTGGGGTAGCTTCATACAGTTACACTAGTTTTTTTGGGGGGTATGCACCTGACCGCGCTGCTGATGGGGTGACCCAATCCGGTTATCTCTTGGATGATTTCTAAATATGCTTAGTGCTTCCTAACCATAGTCTTCTTCAAACTGGAAGAAGATCTTTTCTTCATACAATATTCTGCGATATACTAGCTCATTGACTGTCACACTAATTGTTCCACAATGTGTCATGCTTTCTCTACCTGTTCGTCTATCAGTGTATGTAGTGCACAGTTATCTTCCTTTGTTGTACTGGTTTGTACCCACTACTCTACCTCTTGGAAAACTGTTTTTGGTATTGGCCTGGTTATCCAGGATAGGTATATCAATAAAGATTATACAAACAGCACTTCAGACTGAAAAAATGGATCAGCAAGAGAGTTAAATCTGCCAGAAAGTGAGGCGACGCCCTTACAAATAAGTTCTCATCCAGGCAAAAGTACATTAACTTCGGGCAGAGATTCGTATTAGCTATGAAGTTTACCTTTCACTGTTGAAAAGGCCTGAAATGAGCCTTAGACAGTAGATCCCTTGGTACTAGGAGGACAAGTTACTTAATTCGGTAAGGCCTTATCTGGTAGAGGTATGATCTAGCTGCAGATTCCTTACCTTTGAATTTCCAGGCGGGATACAGAAGATTTTTCTTAGGGGTACCCCTGTGCACCGGTCGAATCTGCGTGACGTCTTCGGCATCGTATTCGTCGTGACGTCCGTGTCGTCAATATAGCCGCCACTCCGGCGAGCTGACAGCAGTACTTTTCACGACTTTCCATGCCAGAAGCGCAGAGCCATGAAGTGACTGACCATGGTGTGAAAAAGACAGCTAGGGCCCTGAAGGGGAATAGCCCGGGCACTAAAAACAAGTATGGAGTGCGGGGAGGATGGGGTAGGGGAAGGAGGGGTCGGTAAGGAATCTGTGGCTAAATCATGTCTCTCCCAGATAAGGCATTACCGAAGGTAAGTAACTTGTCCATCTGATACAGACATCTAGCCGCAGATTCCTTACCTTTGAACAGATACCCAATACCTACCCCAGAGGTAGTACTGTGGAAAAGTTTTAGACCAGAAAATCCTGCAGAACAGAGCGGCCATACAGGCCCTCTCTGCAAACCTGAGAATCCAGGCAATGGTGTCTGGCAAATGTGTGCAGAGACGCCCACGTGGCCGCTTGGCAAATATAAGAAATTGGAGCCCCACACTGGAGGGCTGTGGTGGCTGCCTTTGCCCTGGTGGAATGGGCCCCAAGACCTTCAGGAGGCTGCTTCTTTGCCAAGGCGTAACATTTTTATACAGAGGATAACCAAACGAGAGAGGGTCCTCTTTTGGACAGCACACCCTTTCTCTGCTTCCACATACCCTAAAAAGAGCTGGTCATCCTCCCGGATCTCTTTAGTGCATTCAACATAGAACGAGAACGCTCTTTTTGGGTCCAGACGGTGGAGACACTCCTTTGGAAGGGTGCGGAGGTGCATAGAAAGTGGGTAGAGTAACGGACTGTCCCAGATGGAAGGGAGTTACAACCTTGGGCAGAAAAGATGTCCTAGTTCTTAGTACCACTTTGTCCAGAAAGACTGTCTGGTAAGGAGGCTGTGATGAGAATGCCTGCAGTTTGCTCAACCTCCTGGCATAGGTAATGGCCACCAAAAAGGCTGTTCTGATAGTGAGCAACTGTAGAGGGCAGTTGTGAAGCAGTTCAAACGGTGCGCACATCAAGAAAGTAAGGACCAAATTAAGGTCCCACTGTGGCATAAGAAAAGGAGAAGGGAGCAAACAAGTGGACTAACCCCTTCAAAAACATCTACACTAAGAGGGGACTTAAAAATTCAAGGCTGATCTGGCAGTCGAAGAAAAGCGCAGAGGGCCGAAAGGTAGCCCTTCAGAGTGCCCAAATGGGCAAAGGAAAGGATAAACAGGAGAATATCTGACAGACGGGCAGATAAAGGGTCAATAGACTGTTCTGTACAATATTTACAAAATGTGTTCCATCGGCAGGTGTATAACGATTTCGTGGAGGGACGCCTGGCTGCCAGAATAACTTCATAGACTTCGGGAGGAAGGTCAAAGGCTGTCAGCTGTTGCCGCTCATTCTCCACACAAGGAGGTGGAGAGTGGACAGATTCGGGTGGAGGACCCTGCTCTACTGCTGCGACAAAAGATCCTCCCGAAGTGGCAGCCTGATCGGAGGATCGATGCTCATATCCAGAAACTCGAGATACCAAACTCTCCGTGCCCAATCCGGAGCCAGAAGAACGACTTGTGCCCGGTCGCTCCTGATTTTCTTGAGCACGAGTGGTATGGGCAGAAAGGCGTACAGGAGGCCTGAGCTCCACTCGCGACGAAAAGCGTCACCGAGCGAGAGACGACTTGAAAATTCCAATGCGCAAAACTGCTGCTGACATTGCGCGTTCTCTTCGGAGGCGACCAGATATAACCAGGCTCTCCCCACTGCTGAAAGAGACCTTGTACCCCCTCCGGATGGAGACGCCACTCGCGATCCACAAGGCACCTTCAGCTGGGCTTGTCTGCTCTGGCATTCAGAGAACCAGTCAGATGTTGAACCACCAGGGAAATGCCCTGTTCCAGCCAAGCCCAGAGACGCAGGTCCTCTTGACAGTCCACGACCCCACACCGCCCTGCTTGCTGCAATACCACATGGCGGTTGTGTTGTCCGTGAACACTGGAACCAGCCTTCCCTTGATGGACGGCAAAAAGGCTTTCAGTGCCAATCGGATCGCCCAAAGCTCCAAGAGGTTGATATGGAGCTTGGCTTCCGCCGGAGACCAGAGTCCTCTGATCTCCACCTTCTCCAGATGGCCGCCCCATCCCAGAAGAGATGCATCCGTTGCTACTGTGAGATCTGGGTGAGGAAGGGAGAGGGTCTGCCTCTGACCCAATTGCGGATTGTCAGCCACCACTGCAGGTCTTTCGCAGTGCCCTATGAAATCTGAACCAAGTTGGTGAGATTTCCACTATGCTGTGCCCATTGGAACTTCAGGTGCCACTGCAGAGCCCACATGCGCCATCTTGCATGGTTCACCAAAAGGAGGCCATGAGGCCCAACATCCTAGAGTCATTCTCACCGAAATCCAGGATAGAGGCTGAAACATCAGTATCCTAGCCTGAATATCCTGGACTCACCGCTTGGGAGTATAGGCCCGAAACTGCACCGTGTCCAGAACCGCTCCAATAAAAGAGAGCATCTGAGAGGGACTCTGGTGCGACTTCGGCACGTTGATAGAGAACCCCAGCAAATGCAGGAGGTCGCCGTAGTTTGGAGGTGGGAGATGACTGCTTGGGACGAGCCCGCCTTCAACAACCAGTCATCAAGATAGGGGAAAGACTGGAACCCCTGATCGCCACAGGTGGGCTACGACCACCACCATCACCTTTGTGAACACCAAAGGGGCACTGGTTAGGCCGAAAGGGAGCATGGCAAACTTAAAGTACTCGTGGCCCACCGCAAACTGCAGGTAGTGACGATGGGCAGGCAGGACGGGGATATGAAAATAGACATCATGCAAGTCCAGCGCTACCATCCAGTCTCCCGGGTCCAGGGCAGACAGGACCAGAGTTACGGTGAGCATCTTGAATTTCTCCTTTTTGAGGAAGTAGTTGAGGGCTCTGGGGTCGAGGATAGGACAAAGGCCTCCGTCCTCCTTTGGGACTAGAAAATAGTGGGAGTAACAACCACAGCCTATTTCTGGCCCAGGAACCCTCTCTATAGCTCCTTTGGCCAAGAGAGTTTTGACTTCCTAGCGGAGTACGGCAAGGTAATCAGCCGATCATACACTGGAGGCATGGATGGAGGAGTAGTCTCGAAGGGGAGGGAGTAGCTCCTTCGGAGTATTAGCAACACCCACCTGTCCGAGGTGATGTCTCGCCATTGGTGGAGATGACGTATACAGCCAGCAACTGGCCGCAAATTATCTTGGGGATCGGACTAGGAGGGTTTTGCGGTGGATGAGGGAATCGCGGCTTGGCTCGACTTCTGGCCTCCCGACCCTCGGGTTGGGGCGAACCGCGTCCACGGCCCACAGAGGCTGCTGAACTTGCGGGGCCCTCTGGCTGGAATAGGATTGGCGCGGTTGGTAGCCACGAAAGGAGCGAAAAGCAGGCACAGGCTGGGATGTTGTGGTGAGGCCCAAGGACTTGGCCGTAGCCCCAAAGTCCTTGAAACGCTCAAAAGCAGCATCTGCTTTGTCTCCGAAGAGACGAGATCCATCAATTGGCATGTCCATAAGATTAGCCTGGACATCCCTGAAAAACCACACATCCTCAGCCAGGCTTGGCAAAGTACGGCTACTGTCGTAGAAATCGCTCTGTCCAGGGAGTCTGTTGCGTCCAAGCTACATCGGATGGCGAACTTCGCTGCATCTCTCCAGTCTGAAATGGCTTGGGAGAGTAGATTCCGTTCCTCCTCCGAGACTCTGTGTAGCACCTGCGCAACCGTGTCCCATATTGAATGGAAATAACGGTCCAAAAGCATGCAGTGTTCACAGACAGCAATGCTAGACTGGCGGAAGAGAACATTTTTATCGCAAAGCTTTCCAGTCTCTTGGATTCCCTGTCCAGGGGTTCGCAAGAGCACGCGCCACGGGAAGTGGAAGCTTGAACCACCAAGCTTGGTGGGGTGGGCGGTGAGGAAAACTGGGTCACCCGGTGCAGGGCGATGGCGGCGGGCGATCGATCTGTTCACATGAGCCCCCTGCTGGGCTTGGACCAGGTGCCCAAATGAACGTCCGCCAAGGCCTCATTGAAAGGTAGCAAGGGTTCCAAACTGGAGACACCAGGCTGCAGGACCTCTGTCAAGACGTTAGTCTTGTCTGCCATCGTAGGGAGCTGCAGGTCCGAGACCTCCGCACCACCATAGCAAATGATGCCCCCCTCCTCCGTAGCAAGGTTAGGGGGAGACAGCATGCCAGAATCTGGGGAGGTGTCCAGGCCACTGGCATCACCCAGTTCCTCATACCGTTCCATGTCCTGGGGGTGCGGGAGTTCTAAGGGGTCCTGCTCCCCCTCCCAATCTCCTCATCCATTCCTAAGCCTTCAGAGTAGGGCAGGTTAAACGACATGGAGCTGTACGGCTCAGTTGGCACCTGTCTCTGCGACGGTGAACGCCTGACCGGCTCCAGGTCATCGGGAATGAGGATTGGGGAGGCACCACCGGTGGGCGCCAGTGACACAGAGGACCTCGGCTGCGGATGCAGCGCCAGCGAAGGTCACTGTGGAGGTGTGACGGGCACCGGTCCCAACCCAGGAACGGGTCCAGTAGGAGGCTGTGGCTAGAGCTGAAGGCGCGGAACCCACGGTGACTCCTTCACCTGGGCCTGCGGGGCCCAAAGGCGTGCAGGCAGGGTCAGGCCGCCCAAATATGGCACACATGGCATCATAGAACTCCTTAAGTTGGGCAGGGGTCGCTCCCAGCCCAGGAAGGGAGGGAAAGGTGGAGCCGCCCCAGGCACCCGCTCCGCAGAGCGGGCCTCGAATGCAGAGGTGCCTCCGTCTTGCCATGCGACGGACGGGGCAAAGTCGATGCATGCTTCGACTTCTTGTGCTTTTTGTGATGCCTCTTACCTGACGACTTGGAAGAGGGCTCCAATCCTCCGGAGCAGTGCTTGGCCCTTCCTCTCGACCGAGATCGATGGGGCGGCCTCCGAGACGCCAGGCTGCGAGTAGCTTTAGGGGCCGCTCCCTCAAAGCTTTCCGTGCCATGGTCTGGCAATAGGAAGCAACTGTGTCGTGGTCACGCTCCAGGGACCAGCAACACACTAAGTGTGGGTCTGTGACCGACATGGCGCGGTGACAGGCGCTGCACGGCTGGAACCCAGAGGTCTTCTTGCTAGACATCCCTAGCAAACCAAAAGAATTTGACAAAAAGTCTAAAAAAGTATAGCAAAAAATGACAGGGGGTAAGCTCTCTTCAACGGACCTGCGCGGCCTGAGACGGAAATAAAAGAACTGACGTCAGCACGCCGGAGTGGCGGTTATATTGATGACGCGGAAGTCACGGCGATGACGAACATGACACAGGCGACGTCTCGTGGAGTCGATAGACGCCACCTCCCGGCACGCAGGGGTACTGCTAAAAAAAATCATCCCGACGCCTGGAAGTTCAAAGGTAAGGAATCTGTGGCTAGATGTCTATCAGATTATTACACTTGCAGCATGTTTGTTATTTCAGGAGCAGCATAAAGCAGTGTGGAGGGGAAGCGGAACGGGGAGTACAGACACAGAATAGATATTCCGCTGGGATTACAAAGTCCACCTTTAATGATCCACCAGGTTGATTGCAGCCTCAATCACGTTCCCCTCGCTTTATTCCAATTTTACTTTTCGTTTAACTTCTGCTTTTACTGACTTCATATTTCTTTCTCCGTCAATATACTTAGCATGGTCATGTGATTTACTTTGTCGTTATCTCTAGCCAGATATTGCCACCTGCAGGACAATTATCTAATAAGCCAACTAAACAAAAAGTGCCCCCTGCATGGACCTGCACTGCTCATCAGTCTGGCACCAATTGTAGCCAGCTACCCCCGTCTGCCATTGCCACTAGGACTTAAACCAGGGGCCACCAGCGCTAGGCGGTATATTTACTAGCCTGAGTCAAAGGAGCGGGTTATAAACCAGTTAATGGAGAGCCAAATGCTTATGTTACTGAAAAACACCTTTGCATGTAGAAACACTCCCGGACCAAGAATTAAATATTCAAGAAAACCAAGCAATCTTTCATCCACTGGGCAACAGCAGTGCACTGCGAGGACCACTGTACTGTCTCTGCATATGGGTAACAGGAAAACATTTTCTATGTCCATCAAAACGCAGCTTCCGTTAACAACAAACTGCTCCTATCACCTTTTGGCCACTGCACCAACCACTAACATCTACACGGGCATCTTCACAAATCAGACTTTGTGTGCACCTCAACCTCCTAGTGGACATGCAAGTCTTCATTAGCGGAATCGGACCCAAGTGGACATAATCAGTGGTTTGTGTCAATGGCAGACTTCCCAGTGCCATCCAGCACGCTGCAATGCCACACAAGCTGCTTGCTGGCAGTCACGCTTCGAAAGTCTGTATAGAAGCTACTGCTCAGTTTGAAGGTCACTTCTACTACCCCCCACCGGTTTTCCCTGAAAGACATCGAGCTGAATGAAGGGATTGTCCTAGATTAAACCGAACAGGATACCGAACTGTTAATTAGCTTCTCCCCGGCATTAATATGGAGTCCACTGCTGGAGCCGCACCACAGAGGACGCTGCAGGCCATTGTTTTCGTATTACAATGAAGCTCCTTGCGCGTTAACCAGAGGGCTGCACTGCTCCTTTTCATGCAGGACAGGGCTTGCACGGAAATCCAAGAGGAATCAAACCAGGCACCCCAGCAGAGGCGGGGCTTGCAAAGCAGCCTGCTGCCCGCCTTACGAGCTTCACATCTGTCGTGGCACTTCGACCACAAGACTTAGCCTCTCCTGGAGCAGGGTGGCAACAAAGGCACACGACGTTTCCAAAACAACGTTTGCAGTCGAGGCAAAGAGAACGATTTCCGATGTTGAGGATTTGAACTCCCTCACCGCATCCATTGTTTTGTATCTCTATTCACGGAGGACATTTTATAATGAAGCAATAATAACCATTCAATGAAACAGAGAGCTCCGTAAAAGGCACGTAAAACAGACTATTTCACAGCAGAAGTTTGACAGGAAAAAAACTTGCACTTTTCAAAAAAAGTAAAGGACACGAGTCGGGCCGTTTTTGGATAACTTTTGAGATTAACTCTCGGTGTGCAGCCTAGTGCCATTTTAAGGAATTTGGGGCCCCGGGCAAATAATGTCCAGATTCAACCACAAGGGTGACTCCTGCTCTAACGTCACTGACCGTGTATGAGCCGTGAGAATACTGTTGGCTCCCTCTACAGACTGCTTTTGGCAGTACTCCAAACAGCATACATAATAGTCCTGTCAGGATTATGCCTCATAAGCCGCTCACCACCTTACAGGACATGGGGGATCTAAAGGCCCTGCTGTTATTTTAAAATTAATTTCTGCCAGCCATATGAGCAACCTTGAGGTTCTAGCTGATGACCTGCAGGGGCCCCCCAAATGTGCATATGCAAAAACAATTGATGGACAGAATGCAGAACAAGGTCATACATTCACCCCAGTACAGAGATCTGGGCCTTAAACCATCTTTTTTGCTCCCCATGCCAATCCAGTTTAGACCCAGCCATATGCAAATCAGTCTTGACCCTGCGCCCAATGGGAACAGTCCAGCCCAAACTGCCAGGCCAGGTCCTCCCTGGACTGGAAACAAGCATCCCAGGACCGGTTGCGGGGTTTCACCCCTCATCAGCCAGGATAGCTTGACTCCCAAGGCATGGAGAGCACGGGACTCACGTCTCGGCATACCAGTCCCACTCGGGGTGACAAATGCAAAAAGAACTATTGATGGACAGAATGCAGAACAATGTCATACATTCACCCCAGTACAGAGATCTGGTCCTAAATCCACCGTTTTTTGTGCATGACATTTTTCCCAGTACTCAAAGCATTTGCCAGAACCTTGGACTCAATTAGTTTGACACTTGTGAAACAATTAGAAAAAATGAACAAACTAGCTGCTTTACATAGCATCCTTGACCTTCGTAATGGTCATAAACTCAGAGGTTGGCCCTAGAACAGTGAGCAACTTCAGTCAAGTTTCTCAAATCTACACATGGAGGACATCAATGAAGAAATTAGACTACTACCCATGAGAATCTCAAACTCCGAGAAAATGGTTTAGCAGTACACAAGTATATACCCCCGCTGTAGCTTCTGATCATGCGGTGAGCACCATGGTAGACAGGGGTGGGAGGCTTCTCTCAGCACACGATTGAATGACCAAGTTAAATCCAACCACCGTGCTTGGGCAAAAGAACATCCTCGTCTATTTTGGTCAAACCACCTCTATCAGACAATTCAACACCTCCCTCTAGCAGATCAAAACCCCAACAATGTCCACAACTGCCACAAGCCAAGAGGCCCAGGAAATTATTAGTGAAGCCATTGCTCTTCCAGAGGATGAACTTAGTAGTACAAAAATCCTGTTATGTCCAGTAGATTGCCAATTAAGTTGAAGATCGTATTCTAAAAGATTTCTGCAACATGCAGCCAGTCCATCATCACGCCCTACTGGAAGAGCTGTCTGAAGGTGATTTTGAAACAGTTTGTAGCAAGAGAAAAAAGGAGAAAACTACATAAGCTAAAGAAAATGAGAACAGTGCTGCAATGGTAAAGATCGTAGTTCTGCCCAGGTCACTGCTAACCAAACCGAGGCACAAGTTTTGTCCATTTTCTAAAAAGAGATCAAACGGCACTGTTCAGCCCAGGTCCATAAAGCAAAGTCATGGGCACCTAGAGCCTACTATACCACTACATTCCATCAGGTCAGATGATCTCTGTGCGAAACCTTCAATCAAGGACGATGCCTTCTTGCCGACAAATGCCAATGAATGAGATGTGCATCTGGTTAATTCTTGGTTATTGTCTTACTGCTTCCCCATACAAGGTTGATGGCTTTCATATTTCAGTTTTGCAAGCTGTTACATCAAATCTGTCTTATCTACCGTCCTCTGTTCTGATCCTTAATGTCCATGCGCCATGCTTCTCACCAGCAAAAGCAAAGCTTGAGAAAGAATGTGTACTGAGTACCTACACTGAAAACTATGGGCCTTACGATGAAAAGAAATCAGATTTTACTGCTGAATATACTTTCAAAGGCATATATGATATCCTAAACAGGGACAGCCTGAAGCGTTTATTCAAACATTTTGATTGGCGTACCACATCCAGTGATATAGCCTGTTGAATTTGTTCTCCGTCCTGGCTGTGGCAAGAGTCAACAGGGATTAGTTGGGAGAATAAGAACCATTGTTTAGCTATGTGGGACCAAAGACAACATGAGCATACATAAAGAAGGTTCCCATAAGAAGGTATCTAGGTATCTGTTTTTATTAAGGCCCTCACATCATCTGCTTACTGACAGCAAAAGATGAGAGTAGCAAAGATGCTGGCGGAAGGGCTGCACTGTCGAATAGGAGCAATTACTGTTTGTTTCACTCCGATGACCAGATCATGCTTTTTAACATCTAACAGTGAGTTCAAACAGAATAAATACTCATTAACACTCTGCTCTTGATACTGGGCTTTATAACATTGGTATTCATGTGAAGAACAAAACACAAGCTCATTGTAATCTTGATTTTAATGTTTTCTTTGAACCCAGTGAGAATTACTGAGCAGCTAATGAGCAAAATGAAGCATGGGGGAATTCCTTCATGGTCAATAGGAAAAAATTATATTTTAAGGTTGGTTGTCAGTTTCCTTTACTTACATTATCCCTTGGCTTTCGTGACAGTAACCTCTTAGTTACAAATAATCGTAGGAGACTCAAGTGGAAGAACGCTGAATGTAGTTTTAGGATTTGTTGATTAATAATGGTTTAAACCGTATTATCTTCTGTGGAAATTATTGGTTTATTGCCTCATCAATTTACGCACCTGCACGGTCCTCTAGTGAAACATATAGCCCAACTTGTGTCCAAGTCAGTCCTGGAAAAGAGATAGTACAATAATTTAAGAGATCACTGGTTTAATAACTGACGGGCATCTAGGGCTGCTCTTATTTAAGCAATTAAATGTGCTACAATGGACGAAATTAAAGCTGCAAGACAGATATACAAGTTTAGAGTTGACAGGAACTACCTATGGCATCTGGATCAGGGGACCAATGGTTCCTCTGGCATTTAATTGCCGCTGGTAAGATACATAGCCAGATAAGAATTGAATCGCTCATTACTGAGGTAGTGTAGTACTCCAACTTTTCACTATTATATATTTTGTAACAGAGGCAGCTCCTATTCTTTGATCTGTAGTGCAGAGAGCAATCATCTTGAGCACTTCACACTGCAGGAGATCATGTCTGCCATACAAAAGCAAAATAAGGGCTAGGCGCTAGGTCTCAACATGATTCTGGCTAATTTATATAAATCCGACCCTATTCCATGGGGACATTACATCACATTTCTGACTAATGTAATCTTAAATGGTGCACATGTGGCTGCATCTTGGCTGGAAGCTGAAATTGTTCCTCTATTTAAGAAAGGTGATGGAAACAACCTGGCACATTAACCTACTAGCCTACTTGATAACATCTAAACAATGCATCATTGTCCAAACTTGAGAATTGGGTGGCAGTTAAACTCGTCACACTGCCAAGAAGGCTTCCAAAGAAGAAGAAAAAAAAAATGAGCACCATAGAATAGCCTTTTAGATTTTTCCATTTGTTAACAAGATACGTAGTGTTAAGGAAACTGCCACTTTGTGTTATTTGTTGGTCTTCATTGTGCTTTTGACAATGTTCATAGGGATCTTCTATGGTCTTCTCTTTCTGAGCAGGGAATCCCTCTAGGCATTCTACATGTTCATTCAGAAGAGAGGTCAGTTCAAGATGTTGATCCACTCCTTCAAAGCCCTACACAACCAAGAACCAACATACATCAACCACAGTCTGAACCTGCACCAACCCTTCAGACACTTGTGCTCCGCCTCCATCTGCCTCACTCACACCCCCCCGCAACAAGAGTGGAGGACGGTCCTTTTTCCTACCTCGCGTGAAGTCCTGGAACAACCTTCCACTTCACCTCCGGACCGCTTTCTCTCCATTGGAATTCAGGGAAGGACTCAAGACCCGACTGTTCAACTAAACCCACCCCTGCAGCAGTATTCTCAGTGCCTTTATAGCCTCACAGATGATTAGCTGCACTTTACAAATCCTGATTGATTGATGTTAATCAGACTCCATGAGTGAAGTTTTGCCAGGGTTCAATAGGGCTCTACAGGTGAATCATCAAGACCCCTTCAAGTTAAAGGAGTTTGACAGGATTGTATGTTAGCACCCTTGTTATTCTCTTTCTACGTGAACAAGCTGGAGTGCTGTGTTAATGATGCCTCTCCAACAAAAAAGGGGGACTCAAGGGCTTGATAACGGGGTCCAGCATACGTGCCCAAACAACGCTCAACAAGAAAGATATGCTGTTCCCCTAAGAACAAAGTGATCAAGGGATAAAAGGAGGGAAGTCCTCCTTGTCGGAACTAGAGTCCTCACACACCCAGCAAGCTAGGTGTCATGCTTCATCATATGGACTTGCTCCTCGTCGGGTCGGCGCTGCAATACCAGACGGGCTCCCTTAAAGGGGCACTTTAACTGAGATCTTTAGTTCCTGCCGTTTGGTGCATGGTGTGAGGGCCCTAAAAGCAGTGTAGATAAAACAGTGTAGATGTGGTGCAGGTGAGTGACGTTAAAAAGGTTGGATAGTCCCCATAAAATCTTTATTCGGCTGGTAATCCACCTTCTTAAAAACAGAGTGGCTGCTCTCTGGCTCTATGGTCCAGTGGAGCCTAGCTCATCTCATATCGTATGGTCGACATGTTTCATGCATCGTGGTCAATATTGATCCATTGCATTTCATCAGGACCTTATGTTACTATACTATCTACACGTGGTGGTGGTGGTGGTGGGCAATGAGGATCCTACCTACCACACTTCTTGGAAGCGAGCGCGAAGTCCCGCCAATCCTAGTGGTAACCTACATAAGGAGGATGACATAAGGAGACAACAAGCAATCACTAGATATTTAAATCTAGCAGATGGATATATATGCCCCCCATACCCTCAACTCCAATGTCCCTTGATCACACATGCGTACTAAAGGTTAAAAATAGTCATTAGCAATAAGAATTAAAATTAAGTATTTGAAATAAGACTAGACTCCAAACAAGGCTAAAAGGGAAATGGTGGTAGATTCACATCCTATGCACTGCTAAAGTATTACCCAAAGGAGGAGTTAAAGCGTGCACGAGCGACTCACCTAGTTATGGGATAAAACTCACTCCATTCGGTTTTTGGGCTATAGACACCAGATTCGTGGTGTCCTGCAGAAAAGGAAACAAGTTTGAAAAATTCAAATTAGGACCAGAACTGCCATGTGTGGCGCAAAGCTGGTAACACTGGTCACCTGCTCCAATGTTACCTAGGAGCACGGCTAGGAGAGGCACCCCTACAAGGGGGATGTGGAAACACACATCCTCAACTCCCATGTCATTAGAGGCCGTGTATAGCGCCCGCACCCAGTGAAGTCCCCGCGAGCCTGTTGCAGCGAGGACCCACCGCCGTCACCCGGGGGAGTGGGGGGCGTGTGACGGAAAGTGGAGGTCCCCTCCGCCACCAGCCGCGCAAACGACCCAGGAGCCTGGCAGCCCGGCGGTCACCCATGTATTGGGCCAACATCCAAGTTAATGGGGTGGGTGGGTGGTGTGTTCCTCCACCTCCCCATGCTTAGACCTGATCGGTCCTTAACACACTCTTGGCAATTGCTCCCCGCCAACTAAGGTCGACGCCCTCACTCACCTGTCCTCATTGAGGCGTGCGACGGTACACATCCCGCGCGTGCAGCCGTAAAACACCGGATATCCTTGTTGCCATCTAGGCGGTGTTTATAAAGGCAATCCGGGAATCCCAAAGCCCGTCACATGGGTGAACAGCGTAATACCTCAATGCATCACATGGTATAGGGGGAGTGGCCAGGACGTGTGAAGTGCAACCGCCTTGATTGTGCTGCGGCCATCTTGTAGTGTTGTTTAAAGCGAAAATCAGTAATAGTAACACCAATGATGCCCGGTGTCACAGCGTGTATCTCCAGCCTATTACACAGAAGCGGTTATTCAACCCCATAGACACCTGAACTATAGAAAACTGCTGCCCTACTCGTGTGTTCAGTATGCGGCCGTATAGGTCTAAGGGGCTAAACTCATGTGCACTAGGTTTCTAGTGGGGACCATGTACCCCCGAGACATGCTGTGGGCTAAACCCACCCAGGTCAGAGCTTCTGTTTACTATCGTGGAGCGCCTACCTCCTTGTCAGGGCGGCCCAAGGAATATCATCATTAAGACCAAGCACACTGGTAGAGAGGCGGTGTACCCATCTCTATTCCATCTTAAAGAGGGCCCATTGTGTAATCCTAGTATGTGCTTCAAGGACCACCCACTTGAGGGATTCAGCAGAATATTTCTTGTCGCACGGACTATTCTAGTTTGCTCACACACTGCGCAGGAACCACAGGGGTAGTGCCCTGTTACTGGTGGCATGTCCCATAGGACCCTATGGGACATGCCACCAGTAACAGGCACTACCTGTGGTTCCTGCGCAGTGTGTGAACAAACTAGAATAGTCAAAGAAATTACAATGACTGACACGTTCACATGGAAGTTGAAGCGACATACCAACTGTAATACACCTAAGTGTATTTATATGCTGACGTGTCCGTGCGACAAGAAATATATAGGGATGACAATGAGGGCTGTAAAGGTGCGCATCACAGAACATAAAAGCAATGTTAGATGCATGAAAACGACTACCAGACTTTACACACATTGTAAAGACCACCAACATTCTGCTGAATCCCTCAAGTGGGTGGTCCTTGAAGCACATACTAGGATTACACAACGGGCCCTCTTTAAGATAGAACAGAGATGGGTACACCGTCTCTCTACCAGTGTGCTTGGTCTTAATGATGATATTCCTTGGGCCGCCCTGACAAGGAGGTAGGCGCTCCACGATAGTAAACAGAAGCTCTGACCTGGGTGGGTTTAGCCCACAGCATGTGCCGGGGTACATGGTCCCCACTAGAAACCTAGTGCACATGAGTTTAGCCCCTTATACCTATATGGCCGCATACTGAACACACGAGTAGGGCAGCGGTTTTCTATAGTTCAGGTGTCTATGGGGTTGAATAACCGCTTCTGTGTAATAGGCTGGAGTTGCACGCTGTGACACCGGGCATCATTGGTGTTACTATTACTGATTTTCGCTTTAAACAACACTACAAGATGGCCGCGGCACAATCAAGGCGGTTGCACTTCACACGTCCTGGCCACACCCCTATACCATGCGATGCATTGAGGGTATTACGCTGTTCACCCATGTGACGGGCTTTGGGATTCCCGGATTGCCTTTATAAACACCGCCTAGATGGCAACAAGGATATCCAGTGTCTTTGCGGCTGCACGCGGGAGAGTGTACCGGCGCACGTCTCAATGAGGACAGGTGAGTGAGGGCGTCGACCTTAGTTGGCGGGGAGCAATTGCCAAGAGTGTGTTAAGGACCGATCAGGTCTAAGCATGGGGAGGTGGAGGAACACACCACCCACCCACCCCATTAACTTGGATGTTGGCCCAATACATGGGTGACCGCCGGGCTGCCAGGCTCCTGGGTCGTTTGCGCGGCTGGTGGCGGAGGGGACCTCCACTTTCCGTCCACGCCCCCTGGGTGACGGCGGGGGTCCTCGCTGCAACGAGCTCGCGGGGACTTCACTGGGTGCGGGCGCTATACACGGCCTCTAATGACATGGGAGTTGAGGGTGTGTGTTTCCACATCCCCCTTGTAGGGGTGCCTCTCCTAGCCGTGCTCCTAGGTAACATTGGAGCAGGTGACCAGTGTTACCAGCTTTGCGCCACACATGGCAGTTCTGGTCCTAATTTGAATTTTTCAAACTTGCTTCCTTTTCTGCAGGACACCACGAATCTGGTGTCTATAGCCCAAAAACCGAATGGAGTGAGTTTTATCCCATAACTAGATGAGTCGCTTCGTGCACGCTTTAACTCCTCCTTTGGGTAATACTTTAGCAGTGCATAGGGATGTGAATCTACCACCATTTCCCCCTTTTAGCCTTGTTTGGAGTCTAGTCTTATTTCAAATACTTAATTTTAATTCTTATTGCTAATGACTATTTTTAACCTTTAGTACGCATGTGTGATCAAGGGACATTGGAGTTGAGGGTATGGGGGGCATATATATCCATCTGCTAGATTTAAATATCTAGTGATTGCTTGTTGTCTCCTTATGTCATCCTCCTTATGTAGGTTACCACTAGGATTGGCGGGACTTCGCTCGCTTCCAAGAAGTGTGGTAGGTAGGAGCCTCATTGCCCACCACCACCACGTGTAGATAGAATAGTAACATAAGGTCCTGATGAAATGCAATGGATCAATATTGACCACGATGCATGAAACATGTCGACCATACGATATGAGATGAGCTAGGCTCCACTGGACCATAGAGCCAGAGAGCAGCCACTCTGTTTTTAAGAAGGTGGATTACCAGCCGAATAAAGATTTTATGGGGACTATCCAACCTTTTTAACGTCACTCACCTGCACCACATCTACACTGTTTTATCTACACTGTTTTTAGGGCCCTCACACCCGTGCACCAAACGGCAGAAACTAAAGATCTCCGTTAAAGTGCCCTTTAAGGGAGCCCGTCGGGTGTTGCAGCGCCCGACCCGACGAGGAGCAAGTCCATATGATGAAGCATGACACCTAGCTTGCTAGGTGTGTGAGGACTCTAGTTCCGACAAGGAGGACTTCCCTCCTTTTATTCCTTGATCACTTTGTTCTTAGGGGAACAGCATATCTTTCTTGTTGAGCGGTGTTAATGATGCCCCCAGTATTGATGGGAAAAAAAGTGACACTTATTAGCCAACTACACCCTTTTGATCTCTCCCTTATCAATTAACACAATCAAGACAACCCTTATGATGTTTCAGCCAAATAAAGGCGTAAAAAAAAACACTCTTCTGGATAAAGTGCAGGGATTTACTTATTTATTAATTTTGCTAATGACCTAAAATGGAAAAAAAAAAAAATCAAAAAAAAATCAAACAAATAGGTCAATAAGTATTGTGATGCAACTGTCTGGAGCCACATTGCGTTCAGCCCGCAATAAGAAAAGCCTATTAATTACATCAGCAGGGGAAGTTTACAGAGCGCTGCGTCAAGACGCCGCATTGTACAGTGAAGAGTTGTTACATCCTTTACATGCCCCTTTGCCCAAAAACCTGCTGTGCAAACATTTTTGCGGGCATAGGTACAAATAACAGACTTAAATCAATCAGTATTTGTAAAGCGCTGCTAATCACCCATGAGGGTATCAGCTCTGTCCTATGTGCCATCTCAACAGTCCCACTGGACATAGCTTGCGGGCACGGGTCTCAACCTTGAGCACAACCAGTGTCTATGTTTGCATGCCATTCCTGCAGGTAGTGAGTGCAATGGATGTTCTTAGTCCATAATCTGTGCCCAGTATACAAGCTCGGTTTTCACGGCCTTGACCTTAAATAGTAAAGTAAGGTTAAACAAAAATGTTGCATACTTTATCAGGTTTTTAAGTGGTTTGCATATTTATCCGCTACTCAAAACAATTTAATCTGCTGAAGATGGACAAAGAAGGATTGGTAAACGTACAGTCATTTAAGCAGTAGGACCCCTAAGCGGTAGGTCAGGAGTGTGCCAAAAACCTGTGAGATTTGCACAAAAAAATAACAGATTACGGGTAGCAGCACAACAATTCAAACACAAAGCACACAAACTAGAAGTACCAATTGCACGGGATGCAACCATTGGCGTTGCAGTTTTGTAATTTTTAGGTCTCGCCTACGCAGCGCGCATGCGCTGCATAGGAGGGCCTTTAGCCATCGGTCTTCACTTTTCAAGCACTGCACTCGTGCTTGTGGCAGCATCCACCTTGCGGGAGCGAGCAGCGGCGCGCCACAAGCACGAGTGCAGTGCTTGAAAAGTGAAGACTGCTCTCCCAAGCGCGTGCACCACTGGCGGGCTCACCTCCTGCTCCCCCTCTCTCTTCACGTGGCCACTCCCCTTCCTGTATGCGAGGCTCGCCGGGGCCGCGCTTGTTATTAACAGAGTTGCTGCACGTAAACATTTCAAGCTTATATACCTATAAGCCGTCCCACACTAAACATTTCGACTGTCAATAACGGTATTT
This sequence comes from Calotriton arnoldi, assembly GCA_963921515.1. NCBI lineage: Eukaryota > Metazoa > Chordata > Amphibia > Caudata > Salamandridae > Calotriton > Calotriton arnoldi. The sequence continues at coordinate 1,594,520 of CAWUFW010002204.1, forward strand.
TCTTTTCACGGCAAAGTGTACCTATTCCAATCGGATACTCTTCATAATTTACGAAGTAGTATAGATTACCTTGACGTAGAGGTCTAACAATGCAGCCCGAGTAACTGAGAGCGGAGGGACTCTGAACGAGGCGAGGACAGCCTGGCTTTTCGTCAAATGCAGAGCCATCTTAGAGAGGACACTAATGTGTAATAGAAAACTGCAGTTTTAACTAAATCATTCAATTTCGACGTGTCTAGTGGCATATACACGTCCCTAAAGTAATTTTTGACGTCATAGCGCCGCTTAGTGTGCAGCCCTCTTTCTATTTCTTTATAAACAGCCCAGTCCGATATCAGTTTCGACAGTGCTTCCTACCTCTCGCGATATCCCCAAATTAGAAGTTTACTTGGGAACTTCTGCACGCGCTGTCAACGTAAGGTGCTGCTTGGGCGATGGTGTATTTCGTTATTTCCTCGCATAGTGGCCTGTCGTGCCATTCGCAATCGAAAGCCACACGATCAAGGTGGGGGTTTTAAACAAATGGAAGAGGCTGCGGAGAGCGCTGGGTTTTCGGGTAAGCAAGACATTGTATTTTGTGATTAAATACAAAGCGTATCAATGTCATGTTAGTAAATTTAACACGTTCCACCGTCATTCGATATTAATATAAGCATTTCAAGGTGATTGTTTGTAGACTATGAGGTCACCGTGTCAAATTCTTGTGAAAGATGAGGTAAAAAAAAAGTATGCTGTTCAGTTCGCCCCTTGTTATATCATCTCCTCCTTTGTCATCAGAGTACCACGGTTACCTAGTTTATGTCCGTGAAATGTGGAACATGTCTTTGTTTTGGGTGGCTTGTGGGAATGCTTCATGCGGCAGTGAGTTGGTTGACTGGCTCTTGTATAGGGTAGGTCCAATAAAGTGTTTGACTTATTGAATTGCTGTTGTCAAGGTACATAATATTGGCCTCAAAGAGCCTATGCATTTCTTGTCCTCTGGGGTGTCTTGTTCCATACCTTACCACTCCCAGAAATGCCCCTGCAACAGGATACATTCCAGAAGTGATCTCCTCCAGATATAGGTCCTTGTGGAATTTCTTATTTTTGGGTGTGCGCCTATGCAGGGCTTTAAGCGGGATTGGCATAGCCAATAGGTCGCGCCTTTGGGACATTATAAGTGTTTAGCCATGCAACAGTTGATGTTGCACCAAGGATATTGTGCTGCATAATTAAATACGTATAAGGTCCCAAAGGCGAGACCTATTGGCTATGCCAATGCTTGTTTCATGTAAGGTAGCAGACCATCACCAGTACAAGACAAATACAGGAAGTACTCACAGAACAAGAAACAGATGTGAGGACCACTGTAGAGAATACATCTATGCAGCGCTAGGTAAACTAATTGTCAAAAATACTTGTGCCTACTGCAAGTGGAGTCACACATTTAACATCAGGAAAAAGAGGTAATAGCAAATGAGTGAATAGAATGCGCTAATATAGTCATAAGGTCATCCAGTCGGTCAGTGGAGGCTCCTCCGCTAAGGCAGAGTAGTGTTTCCCCACTGCTCAAAAGAAAAAAGAAAATGATATCGTATCATCATCATTTTATTTCTCCTACTGAAGTCAGTGGCTCTAGGGCCGGGGCTGGCCAGAGCAAGGGAAGGAGTGGTGTGCACTACTTAAGTGCGCATGATTGCTTGGCCAGCCCTATTGGGCCAGCCAAACAATCATGCGCACTTTGCATGTTCCCCACCAGGCTGCATTACACAGCTAGTGAGGAACATGCAGAGCCCCCCAGTCCCCATCTGAGCACCGAACCACGGCGGTTAGACCAATCACAAAGCTGCATTGCAGCGATGTGATTGGCTTAGGGGAGCCTGGGTGCTTCCTGCTGCCACCGCCGGAGACAGGAAGAAGACGTTCCAGGTAAGTGTTTTTTTCCCTCCTCCCCAATCTGGTAGCAGCCGCTACGTCGGTTACTGGGACAGACAGACAGACAGACAGACAGACAGACAGACAGACACACCCCCCCCCGCGCGCGCGGCAAGCGACCCATAGTGTTGTTTTAATCAAGGGTGTTTCTCTATGGTTAGTGCTTGCATTCTCTCAGACAAAGCCCTACAAGCAGTAACCACCAAGAGAAATTCAAACATCTATAAAAGATCTAAGGGGAGTCTTAAATAAAAGGGAACAAACATACAGGAGAATCTGAATTAAAGTACAAGCGATTTCCCCTTTACTGTCCAGAGACAGATTTGGAGGAAACAGTCCACTTTTTATGCAACATCTGTTATTTTGAATAAGCATAACTATTTACAAATAGTCTAATCAATTGCTGGCTAACTAGTCTGGTCTGTATTAATCAAACGTATTGAAGCCTGAGCCATAACTAACCAAACTAATCATGGAAGGAAAAGTAGTTTTCAAACTAGTTTTTTTTTTTAAATTTTTTTTTTTACTATTGAGAGTATAGAGTATTTGAGAACTTTTGATCGGCACGGTCCTTGTAACAGATTGGACATACTTGGCACATATGGCAGCGATCATTTACATTTAACATTATGATATGACATAAGTCCACAGGGGTAGGTATATTCAAGGTAGTTCAGTGTGGACACATTGACAGGGTTAAGGAGTTCTCATGATACTTACTGAAAAAATGCGTTCTGAATTAGTTTTCACATAAGCAAAGTCTGGTACTGCGTGCAGTAGGAATGGTAGGGTGTTCTAGTGTTTTGTTAACCAACTTTTTAGGTACACTGCACATGGCATTGCACATTGTGCAAAGTACTTCTTGACATGGTGCCTTCCTTCATCAAGTAGTTTGCGAAGATTTCATAGGAATGTTCAATAGTTTAAGATGGCTCTTGCAAACAGATCATGCTTTAATAGGAAGCAATACGATTGCTCTCATACGTTCCAGACACAAGACTTGCTGCTACATGCTGAACTCCTTTAAGATGTGCGAAAAAGATTTTAAATGTGCCACCAGCAGAACATTACCTCCCGTCCCTCCCTCGCCTTCCTTCAATACCAATGAGGCCCCGCCTCCCACCCAGACCCACCCCCAGCATAAAAACTCTGCCCGCCCCCACCTCCACCTGTTTTTTTCTGTCTCCCTAGTGAGACTTACCTTCAGTTCCTCCTTGTGGCGGTGCCGGGAGTCTTCGTGTTGGTTCTCTGCGACGGCGGTGCCCTCGACGGAGTTCTCCTGGCGATGCCTCCTCTCCTCGTCTCCTTCGTGGATGGGGGCGGAGCGGTGGCTCAGGATGCTGCTGCGTTGTTTGGCGGTCCTCCTGTGGCTGGGGCTGTGTTTCCGGGTCGGGCTGTTTTGGATGCCTCCTCTCGGACTGCACTCTTCTGGGAGACCTGGTAGGACGGGTTTGTGCCCGGTCTTTTATTTTAGATGGCGTTTTTGTGGTTTTAACCTGTTTTTGGCTGTTTCCTGGCCTGGGCTTTCATTGGAGGGTTCCTGCTGGGTTTTTCTCTACTTTAGGGGTCGGGATGTTGCTTCTCCATTCCTCTGCTGCCATGGGTCGCAAAAGGGTGTTCAAGCGGAACAACCTGGTTTCTTCTTCCTCTTCTTCCTCTACTGATGGTTCTCCTGTTCCCCCAAGCGCCCTCGGGGTCGGGGCCTTTCTGGGGGTGATGTGCCTCTCATGTCCAAGGATGAAGTGCAGGGCATGATTGAGGCTGCGGAGGCTAAGGCTCTTTTGGCTCGTCCGGTGCCTGCTGCTCCTTCGCGTCCTCGCTCGCTGGATCCTGCTGGGGCTGTTTCCCTGTCGGACGAGGAGGGTCCTTCTACCTCCTCGGGGGAAGTATATCTCCAGGGAGGAACGCTGGGATGTTCTGGCTCATGTGCGGGACAATTTGGGGTTCCCTCCGTTCCAGATGGGAGAGGGAGATGGTAGTCTTTTTCCTCAGTATGCTTCTCCCTCCAAGTTGGGCATGCCCTTTCAGGGTCCGGTCAAGGACATGGTGTTGCGGGAGTGGCGTGAGGTAGATAAGTTGCAGGTCCCTCGCTTCCTTCAGAAACTGTATCTTTTGGAGGGGAGGATCCCTTGCCTCACAGTTTGAAGCTTGACTCTATCCTGGCCACTCTGATTGGCAAGACTGCGATTCTGCCTGAGGATTGTACCCCGACGGATGCTACTGATCGGAAGGTGGACTCTGGCCTTAAGCGCTCCTTTGCTGCTGGGAACCTGGCGCTGCGGGCTAGCCTTTTCTCTGCCTACTCAGCGCAGTCTCTGGTGCAGGATTTCGGAAAGTTGGCTGCCGCGGTTCAGGAGGGGTCTGACTGCTCTGACCTCCTGGCTGCTATGGAGCAGCAGGCTCGGCTGCTGGCGGACATTTCATCTGACGTGATCAAGTCTTCCGCTATGTCCACTGGAGCTTTGGTGGCTGCGCGTCGTTCCCTCTGGCTCCGGTCCTGGAAGGCTGATCCTGGTGAGAAGGCGGCTCTGTTGAAGTTGCCTTTTGATGGGCTGGCGCTGTTTGGGGAACAATTGCCTGCCCTGATTTCGAAAGCTTTCAAGGAGCGGAAGCATGCCTTGCCCTATAAGGGCGGTTCGGCTCCATCTGGCAGGCCTTGGAATAGGGCCCCTCGTTCTTCCCCTAAGCGTGATTCTCGTCAGTCTTTCCGCAGGCGGAGGTTTCAGCCCCGTTTTCTCCCAAGCACGCTGCCTCCGCGTCTAAAGGCCCTGCCAAGAAGGGTCCCTGACAACTACTGTCTGGCCGCTTCCCTGCCGGTGGGTGGTCGTCTTCGGAGTTTTCTTCCTCGGTGGCAGCAGGACGTTTCGGACGGCTGGGTCCTGAGCACTGTGGGTCTTGGGTACGTGATCGACTTTGTGCTGGTCCCGCCGGATTCGGGGGTTCGGCTGACTCCGGTGCCTGTCTCCGGTCCCCGCAGGGTGGCTCTGCTGGACGGGGTGTCCTGTTTGCTTGCCAAGAATGCCATCTGCCGGGTTCCTGTCGCGGAGGTGGGGACGGGGACCTACTCCATTCTGTTTCTGGTGCGGAAGGTGACCGGCGGCTTTCGGCCTGTCCTGGATCTCAAGTGGGTCAACTCCTGGATTCGGCCCGTTCACTTCCGCATGTTGACCCTTCAGGCCATCATTCCTCTAGTTCAACCTGGCGACTTCCTGGCTTCCTTGGACCTCGAGGACGCCTATCTCCACGTCCCTGTGGCCGCTTCTTCTCAGCGTTTCCTGAGGTTCGCTGTGGGAGACGCCCATTTTCAGTTTTGCGTGCTTCCTTCGGCCTCAGGTCCGCGCCCAGGGTTTTCACGAAGGTCCTGGCGCCTCTCATGGCTCTCCTTCATGCGGAGGGGTTTTCATTCACCCTTATCTGGACGACCTCTTGCTGCATGCTGCGGGGGAGTCTCTTTGCTCGCTCACATTGGGAGGGCCTTGGAGGTTCTTCAGGGGCACGGGTTCTTGGTGAACTGGGGAAAGTCTTCTTTGGTCCCCTCTCAAGACATGGTGTTCATCGGGGCTCGTTTCGGACTTTACTCGGCCTTGTTACCTTGTCCGACAAGCGCTTGCTCTCTCTTCAGTCCCAGGTTCGGGCTTTGATGTCCCGGGCGGCTTCTCCGGCGGTCCAGTGGCTGCGGGTGCAGGGGCACATGGCTTCCGTGGTGTTTCTGGTTCCTTGGGCTCGTTTTCATCTCCTCCGCCTGGCCAACTGGATCCTGTTGGGTTGGTCTCCGGGGTCTCAGAGTCTCCTGTCCCTGCTGCCCATGTCGGACCGGATCCGGGGGAGCTCTCCTGGTGGCTCTGCCGGCATCACCTTCTGGCCGGGGTTTCGCTGGCTCCTCCGGCTCCGCTTGTGGTGACTACGGACGCCAGCCTGTCCGGTTGGGGTGCTTGGCTGGGGTCGGATCAGGTTCAGGGGTGCTGGTCCCTTCTACACTCACGGAGGTCCTCCAACTGGCGGGAGTTGAGGGCGATTTGGCTTGCCCTGGTGCACTTTCAGGACTCTCTGCAAGGTCGTTGGGTGTTGATTCAGACGGACAATCTGGTGGCGAAGTCCTATGTCAACCGTCAGGGGGACCCGGTCCCGGTCCTTGAACTTGATTGCCAGCGTCATCTTTCAGTGGGCTCAGGTCTGGGTGCTGGGTCTGTCAGCTCTCTACATTCGGGGGTGGACAATGTGAGGGCGGATCTGTTGAGCAGGGAGATTCCGTCCTCTCGGGAGTTCTCTCTCCTTCCCGGTGTGTTCGCCCAGTTGGTGAGTCGTTGGGGCCTCCCTGTGGTAGACCTGTTTGCGGATCCGGGGAATGCCAAGGTGGTCCGGTTCTGTTCTCTGGGCAGGTGTCCCGGGTCTCTGGGGGTCGACGGCTTGACCTGTCCTTGGCCTCGGGGTCTGCTGTATGCCTTCCCCCCTTTCCGCTGCTCCGCTCCTTTCTGGTGCGGGTCCGCAGGGACTGTGCTCAGGTGTTGTTGGTGGCTCCCCGCTGGCCGAGGGCGAATTGGTTTCCTCTCCTGTCCGGGCTGTGTTGCGACCGGGAGTGGGTCCTTCCTCTGGTTCCGTCCCCTTTGGAGTTTCCGGCCCTTCCTCTGGGTTCTCTGCGGAGGTTGCACCTGACGGCCTGGCGGTTGAACGGCAGGGCTTAGCTGGGTTGGGGTTCCTGCTCCTTTGGCTGTTACTTTGCAGGCTTCCCGTAGATCCTCTACTCTGCTTTCCTATGCTAGGCATTGGCGTGTCTTTTCGGCCTGGTGTGCTGGCAAGGGTGTTGATCCCACGGTTGCTGACCTCTTTGTGGTGATGCAGTTCCTTCAGGATGGGGCTCTTCTGGGGTTGTCGGTGGCTTCTCTGCGGGTGCAGTGGGCGGCTATTCAGGCTTTTCGGGGCTCCTGGCGTAATTTGCGGGATGACGGGGCTCTGATGCCTCGTTTTTTTCAGGGCCTGTTGAATTTGTTTCCCCGCCCTGTTCGGTCCTTCCCTTCCTGGGATTTGCATTTGGTGTTGGATGTCCTGTCTGGTCCTCCCTTTGAGCCCCTTGAGGGTCTTGAGTTGCGTCTCTTGACCTTTAAGACCTGTTTTTTGGTGGCTATCACCTCGGCGCGGCGCTTAGGGGAGTTGGGGGCCTTGTCTTGTAAGTTTCCCTTCTGTAAGGTCTTTTCGGATCGGGTGGTTCTGGTTCCGGTTCCGTCCTTTGTCCCTAAGGTCAGTTCGGCTTTTCACCTCGGGCAGGAGGTGATTTTGCCTGAATTCTGTCCTGCTCCTTCCTCGGCTGAGGATTGTCGCTTGCATTGTTTGGATGTCCGTCGGGCATTGCTGTGGTACCTGCAGGTTGTCGAATCCTTCCGGGTGGGGGACTCTTTGTTTGTTAACTTCGGTCCGGCTCGGAAGGGTGTTAAGCCTTCCACGGCTACTTTGAGTCGTTGGATTCGGTCCGCGGTCTTGATGGCTTACCATCTTAAGGGGGTGGCTCCTCCTGTGGGGGTTCAGGGGCGTTCCACTCGCAGTATGGCGGCTACGGTGGCTGAGTTGCAGGGGGCTTCTGTGGTGGAGATCTGTAGGGCGGCGACCTGGTCTTCTCCCTCTACGTTTGTCCGTCACTATCGTATTGCGAGCCTGGAGCGTTTGGATACTGTTCTGGGCCACAGGGTTTTGTCCTCTATGCGGGACCAGGGATGTTGATCTGTTGTGTTTGGGGGCACTGTATTAAATTTTGGTGTTTCTTTCTCACTCAGTTGTCCGTCTCTGTTTTCTTCTGCTTGCTATGTCCTCATTGGTATTGAAGGAAGGCGAGGGAGGGACGGGAGGTAATGCTTCCATTTCTAACGATAATGGCATTACTCCTAGTCCTACTCCCTCGCCTTCCTTCGAGGACCCTCCCTCCCTCCCGGTGCGGTTCAACTGAGTGCTAGCTCGGCTTGTTTACGTACAGGTGGAGGTGGGGGCGGGCAGAGTTTTTATGCTGGGGGTGGGTCTGGGTGGGAGGCGGGGCCTCATTGGTATTGAAGGAAGGCGAGGGAGTAGGACTAGGAGTAATGCCATTATCGTTAGAAATGGAAGCATTACCGTAGGTATTCTTGTAAAGATATCTCTTGCACCAAAAAGTGGGAGGCTGCTAGTGGTACAGTGTTTTGCCCAGAGGAATATCAAAAGTCCCCCTATGTTTTATTTATTTGAGAAGTTTTATATAGCGCTGGCTAGACCCGGAGGTATCAGAGCGCTTTACATGAGGAACATTAAGTTACAAGTTACAAATTACATCCGTTACAAGAGCATAGCAAAACACAGGCAAAAAAAAAAAACAATGTTGGCTGCTGAGGGAAGGAAACATAACATGTTTTGACCTCTTGCGGTTTTTTCTCCACCCTTGTAACAAAGCATGGTGTGCTTCGCTTGGTGCTCTTTCTACACCGGGTTGCCTTTTTAAACCACCTTCCTTACAGAAACTCCTCTGCTTGGGCATACTCTTTTCCAATTGAGTTTCACATTCTTGTACTAGCTGCCCACGACACCTCCTTCCAACTGCCTTGCATCCTTCCAACTGCCTTGCATCCTTCCTTCTCTCAAGTCATTCTTAGACATAGGAATGGCCTCTGAAGTTACTGTTCTGCACGTCTGCAGAATCTTCTTCCTGGGTTAATGTAGCCACAGTAGGGTCTAAGAAAATAAACTGTCACTGTGAGTGAGCTCCGGCGTGCACGGGTTAGAAGTTTACTTAAGGTTGCTTTTATTTTTGACTTAGTCCCTTCTTTTATACTTTGCTTAATTCATTATTCTCTTCTGCAATTGAGCACTTTTTTGTGAGTGTCTCATTACCTTTGTCACCATGATATCACAGTATTCCAGTTTTAGAAATGTATGTAGGGAACCCATCTGAAAAAACATTTGATGTTCCCAGCCTAAGATGCTTTCTGGAACTCATATTTAGGTACATACCTATCCTTTTCCATTATATGCTGTGACGGACATGAAAAACAAAAGAAAGAAATGTGCATGGAAATCACTTATGTACATATATATGTGCATGTATATGCAAGTGTGTGAGAGAGAGAGAGCGCGAGCAAAAACGGAACTGTCAAAGGAACAATGAATCGTTTGTTCAGTATCAGCATACGTTCATATAATCATTTTTACAATTCAAATTAATTTTATATATAGATACAGCATTTAATGCATAGACAGAAAAGCAAAATATTGTGCGTTTATTTGTGCATGTGACCCATCACCATCATATTGTGCATTCAGCTTTTGTAACGAAAAAAAAGAATAAAAGCTAGATTCACAATAGAATAGCCAGTTCCACAATTTTTTGGGAAGTTGGGAAGGGGAACAAGGAAGAAGTTTAAATTTTTGTCTCTGGGAAGTGATTTTTTTGTTTCACGGAAACCAGTTCAACTTTGGGACAGGAATACAATGTCTGTTAGAGCCTAGTTTTTGTATGAACCGGTCTGCACAGGCGTACAACTCAATTAAGAAAGCAGCAAGTTACCGCATTTTTTCAAATGTTTATTAGTTTTGAGTAAACAAAGAACCTTTAGAGATCATCAATATCTATGATATAGACATGGAGGTATGCCCATAATGCAAACTTAGACACACATGTACTTTATACATCAAAAGTGGCACCATATAGCTCCATAACAGCATCTTATTTGGACTACAGGGCCATAGCCCATCTCAACTTTAGAGGTCTCCAGAGACTGGAACCAGGAGGCTTGGCATTCCCAACAGCCCCCAACACCTTGAAGTGTCAACTACACCTCAATATTCAGGACAGTCTCCGAATCTGGTTGTACTTTTTCAGGAACCTGCCCTAGACTTATCTATTTTTCAGCAGCAATGCATCAATCCATATTGAGGTGGAGGGTGAACTGAGCCACCCCCCCCCCCGTGGAGGGGGCGACATTGCATATCCCCACTATCAGACATATGTTAAATAGCAGGGTCTTCGCTCCAAATACCCAGCAGGAATAGTCAGGCTATATCCCGCGTCAAACTGCTTACAACCTTGAAGGTGGTTAGATGTAGAGTATGAAAATAGGTCTCCATCTGAATACACCCCCTGAGTCTGAAGTCTGAGTCAGTCCTGCCAACTTTGATTATCTGAGTTGTGTAGTAGATGTGGTGTAAAATCTTTATGTGGATAGGCCCTCATGTTAACCCAGGTCTGTCACCCACTACCCCCTGAGCTTGTGCAGAGTATCCGACGAGTTGTGCTTTTTTTCTTTCTTTGAAATCTATGTAGGATATTGCATTTTTTTTTTTTAATTCAACACGATCTGTATCCTTTCTTTTAGTGGGGAACTATCCTCTAGTATGGGTTTGTAGTAATCTATTTATGGTATTCTCTATCTCACCAATATAGAGAAGGATGTACTCAGCATATGATATTAGTTTGTCCCACGTGCACTTCAATTTCAGGGCTTGCATGAGAGCATTGCCCCAGAGCCAAAAGGTTTCAGTTCTAGAGTATACATCATGGAGCTAGGGGGTACTCTTGCCCCATGCTATGCAGAGAGATCCAAGAGTACACCATTTACTTTGACCCTAGCTAGCAACTCTGTACATAATAATTTTAGCTACAAACACACACTCTGGTCCAAAGTCCTTTTTACCAAAGACTGCAATTAAGTAGGCATATTTGAAAGATTCAAAAGTGCTAGTCACATCCAAGAATAGCACCACCACCAGATCCGCGGCCCTCTCTGTATTTGTCATACATTCGTACAGCTGCCCAAGATTCAATCTTGTGCATCTTCCGGGTAGGAACTCCGACTGGTCGGGATATACCAGGGTTTCTATGAGCCAACGCAGCAGCCTGGAGGCCAAAATTACAGCAAGTATCATGGGGTCATACGTGCAAATGTAAGAAATGGCGATTACCTAATTGTGATTTTTTGCGACACGCAATTAGGAAATCACTATTCCTAAAGTATGAAACTCATTGAGCTTCATTTAGAAATTCCGACTGGGTCACAAATCGACCTCTCTCATTAATATTAAAGAGGCAGGTCACAGTTTGCAACCCATTAAGAATTGCAGCCATCAGAGTCAGTGATCTACCATGTCTGATCGCTTTTTAACCCCTTCGGTGCTTATGACGAGCTGGACTCGTCATGGCACACAGTGCTCGTGTGCTCATGACGAGTCCAGCTCGTCATAAGGCCACCCACGGGGGAAGCGCTGGCGCTCCCCGTGGGAATCCGATCCTAGTTGTTTTTTTGGGAGGCAGGGGAAGGGCTTCCCTGCCTCCCCCCGCCCTCCCCATCAATGACGTCAGCGCGCGAGGCGCGCTGACATCATTGAGGGTTTCCTTTCTTCCCGACGCGCTGGAAGCCATTTGCTTCCAGCGCGTCGGGAAATAAGGTGAGGTTTGGCTCGGGAGGGGGTGTTTAGTATCAAAGAGGCATCGAGGGAAAGGGTTTTCCTTTCCCCCGATGCCTCTTTAGTGCATTCCTGCTGCACGATCATGTGATCGTGCAGCAGGAATGCCCACGAGGAGGGAGGGAGGGTCCTTTACGCAGCTGTAGTGTAGGAAAGGCACTATACATTTACCCGAGGTAGCATTTACTGATTAGCCAGTAGAAAGTACTCCAGTTGAGTAGAGGTATTGCACAAAACGGTGGCATCTTCGTGGATAAATATGCAGGGCAGATGTGCCTTCTCTCCATTTCCAACGTGAAAAGTTAGCTGTAATCCTTGATGGAGGTCTTTGCATCCTTCATTTTCTCGAGCGCAATTCTCGTGTAGAATTCGTGAGCGTGGTTAAGCAGATGTGGCTTCTCTCCATTTACACCCTGAAAAGTTAGCTGTAATCCTTGATGGAGGTCTTTGCATCCTTGAATTTCTCGAGCGCAATGCTCGTGTAGTTCCTGTGACCAGGAGGTTCCTTCTCCTCGTCTGCCGCTGAGATCCTGCTCTGACCCTTTATCCCCTTCGGTGCTTATGGACGAGCTGGACTCGTCATGGCACACAGTGCTCGTGATGCTCATGACGAGTCCAGCTCGTCATAAGACCACCCACGGGGAAGCGCTGGCGCTCCCCGTGGGAATCCGATTGTTAGTTTTTTTTTGGGGAGGCAGGGGAAGGGCTTCCCCTGCCTCCCCCGCCCCATCAATGACGCCAGCGCGCGAGGCGCGCTGACATCGAGGGTTTCCTTTCTTCCCGACGCGCTGGAAGCCATTTGCTTCCAGCGCGTCGGGAAATCAGGTGAGGTTTGGCTCGGGAAGGGGGTTTGATCAAAGAGGCATCGAGGGAAAGGGTTTTCCTTTCCCTGATGCCTCTTTTGTGCATTCCTGCTGCACGATCATGTGATCGTGCAAGAGGGAGGGAGAGAGAGAGGGAGAGAGAGGGAGAGAGAGGGAGAGAGAGGGAGAGAGAGGGAGAGAGAGAGAGAGAGAGAGAAGGAGAGAATGTGTGTGTGTGTGTGTGTGTGTACACCCCAGCTTCTATTTTATTTTAATTTGCTTCTCCATGAAATGTAAATGGGCAGTAGACCACAAAGTTATTATTGGTATGTGGCTAGGACGCGTCAATTCAAACTGCTCCCAATTCACACCGGTGAGCGTATTGTGTAGGTGGGTAATTAATGTGCACTGGTGTTCAGCTTTGCGCTGCAGGATTTTTGTACAATGCATATGCATGTTGACTGTGTGCACGGGGATTTATATAGGTGCTGGTCAGTGCATGAGGAGTGTCAGCAGGACACGTGTATTGCCTACATAGAGACACAGGTTATGTGGAGTGGACTAGGTAAATTTAGAATATATCTGCGTTTGTGAACTACATCTACACTGTGTGTGTATAGGTAGAAGGGTACATAAACTCCAGCACGCAAGGGTGAGGAATGTACAGGAAAAAGTACAAATTTACAATGAAGAGCGAACTTCCTAGAGGGGGCTGAGAGTGAAAGTATTAGTTCTGAAAGTGTCTTTGGAAGAGAAGAGATTTGAGGTCAGCTTTGAAGATCCGGGTAGAGGAGGTGGCATGGAGCAATGGGGGAAGCGAGTTCCAGATTCTCACCGCATTTCCTGAGAAGGATTGCGCCATCGATCTTTCCCTTTTGAAGACGGGGGGTGGGCTCAAGCAGAAGCTTTTCCGCATTGCGAGAAGGGCGAGAGCCACCGGACAATTTCAATTTATTTGCCAGGTAACGAGGGGAGGAGGTGTGTAAGGCTTTGTGTGTGATGCAGGCAGTTTTGTAAATCGATCTTGCCCTCGATCGGAAGCCATCGAAGAGAGGATAGGAGTGACGTGGTCGCTCTGTTTAGACCCTGAAATGAGGCGAGCTGCTGAATGGAGGATGGATTTGAGAGGGGAGAGGTGGGATTTGGGTAGGCCCGTCAGAAGAGAATTGCAATAATCCAGTCTTGAGAGAACCAGAGATTGTACCAAGGTTTTTAAGTCTTTCTCCGGGAAGAACCGACGGATACCCCGTAGAAGGCGCAACTGGTAACGTGCGTTCTTAGCAATAGAGTTGATGTGGGAGATTAGGTTGAGTCTTTTGTCAAGAATGACACCTAGGGATTTAGCGCTGTCAACAATGATGGGTTTGTTGTTGAGTAGGTTCAGCTGATCCATCCAAGATTGAACAGGAGGAGGTGAGAGAGGTAGAGAGGAGGAGGAATTCAGTTTTGGCGGGATTCAGAATGAGTTGGTGAGCTAACATCCAGTTGTGAATAGAGTTGAGAGTAGAGTTGAGTAGTGAGAGATCGTGTGCGGAAGATAAAGGTATCTTCCCACTAGTCCACCAGGCTTTTATTTGTGGAGAGTGACCCCTTGGGTGGCAGAATAGCAGTATGTTTTTAGGCCCATCTGCCCCCAAGGAGGGCAGAAGCCACTAGACACCAGGGTTTTTTAAATTTTTGTGTTGGGGAGTGGCCAAAAGGGCAAGGGTTGCTCCTCTTTACGGGGTGAATATTTTATTTATACTGTTAGGCCCACCTACCCCTTAGCTTGGCTGGTGGATTGTGTGTGGACTGGTGCATTATTTGCATATGTGATTGTAATGTTTTTTTTTCTCCTTTTTATTCTAGTGTAAAGCTTTTGATTCCGGTTTGCGGTTTCGGCAGTGGTGGTTCTGCAGTTTTGCGTAATTGCATTTATTTGGTAAGAAAAATATTTTTGTTGTGTGTACTCCAAATGAGTATTATTGTCATGCATGAATGAATTTTTTGTAAGTGGTGCCATAATGGCAGCATATTTGTTAGTGTTCAGAGCATGAAATTCTTTGCGATGTTTTGCATTGTCTTATGTGTAATTGTTTTTCTTCTTTTTTAGTGGGATATTGTTGATCCTTACTGTGTCTGTGCAGAGTAGGTGGTGGTGAGTCTAGCTGCTTCTGTCACGTGAGTGGTATAGTGTTGGAGTATATAGGTCTTTGTGATAAAGCTACATTTTGTTTATTTCTTTTTTTACAAAGGGTTTGTTGTTGTTGACTTGTTTGACAAGTAACCTTTATTAGTAAGCATTATGGCTAGCCGTAGAATTACTGCTCAGCAGGTGGTTGGTTTGCTTCTTGAATCTTCCTCTGAGCAGGATTATGAGACTGACAGTGCGTCTGAGGGAGAGGAGGGAGGGGAAGATTCAGGCAGTGAGTTTTCTCTCACATGGAATCATCGGATGATGAAGGTACTCTCAGTGCAGATGAAGTGCCTGATTTAGAGGAGGATACTACTGTGCCGATGGTGCAAGAGGCATCTGGATTGCAGCCTGGGGCTGCTAGGCTTCCTACTGGAAGTGCTGGACTCTGGGTTGATCCAAACATGGTGCAGCCGGTGTTGCCTGCCTTTAGTGGTTATGCAGGGTGTAGAGTGGATTGTGAACATTATTTGCCTATACAGTATTTTCAGTTGTTTATGGATGATGTATTTTTGGGCTGAGATTGTTGAGCAGACTAATTTGTATGCTGAACAGTTTTTGAGGGACAACAGTGCCAGACTTAGGCCCCATTCTAGAGCTACCCGGTGGAGTCCCACAAATCTGGAAGAGATGAAGAAGTTTTTGGGTTTGACTTTTTTGATGGGTTTGATAAGGAAGCCGTCCATGGGTTCATATTGGTCTACCAGTCCCTTGATGGCAACGGCCATATTTCCTGCAGTTATGACTCGTGATCGGTATTTACTTTTGCTTCGGATGCTGCATTTTGTTGATAATGGTTTGGCGTTGCCACGAGATCACCCTGAATGTGACCCTCTTTAAGATTCGGCCTGTTCTTGATCACTTTGTAGATCGATTTTCAGAGATCTATACTCCAGGGAAAGAAATATCTATTGATGAGTCTTTGGTCCTGTTCAAGGGCCGTTTGGTTTTTAGGCAGTACATTCCTAGCAAGAGGGCACGCTATGGAATTAAGCTGTATATGTTGTCTGAGAGTAGGACAGGATATGTTTTTAATTTGCGTGTGTACACTGGTAGGGATTCCACTATTGACCCCCTGGTTGTCCATCCACTTTTGGAGTTTCAGAGAAAATTGTGTGGGATCTTGCTAGAGGACTGTTTAACAGAGGCCACCATTTGTACCTTGATAACTTCTACACTGCTGTGCAATTGTTTAAGGAATTGTTCAAAGTGGACACTTTTGCTTGTGGCACAATCCGCTCTAACCGTAAAGGTTATCCAAAAGGGCTTGTTTGCAAAAAACTTCAGAGGGGACAGTGCAGTGCCTTGCGTAGTGAGGAACTGCTAGCTGTGAAATTTGTGGACAGGAGGGATGTGTACATGCTGACTACCATCCATGATGAGAGTACTTCACCTGTGGCTGTTTGGGGTCAGATTGCTGAAGTGCGCAAACCTGTGTGCATTTTAGACTACAATAAGCACATGGGTGGTGTTGATAGAGTAGATCAGAGGTTGGAACCTTACACTGCTATTCGTAAGTCTTACATTTGGTATAAGAAGTTGGCCATCCATCTCTTCAATTTAGCAACTTTCAATGCTTTTGTTGTGTTCAAGGAGTGTTCTCCTGCGTCAAAGTTGACTTTTGTTCAGTTTCAGGAGTCTGTCATAGGCAGCCTTGTTGTTGTGGAACAGGCAAGTGTTCCTAGAGTTGGAGTGGTGGAGGATGTGGCTCGATTGAAAGATCGCCACTTTCCTGATCACATTCCTCCTACACCCTCAAAAGACTTTCCCACTAGGAGATGTAGAGTCTGTTGGCGAAGAGGTACGCGGAAGGAGACTCGTATGTACTGCCCTGAGTGTCCTTCTAACCCTGGGCTGTGTGTGCCTGCTTGTTATAGAGCGTACCACAAGCAAAAGAATTATTGGGAGCAACCATGAGTGGTAAAGTGAACCGCCTGGTCTGTAATGTTTAAGAATTGTTGTTCTGTTTCAAGGTTGGCATTAGTGCAATGTATTTAGTTTCTGATTTTGTGTTAGTAGATTTGTATCTATTTGCAATTTGTTTGTGTTTTCTTTTTGTATAAAAAATCCTAAATGTGATGGTGGTGTGTGTAGGCTGGTGCTTGGCTGGCGGTGTGCGTGGAGTGGCGCTTGGCTGGCGGTGTGCGGGGAGTGGCTCTTGGCTGGCGGTGTGCGTGGAGTGGCGCTTGGCTGGCGGTGTGCGTGGACTGGCGCTCGGCTGGCAGTGTGTGAGTAGTGACTTGCTGCTGGTCACTACACACACTGCTAGCCAAGCGACACTCCACGCAATCCATCAGCTTGTGTGGTTGCTGTGTTAGGAATGTGGGCGTGTGAAAGTGATGGGCCCTTGAATGGCGCTGTCTGCTGGTGTGAGTGTTGTAATGTGATGGGCCCGCGGCTGGTGGTGTGAATGGTTTTGTATTTGTCACACGTATGAAAGGTGTATGAATGGCCTGTAAAGAGGTTGGTGCATTGTCGTGGCTTTACAGCTCACGAGCTGTGAGTCAATGGTTCAGTTTCTCGTCCTTTCAATTATTAACAGTGCATTTCATTTTTGTGAAATCACTTGTTAATACAATTGTATATACTGAACCATCACTCCCCCTCGTGCCAAATCCAACCAGTATGTGTGCTTGAGGATTAGATGGCTGTTAAGTAATATTTTTTTTTTGTCTTTCTCAAGCAGGGTGTACCTTGTCCCTTTTTGTGAATGTTGTAATGTGTTTGTTTCGTGCCTGGGGGTGTGAATGGTCTTGTGTGTATCACGTATGAAAGGTGTGTGAATGGCCTGTAAAGCGGTTGGGGCCTTGACGTGGCTTTACAGCTCACGAGCTGCGAGTCACTGGTTCCGTTTTTGTCCTTTCAATTATTGACAGTGCATTTCATTTTTGTGAAATCTCTTGTTAATAAAATTGTATATACTGAACCATCACTTGCCCTCGTGCCAAATCCAACCAGTATGTGTGTGTGCTTGAGGAATAGATGGCTGTGCAGTAATCTTTGTCTTTTTAGTCTGTCTGCCAAGGTGCACATTCCGTCTAAGAATAACCTACCAACTGTAGATATTGTCGTAAACGAAACACCCATGGGAGTACATGGTGATATCTCTCTTGTGGATCCCAACAAGTTATGGTACCCACAATGTCCTGCAAACCTCAAAATGTCTGTCACATTTTCCTTGCAATATTGTGCCAAAATTTTCACGCTGCAGAAATAAACACATTATCTCAAAATGACCTGGTTTTGCAAGGGGGGGTCACCTGGGTTTTTGGCCCGGGGCTCGGCGGCCACATAGGGAAACCTACCAAACCCACACATTTCTGAAAATTAGACACCAGGGGGCTTCCAGGGAGGTATGGCTTGCGTGGATCCCCCAACGTTTCCTTACCCAGAATCCCCTGCAAACCTCAATTTTAGCTGAAACAATCACTTTTTTCACACATTTTTGTGTGGGAAAGTGTGGCATCACTGGCCTCACACAAATTTCCTACCACCCAGCGTTCCCCCAGGTCTCCCGATAAAAATGGTGCCTCACTTGTGTGGGAGGCCCAAGTACCCGCGACAGGCAAGGGCCCACAACGTATTGAGGCGACCTCAAAATGGCCTTTCACAAAACCACCTGGTTTTGCAAGGGGGGTCACCTGGGTTTTTGGCCCCGTGCTCGGCGGCCATCTAGGGAAACCTACCAAACCCACACATTTCTGAAAAGTAGACACCCGGGGGCTTCCAGGGAGGTATGGCTTGCGTGGATCCCCCAAAGTTTCCTTACCCAGAATCCCCTGCAAACCTCAATTTTAGCTGAAAAATCATTTTTTTCACACATTTTTGTGTGGGAAAGTGTGGCATCACTGGCCTCACACAAATTTCCTACCACCCAGCGTTCCCCCAGGTCTCCCGATAAAAATGGTGCCTCACTTGTGTGGGAGGCCCAAGTACCCGCGACAGGCAAGGGCCCACAACGTATTGAGGCGACCTCAAAATGGCCTTTCACAAAACCACCTGGTTTTGCAAGGGGGTCACCTGGGTTTTTGGCCCCGTGCTCGGCGGCCATCTAGGGAAACCTACCAAACCCACACATTTCTGAAAAAATAGACACTCGGAGGCTTCCAGGAGGTATGGCTTGCGTGGATCCCCAACCTTCTTACCCAGAATCCTCTGCAAACCTCAATTTTAGCTGAAAAAATCACTTTTTCACACATTTTTGTGTGGGAAAGTGTGGCATCACTGGCCTCACACAAATTTCACCACCCAGCGTTCCCCAGGTCTCCCGATAAAATGGTGCCTCACTTGTGTGGGAGGCCCAAGTACCCGCGACATGCAAGGACACAAAACGTTTTGAGGCAACATCAACATTGCCTATCAAAAAATTTTTTGGGCCCTTGCCTGTCGCGGGTACTTGGGCCTCCCACACAAGTGAGGCACCATTTTTATCGGGAGACCTGGGGAACGCTGGGTGGTAGGAAATTTGTGTGAGGCCAGTGATGCCACACTTTCCCACACAAAAGTGTGAAAAAGTGATTTTTTTCAGCTAAAATTGAGGTTTGCAGGGATTCTGGGTAAGGAAACGTTGGGGGATCCACGCTAGCCATACCTCCTGGAAGCTCCCGGGTGTCTACTTTTCAGAAATGTGTGGGTTTGGTAGGTTTCCCTAGGTGCCGGCAGAGCTAGGGTTCACAAACTACAGCTAGGCACTTTGCGAAAAAGGGTCATTTTTCACTGCGAAATTGAGGTGTGACCACATTGCGTTTTGCGCCGTTTCCTGTCGCAGGCACTAGGCCGACCCACACAAGTGAGGTAACATTTTTCTCGTAAGACTTTGGGGAACGCGGGGTGGGTGGAAATTTGTGGATCCACGCAGATTCCAGAACTTTCCACCACAGAAATGTGGGGAAAATGTGGTTTTTTTGACAATGTTTTAGGTTTGCAAGGGATTCTGGGTAACAGAACCTGGTGGGAGGCAGTCCAGTCACCCCATCCTGGATTCCCCTGGGTGTCTAGTTTTCAAAAATGTATAGGTTTGCTAGGTTTCCCTAGGTGCCGGCAGAGCTAGGGTTCAAAAACTACAGCTAGGCACTTTGCCAAAAAGGGTCATTTTTCACTGCGAAATTGAGGTGTGACCACGTTGCGTTTTGCGCAGTTTCCTGTCGCAGGCACTAGGCCGACCCACACAAGTGAGGTACCATTTTTCTCGTAAGACTTTGTGGAACGCGGGGTGGGTGGAAATTTGTGGATCCACGCAGATTCCAGAACTTTCCACCACAGAAATGTGGGGAAAATGTGTTTTTTTTGACAATTTATGTTTGCAAGGGATTCTGGGTAACAGAACCTGGTGGGAGGCAGTCAAGTCACCCCATCCTGGATTCCCCTGGGTGTCTAGTTTTCAAAAATGTATAGGTTTGCTAGGTTTCCCTAGGTGCCGGCAGAGCTAGGGTTCAAAAACTACACCTAGGCACTTTGCAAAAAAAGGGTAATTTTTCATTGTGAAAATGTGGTACGTCCACGTTGCATTTTGAGCCATTTCCTGTTGTGGGCACAAGGGCTACCCACACAAGTGAGGTACCATTTTTATCGGGAGACTTAGGGTAACACAGAATTGTAGAGCAACTGTTATTACCTATTGACTTTCGATGCATTTCTGCCTTCCAAATGAAAGAATGTGTAAAAAATAAGTCATTTTGAAAAATGACCTATAATTCTCATGCTAGTATGGGTACTCCCAATTTCGGAAATGTGCAAATATCTACTGTTTCTAAAATCTACATTTTGTTCCCATTTCAGAAATACATAGGTGTCTTTCATAACAATTTTTCCATGTATACATTTTCCCAAAATAATTGCTATATATCCGGTACATAATAAAAAACCATTGCAAGATGCTGCTCAATTATTGGCTCTGGGTTCGTCGGGTTCTTGGTGAACCTACAAGTCCTATATATCCCCACAACCAGAAAGGTCCAGCGGATATAACGGTATATTGCCTTCAAATAGCTGTCATAATTAGAAGAAGTTACAGGTGAAAACGTTGACACAAATGGCTGTTTTTTTCAACTAATTTTCAATTTTTCCTTTATTTAACTGTTAGTTTCTATAAGGAAAACTTTAAGGATCTACACAAATGACCCCTTGCTGAATTCAGAATGTTGTCTACTTTTCAGAAATGTATGGCTTTCCAGGATCCATTATTGGTTTCATACCCATTTCTACCATTAACTGGAAGGAGGTTGAAAGCACAAAAAATAGCAAAAATAGGCTATGTCCCAGAAAAATGCCAAAACTGTGTAAAAAAAAGTTGGTTTTCTGACAAAAGTCTGCTTGTCCCTGAAAGCTGGGAAGATGGTGATTTCAGCACCACAACCCCTTTTTGATGCCATTTGCAGGGAAAAATCAAGACGCTTTCATTTGTAGCCCTTTTCTCGCATTTTTCCCAAAAAAATAAAAAAATTTAGCTGTATTTTGACTAATTTCTGGGTCCCCTCCAGGGGAATCCACAAACCCTGGGTACCTTTACAATCCCCATGATGTTAGAAAAAAGGACGCAAATTTGGCATGGATACCTTATGTGGTCAAAAAGTTACAGGGGCCTAAGCGCGCACTACCCCAAATAGCCAAAAAAGGCTTAGCACAGGAGGGGAAAAGGCCTAGCAGCGAAGGGGTTAATAGATTATTATTATTTTTTTAAAGCAGGCCGTTTTCCTTGAAGGAAAGTGGGTGCGTTTCAAAAAATAAAATGTCAGTTCATTTTTTAAGAGTAGGCAGTGGTCCCATACAAAAGCAGTCGCAAGGGTGGGCTGCGTACTGTTTCGACTAGGCATCCAGATTATTTCTGACATTTCTGGAAGAAGAGACGTGTTGCACTCACCTTTGCATACAAAAAGTGTGGCTCCAGATACCCGCATGTGAACAAGGAGTACTGCTAGGATGCTAAGTGCCAGGCAGCATTTCTAGTACTGAGGAGACCCTTGCAAATTGGCTACAGGGTCGAAACTTCGACAACTGTTTATAGGATTGTCTATAACACAATTAACTTGGAAACAAGAATTGGTGATTAAAGAATGGACTGTTGTATTTATAAACTCAAATAGACATCCCGTTTGCATATATGAATCATTGTATAAATGGCCCAATATCACACACTTGAGCACTGCGCTGTCTGCACTTTTTAAAATGTATTGTATATGTTGAACTGCACCTATTGTCTGGGAATAAATGTTGATTGGAGAGTAGTATAAAGAGTTAGAGTCATATTGACCATAAACTATGTCCCACGGAACCATTTTGGTTTTCTACATTGGATACCTGGTTCCGGGTACGGGCAGATGGGTATGGTCCTGTGCTTTCAATACCAGTGTGGACAGGCACAAATTATAGAAAAGTTTACAAGCCTTCTTTGCAGCCTCGAACAGTGCCAAGTGTAAAGTCAATCTACTAGCTATTCTCCTGAAAAACTCCACTGCTAACCTAAGGCCCATGAGGGTTGGGTTGGGGGGGGGTTGGGGGGGAGACAGACGATGCCTTCCCAGATTGCATCTGTGGTATTGCTTCCATCACCTCTTTGCAAATCTCTATTATAGGTCAATCTGAGGAGAGGCATCTATGAAACTCTCCCATGCCAGGATCCCATAACCCCGGCATAGTAGGATACCTGGAATGAAAGTCTTCCGCAAATGCTCTAATAAGGTCAACACTGGCATGGCCAGGCTGCTGTCAACGCTGTTCAGTTCCCCTATCAATCTACTATCCTCATTTCTCTTACTGAACCATGCAGTCATTTGCCAGACTGGTTCGCAACTATAATCTCTTCTGAATGGCCAAGAGTCATTGTAGCACAGTACCTACTAGGACACCATCTGGACCTTAAGCTTCTCAATTACTTTTGGATCATTTGTTCGCAATAGGGAGGAGTAACGGACTGCACTTGCGTGCCCTTAGATATTCTTGCCTATTGAACACTAAGGCACATTAGATTATCTACCCTCTAATCACAGCACTTTAGGCCTCACAGTCTCTAAAGATGATGAACCTTCATTTTCTATCAAGTTCAGTAGTCAACTGTAGTTTATCAATTCCCATGTCACAAGGGAAACAGTCTACTACTTGATGAGCTTATATGTCCTGAGCACTATTAGGACTGTGTAGATCATCTGGAGCCCACATCTTTCAGGACGTTTTACAATCAGCTAGTTTAATGATTAGACCAGAATCACGGTAGGCATTTTGCTGACAAACACTTCCCCAATGTATAGAGATATTTGATCCTACCATTAGCTCATCAGTACCCCACCTACTGTTAAAGGAGAAAGGTTAGACGATGTCCCTGGGTCATGTTACACTGCATTTCATTCAATATCCATTTGAAATATCTTTGTTATCAGATGGGTCCTCCTCCCCTTGTCAGATTAACACTCATAAGCCTGTCATTACTTCGAGGGTCTTGCCTCTGCTGCCAGCCCAGGCGCCTTCTGGTGGGCGGCCCTGTCCAAAGCAACTGTGTTCTTTGTCTTTCTGCATCTGCTCTCCCTCAAGCCATTCCCAAACATTGTCTGGTCTTGTAAAATACCAGAAACTGCCCCCAGTCAGGACCCTCAAATAACAGGATATACTTTATGCCTTTGGAATGGAGTTCACGCTTGACAACCTCAAAAGTCCTCCATTGCGTCTAGACTGC
Organism: Calotriton arnoldi; assembly: GCA_963921515.1. Lineage (NCBI taxonomy): Eukaryota > Metazoa > Chordata > Amphibia > Caudata > Salamandridae > Calotriton > Calotriton arnoldi. The sequence continues at coordinate 1,617,489 of CAWUFW010002204.1, forward strand.
ACTGCTAGTATAGAGTCTGGAATACCAAGTCATTGCCATTGTATGGATTCAGCAGACCAGACTGTCAAGCAGCCCGCAGTTTTACTTCTTGGTCTTTGAAGTAAAACAGGCATGCGATAATTGCTTTGGTTTGAGCTCCAGGTCTCGGAGGAGGGACAGGGGCCGAATGTGCCATCTTTACTGAGAAAAATGTAGACCGATGCTTTTGCCTGAAGAGAAGACATAAGGAGATTTTCCATAAGTAGCTCCAGTAGCGGCTCGTAGTAGGAGTGTTGCGGGGCGGTGGGACGGGGCAGGGTGGAGGGTAGTAAACTCCGGCATATGGCCGACCGGAGGTAAGTACATAAATAAAGAAAACGAATTACATTGCGTGCGCTGCAACGCAAATGGCTGAGTAGCTCCATCAGAGGCCCCTCTGCCTGCTCCGGCAAGTCCAGAATTGGGATATTATTGTGGCATGACTGCCCCTTCGTGCTCTCGAATCTTGCATTCAAAACTTATATATCCAAGGTCAGCCACCCTCCCGATTGCAGGTTCCTGTGAGAGCTCCTTCACGCCTTTCTCCACCAGGCTTGCTCTGAAAACTTGCGATGATCAATCTTTTGTTTAATTACATCCTTTGAGCACTGCAACCAGTAGTTCTTTCAGTGACAACTCGTGGGCTTGGTCCTCATGACCCATGAAGACATCGGAGCTGCCTGCATCTCTTGACCAGCTGGCGGTCCTTGAGGACGCATCTCTCTTTAATCAGTTCTTTTGGACTGGCTTCTCACTTTTTTTTTTTTTTTAAATGAAATTTATAACGCGCACAGCTACACAGTTTCCCGGCGCAAACCTGGTGGGGGAAAGGTGGAAAGGACTACTGGATAAAATAACTTCTTTAGTCTCTTCCTGACGAGCTTGGGGTCCCGATTGCTGCGGAGGTCCAAGGGAAGCAGGTTCCAGGCTGAAGCCGCCCTAAAAGCAAGAGAGCTCCCTCCAACTCTCTTAAGGCGAAATCTCGGGATGTGGGCAAGAAGCTGCATGGCTGAGTGCAGCTGTCTAGAAGGAACATAAAACCTGAAGCGCTTTCTCAGGTAGGCAGGACCGTGTCCGTATAGAGCCGAGTGTGCCAGGACAAGGGATTTAAACTTAACCCTTTCTGTCACAGGTAGCCAGTGTAGATCGCGCAAGTGTTGCCTCATGCTGGTCTTTATAGGGATATTGAGAAGAGTCCTGGCAGTGGCAGTCTGTTCAAGAGATAACCCGGCAGGCCCACATACAGGGCATTAGCATAGTGATGATATCCGAGCACGGGTGACCGTTTCCCTTGCTGACCTAGGGAGAAAAGGTAGGAACTTTCTAAGGGATTTTAGTGTACCAAAGCACTGACCTTTAAGCTTCTTGATCTGAGTAGAGAAGGTCAGCTTCTCGTCAAACCATATTCCTAGGTTTTTGGTGGCCAAAGCAATTTCCGGAACGGAGGGAGGAAGCTCCCAAAAAGGAGGATCTCAGTTTTCTCCTCGTTGCACTTTAACTGTGCCGAGGAGAGCCATCGAAAGACGGCCGACAGACAGGATTTAGCTAATGAAGTAGAGGAATCATTTTTCTTCCATGTGAAGAGGAGCTGGGTGTCATCTGCATAAGCGATGATCTTGGCACCAAGCTCCTCAGCCATCTGTATTAGGGGAGTAACATGCACTTCCTGCATTTCCAACTGTGCGAGGCTTGGAACAGAGGTGGGTCCAAGCCACCAGCACTCATCCTGCTGGTACTGTGAGCGCCCCCAACCTGCTGGCACTGCCACACAACCCATGTATGTCTCAGCAGGTACCCCAGAAGAACACAATATTAAGGCAGTTGGGTAAGGGAGACTTCAGTTTCATCTTATCCTCCTGGGGCCCACCGTACATGTACACTCCTGCCTTGGGTATTTCCGGCCACAATGACTTCTGGTCCAATTTAAGGTCACCAAGGTCCCCAGAGGCCGGATCGGGAGGACACAGGCCTCCACAGTTTATTAGTCACTCCACTGTATAGCAAGGGATGTGTTCCAGCTGCTCACTACAGTGCTCTTCAAGGCATCCCGAAGAGACATGGAAACCTCAAGCTCTGAGCTCCAATCACTCCCAGTCCCCTCAACTCCCACCCGACCGACCGACCGACCGACCGACCGATCAGGCTTTGCCTCAGTTGATCCCAGTCTTCAGAATTTCACTAGGCCTTTGTGACCAGGGGTGAGGAAAGGTTTCTCAGTGCCTCAAAGGATTAGGTTTAAAATATATATAAAAAATAAAATGGAGTGGTGGTGGCAGTTCAAGGCCCCAGCTCCCCAGAAGCATTCTGTATTACAAAAAAGGACGTGGGAGGGTGAGGGGGGTGTCAGCGCAGAGGGACCACCTCGTATCGCTCTGCTCTCCAGGATCAACACGCTATGCCTGTTCTCACTGCATCTACTACAACAGGTTCTCCAGGGTGGGCCTCTACCCGCAGTGCTGCAGCTCTACTTTGGGTCACTGTTAAACCAGATACTCTTGAGGTAGTGTTTCCGTAACTTTTTCGTTCTTCCTCCTGTTTTTTGCAGATTCTTTTTTCATGGCTCTGGGCACTTTTCCACTGTAAATGCAGTGTGAAAGTACGTGCGTCCTGCCTACACATGTTAGGAAGCAGTGCTTACCTGATGTTTTTAAACAGGTCTCAAGCCTGCCATGGCAGGCCTGTGTGCGCACTTGCACCTATGAGGTTTTTAAACATGTCTCAAGCCTGCCATGGCAGGCCTGTGTGTGCGCACTTGCACCTATGATGTTTTTAAACATGTCTCAAGCCTGCCATTGCAGGCTTGTGTGCGCGCACTTGCACTTATATGCTCAGGTTGGCCTTTCTAAACCTCTGGGCACTCGTGAGGGGACCTTTAACTACCACTAGAGCACACATAGTTATAAGTCTTGAGGGGTGAAGCAAGTGGTAAGTGAAAGGCAGGGCAGGTACAGATTTGTTTCCTGCCCAGGTAGTGAAGAATACCCATGTGTGTTTTCACTACTTATGGGTTTTGCTCTTCCCATAGGTCAACAGGGAGAATAGTTGAAATTACTTCAAGCTGTACTAGGCGCTTGAGGTGGAGCAGCCTCAATGATTCCCATCATTGGATTCACAATGACAAACCCTCTCCTGTGGTAAAGGTGGATTTGACATCAATAGCTTAGAAATGCTACATCTAGAGAGTGGGCATTTTTCTGCTCGAAAACTCTATGTGCACCTTTTAGTGGACTCTAGTCCAAACTGGGGGAGAACATATGTGCATTCCCCAGCGACAGCCATAAACATTGGCATGCAACTGGAACAACAGACCTCTGCCATTTAAGGGCCTAGGTTGGATAGATTGGAGGGAGAGTTTTGACACTTGGCCTCTGGGAAGCCAGATCATGCCCTCCCCCCTAAAGATTAAGATCTGCATTCCACAGCTTTGTGGCAGACGGCACTGAAATTTAGGGGAGACGTGTGGTTCAAAGAACTCTCTGAACCACCCCTACTTCAAAGGCACACTACAGTACAACTACTGGTGCCATACTTCAGCAGGGCAGAGATACACACCTGTGGGGACATGGGACCAAACATCCTAGAACTGTGTGGTGCACACTGCCAGAGGAATCTGTTGTGCACAAGGAAGATTAATGCAATTGGAAGGGACCGTGTTCCCTTCCTGAAAAGTGGTTAGCCTGGGCTGACTACCTGTTGCTGAAGTGTGCTCTCAAAGGGCTTGTTAGCTTGCCCACAGTTCTCTTGTGGAGGTCTCAGGGACATCAAAGACCTTCCGCGAGGGTCCCAGACCGATTATGTGTGACGGCTGGAGAACAGTGCCCTCTTAAGTGCCCACATCATCTGCCTGGATCCCAAATGTTAGCCAACACGAGCGTGGAACTGTATTGTGACTGGAGACCAGATTGCCTTGTGCAGAGCCCCTAAAAGTATTGCCCGTATCTAAGAAATGTGGCCCTGCATCATGGGGGCCTCAACATGCACACGCGTCTTGTTGGCAGTGAGCGGATTCCCCGGTTGTGGGACCACCTTTCCCCACGTGGCCTGCTTCGATCGTGCCGCATCTCTCTTGTGCGACATACCAACTGCATGCTCATTGCGTCCGGTGTCCGATTCACAGGTTGCGACCCTTGGAGGGAGGGCGTACCTGTAGTGGTGCGTCATTGCTAAACTTGTGCCTGTGCGCGTTACCGGAACGTCTGGTGCAACCCGTATCAACGCGCACCAGGCGTTGTGCCTCATTTCCAGGGGGTACGAAATTAGTAACTTTTCGTTGTGTGTGACCGGTATGGTCTGGTGCGACTCGGATCAACATGCACCAGGACGTGTGCCTCATTTCCAGGGAGGTACGGAACTTACAACTCTTCATTGTGTGTGACCGGAACTGTCTGGTGTGACTCATCAACACGCACCAGACGTTTTGCCTCATTTCCAAGGAAGTGCACAGGAGCGGATTAGTCTTCCGTTGTGCTTGGATTGCCTGGATGCTACTTTGATCGACATGTCTGACAGGGTGCCTCCTTCCGAGAGGCTCCCCTTCTTCACCCCCCCATTCATTGATTGTTCCTTTGGTGCCCTCAGTGCTGCAGATTAATTGGCATCTCCTTACCTGGCCCGGCAACTTAGTTTTGTCAGGGAGTATTGCCCGGATCGGGCCTGGGTGGTGAGAGTAATTGACCGGGCTGAGGAATGCCTCTGAAAGCAAACGGGAGTGGGTCAAGAGACTGCGTGCCCCCCCGTGCTTCGCAGAACTGGGCTGGTAACGGATGCCAATTGGGGAACCCTTTGATTGAACGACTATCGCCCTCAGCCCGCTTCTGCTCCGCATACCATAGGTGAACTTCCAGAGTGGTGCCCAAACCCTCATTTGTCGACTGCTGCCTAAATAGCCCTGCTACCTACCCCCACCTTCTTTCCTGGGAACCTGACTAAGTGTGACTCCGGCTGCAATCAGCCTAGTATCAGGTGGAGGGCTTTTTTTCTATCTCCAACCCGTTGGCGTAGGGTAGTTGGGGTTAGCTGAAGGGAGGAGGGCTTCAACTGACCTGCCGGATATCAGTTGCACAGCATTGTGGTGATGTGTGCATGCTTGTGCGCTCCATACGGACCTGCCTGATATCCGTCGAGTGTGTGAGAGTGACTGCATGAGGACCGCTTGTCATTAATTACACATGTTGCTTTACAAGTTGATTCCTTGCCAAAATACTACTACGTTTGACATTGGTTTTTACCCGTGTCGCCTTGGCCCACGGTGCTGTTTATCTGGGGTGCACCCTATAACTGTGTAGTATTGAATTTAATAATTGCCAGGGTGGGCCTAGTCCTGACAACATTTTGCACTGCATAAGGGTGCTGGGGGTAAAGTAGGATCTTTCCCAAGGGTGCAAACTACTGATGTCATTTTAACACGGTTGGGCCTAGTACTGCCAGTATTATTTCCAAATGTGATCTATGCCCAGAAATACATGTTCATGTTGTGTTAATTAATGTGCATGTTGAATACAAACTTTATTTACATACACCAAGTGTAGAGTCTCTTTTGGGACTTTCAGTATATTTATTGTTCTGTGCCAATGCTTTACACATAGCCTCTGTGATAAGACTAACTGCTCAGTGCCAAGCTACCCAGGGGTGAGCGCAGGTTATACAGTGAGTGTAATGACCTACCCCTAATGGGAGTGGTAGGTTCTGCCTGGCTAGGGCACTGCCCCAGCCAACCAGAAAGTGCCAGTACAAACAGTCACCCTTCAGTCACCCATTCTCCTTCAGTTTCTTCTAGGCTCCTCTGCCTTTCCACGTAGGTTCCCACCCAGCACAGGCTGCAGCAACTGAGCCCAATGCCACTCATCTCAGACAGGGAAGGGACATCTTCCGCTCTCAAACCGGCTCCCCCTCAGCTCTGAGGCAACCGGAGTGCCAGCTGCCTGCAAATCAGGATTATTCCGTAGGTGCGGTTTCCAGTTTTGGAGTATGTTTCAAAGGAATAGAATTTTTTCACCACCCAGGAGTCCTCCGGCTAGGCTGGCCATCTTTGCACCTGGCAAACCACACTCCGTAATTTAGTATTACCTACATGTCTGACATCACCCAAGAGTTTGGGTTTAGAACAATTAACTGAAACAGGTTTAACAATTAAGCACAATGCATGAATATTTTGCCGAAGTGGTCACCTTACAGCTGGCAGTAGTTGGGGGGGGGGGGGGAGACACGGACACACACACACACACACACACACACACACACACACACACTCTCTTCCTATGCAAATCAAGTAATGCAGTTAGTAGAGGGACATGGTTTTTGCAACATAACACTAAAGGATATTCCCTTGTCAAAAGAGACAACAGATTTCAGCACTAGAAGACAAGATGGAGATGCAACATCACCCAAAAGGTATCGACTGCATTCTATAGCATGCTATATACAATCTAAGAACGATTAAAAAAAAGTGTGCTTTACATGTTGAGTAGGGCCACGTGACAATGCAAACAGAACGTCTCTATGACCATCTTAACAGCTCAGATGGCATCCATTTAGATGTAGTCACCAAGAGAAGATTTGGTCTGGATCAGATAAGAACACGTTTTCTTCCACTGAATCTTGTTTGTAAAACGAAAATTGCTCGCAAATGCTTCCTCACCCTAGATGAAATCATCCGAATTTCGCAAAGCACAAGAAGGGCCGCTGTATGCACATAAAATTGCTGCTTTACGTCCACGAAGATACCAAATCGGAGAAAGCAAAGCTCATTTAGCTTAGTGCAACTAGGCTGTATTAACCAAGCCTTGCTAAGAGCACGAATTCAATTAATTGGTGACAAAATTACGGAGCCTCCAAGACATCGAGAGTGAAGAAATCTCCAAAGAATTGAGGTAAAGTAAGTGCCGTCTGATGAGCTTAATCCAAATCTCACATCTAAAAGCTAGGATAAACGACGTTAATTTTTTGTTAAATTGTGGTTATTGAAAATATAATATGGAAAGCATGTTCAGAATATGCAAGCACTAGAAAGGCCTTTAATGACTGTGGCTGGTATTCTCGAAATGGAATAATTAATTAAGAAAACAGAGTTTGGAAAAAGTAGTCATCCTTCTGTTAAAAATGGAATTATTGGATCTTAAACGTCCTACAGGTATATTTTTCAATGAGCCCCCTAAATTAAAATTAACTATTTTCACACGTAAAGGATAAAACGGCAAATGACAATATAGTCTGGTGCCTTATCTGTATAGAGCATGTCGTGACCAGTCTGTTCCTAATCCATATAAATGCCCCTACAAATTGAGTTCTTACAAGTAAGAACCATAACATGCCAATAAGCTGAAAGTAAAGCATCTTTTATTATCGCTTTTTAGGCAAACAGTTATTTCTGCTACCTCCACGGTCCCACCGAGTTTTAGTTAATCAGCTGCCTAGAATTATAGCATTTGATAGTTTGCCCACCTTGCATAGAGTGATTATACTGAATCCTGTGAGGTTCAGGTTAGGCTTGTGACAGAAGTAACATTTTACTATGCTTTAATAACGAAAGTCATAATTTGTTTAATTTGACTGTAAAACACAAAAAAAAAACATGTACAAAAGGATACTGTAATGTTATGTTAGCATTACTTAGTATAGCACACTGAATCACCCCCAAAGGAATATCTCTGTGCTTTGCTGATGTGTGGATCTAGAGAAATTACCTAAAACAGCCACGTTTTTTAGATTTTTTTTTTTTTTTAACTTTCCAAGCTCTGTACACAAACTAATTTGTAGTGGAAGTTTATTCAAGTATAAAACAAACAAGGAGGGGCATATACAAAAAAGCGTCCAGTAATTTTCCAACCTCAATTCAGACCACTCAGTTTTTCTTAGCCTCGCCCTTGTTCTTTGCCTCTCTGCAGTCTCAGACCTCTCTGACAGGCACAGCACTCGTTCACAATCCTCGTAGCTCTTCTCTAAAGCTATGGTGACTTCACAGCTCGAGGCAACAAGCCTGATTTGGACCTTTAATAACTGTGGGAGTCCCACATGGTATTTACCTTTGCTATGTCACATTCAGTGGCCTCTCCATTTGCCTTGTCCCCGCTCCTTGCCCAGTGCTTAATTTGGGCCGGTAATTGCCTGTGGGGGCCACCGATAGTTCTTTATCTGCATAAGACATTTACAGATAGCAAGAGAGGCAAAAACAAACAAAGGAAAGATGAAGGAAGAGCAAGTTGGATAAACCGTCGCAAAGGACAAAAGCAGGATCCTGCAAGAGAGATAAACGGACAGGGTGTGTCTGGTGATGGAGCAGAGAAAATAAAAAATTTTAACCCCTAACAAATTTTATAAATAATTAATAAAATGTTCGTTTAAATGTATTAATCAACACTGTACGTGTGGGAAGGGTAATACGCAAGTGTATGTGCTGAATAATCTATTAACGAATGTCCGTGTATCTAATTATAACATAAAAATAAATGCGTACTAATTTAAAATAAATGCATGATTTTGTGCTTCATAGAAATAAACGTGTCGTTGCAAAAACAATAGTGATGGTAAGTAAGGAACAGCTTAAATGTTGCTTTCTGCTAGGTAATAACTAATTGGGGTACGTAGATGATGGGAGGGAAACGAAAAGGCTATTTTTCTCTATTTTAATTATGTTTTGTTTATTTCAAAATAGTGCTTCTAAAGTATAACCGAGTGGCGATATAAAATGGCTGCCAGTTAATGATGTGCGCAAGTGCGGGGAAACACGTGACAAGGGAGAGAAGTCGGAGAAAAGCTAACCTCGTGATGTTGCTGAGAGGCTAGGATGCGAGAAATGGTCAAGGCTGATGTGACCTAATTGAACTGATAGTGTGCCGTGGTGATCAGCAAAGACCCGTGGGAAACCAGTTTAAGAGAAAGGACAATGCCTGCAGAGTTCTCGAATGTATCGAAAGAAGTTACAAATGTACTGATCGAAGCGGATGGAAACATGTCTTGAACTGTGAGAAAGGAAATGATCCAAGGACCCTTGGATCCAAGAGAACTTGATTAAAAGAATGAATATGATGACATGCATGGACCAATGAAAGAAAAGCGTGTTATTAATGTTGCAACAATTAGTTAGCAAAGTTAGAATTAGGGTATAAGAGGGCCTACTCTTAGTGGGAGGGGGTCACAGTCAGGAGCGGAGTTGGAGTCGTGTTGGTGGCTTCCAGTGCTGGGTGGTCCTGATCGATCCATTACTGAGCGGGAGATGCTGAAAGGCTGTTAGATGAGACGGGTTGCAGGTAGCTGATGCGGACGAGCTGAAGTTTGTTGCTGTCTTAATTTTCCAGTTGAGTATGAGAATCAGGTTATTTCTAATTCTTAAACTTAGGTTAGAAATCATTAGGCTAAATTAGGAAGGTAGGCAGGTAATTAGGGTTTTGCTTCATGACGAAAATTTCCTTTCTGCAATAAATTGATTATGCTTAATAAATATTTGAATTAATAATGAATGAATAATTGAATAAAAAGTTTAAATTCTTTCTCATGCTTTTAAAATTACATAAAATTTAAGATTCTTTAAATCAAATGACTCAGTGGTTATTTCCCTAAGTGATTGTGACATCAGTAATTGGTTATTGTGATTCAGCTGGTCTTAAATCACTATGAACTAATTTTTTACATGAATGATTCATCGACAAAACAATGAGCAGGAATATCTTAAAGAAAATAACTAAAAGAAAGTGATAAGGAAGGTAATAAGATATCCCGGCTCCTTTCAGCGGTACATAAATGGTGTTTTCCATTTAGTTCTCATGCTTCTCCTAGGAATACAGAATTTCGTAAAGGTGTAAAGGAAATCCAGGTGTGTGCGTGTGTGTTAGGCGATGTTTATGGGCCCCATCGTCATGTGGATGTGAGAAAATATAGTTTGCCCCTGGATGACCTATAAGTGACCTAGGAGGAGAATAGTTTTTATTGTACGCGCTGCATCAGATTTCTTGGTAGCAGAGTTATGGTTTTCTATAGATTAGTTTAGTGATTATTGTTTATTGATTATTGATTATTTTTGATGACTAACACTATATGTTGAGTCGCGTTATGTTATATGTGAGTTTTCACGCTTCTGGGATGTAGGAAGTGGAACACGTGTGGCAAGAGAAGTCACATGGAATTTGGTACATGGTCTGAATTCATTTTGGTAATAACACAGGTTGTGTTATGTTAGGGATTTTCTGTACGAAAAGTGTGTAACTGAAATAGCAAATCACGTTTTCTTGTGAAACTTTGGCCTTAATTCTCAGGAGCCTAGTCTCCACATGTGTCTTATCCCCAGAGAAACGAGTAAATTGTTTGCTTGAAAGAAGGGTAAGGTAGAGGGAAGTGCTACTTTATCGGCGAGAGTAAATAATTCTGTGGTAGGGTAGAGGTAAGCGCTGCCTACTGGAAATACAGGATTCTTGTGTAAAAGGACAAAGCTGTCACTTTTGTTTAGCGAATCAGACAATGGAATTGTTTAATTGTTGTAACTAACGGAGAAAACAGTGAAAAGAAAATTGCCGATAAATTTTGTAAAGGAGGGGTAAAAGAGCAGGAGTGACGTAGAACAGTGCCGCGCTAGGATTGGATAGTGCGCTAGTCACGTGAACACAGAGTCAGGAGTGACGTAGATAAGTGCCGCGCTAAGATTGGTTGGTTCGCGGACGAAGGAAATTGTTCTGATTGGTACGTTAGTGTGAGTCGCGCTGTAATTGGTTGAGGTTCCGTACACAGAACAGCGTTAGCGTAAAGAGAAAACAAATAGAAAACATGCCGTATTACGAGTATGAAAGGGAGAGAACGTCATGGACGACAAAATTAAAGAATTTCTTTAAGAAAGACAAAAAGGTCGTGACTAGAGAGGGACAAGTAATTCCTCCGCCGAAATCAGCAGCTTCACATATGATGCTGAAATATGGATATCATACATGCATATGGTTGGAAAATTGGGCAAAGTATACGAAGAATGATGGTGCTTTAGCTTTCCCTGAGAATGGTTCGTTTAGTGTAGCGGTTTTGCGAAATTTGCGAGAAAAGATGACAAATCTAGAACCTAGACCTAGACCGACGCAGTTTGAAGCATTGACTGAATGGGAGGATGAGATGTATGAGCGAGAGAGATTCAGAGGTTTAAGGGATCATGAATTTATGCCCGGAAGGATGTGGGGAATAAATTATGAAGACAGAATAAAACGATGGAGATGTGCTAACATGACAGGAGGTTTGTTTCCAGCTTTTACAGTTGAGGAAGGGACTAAGAAAAAACGGACTGAGAAAAAGAAACATATGGAGAGGGAGAAATATATGCATGAGCGCGAAACGGATGATGAATTGCTGGAAGATATTTTAAATAGAAATCCACCTCCGTATCAGCAGAGTTCTACAGTGGTGGCACCAAATGCGCCGCTAATAGAGACTATGCGAAATAAAAGTCCGGAGAAAAGAATTGAAATAAATAGGTCACAAGATCAAATGAGAACTTCACAAAATGAAGGAATAGAAAGCGACAATGCAAGCGAATTAGCAAGGACAACAAAAGAACTAACTGAAGATTAGAGAATTAACGAAAAATATGGAAGCAGTTACTGTGCCTGTAACAATAGGTCCAGTAATACCAGTTTTTGAGAATCAGAAAATTGATGAACTATCTTTGGTGATTCCCATGAGTTCACAATTTCAGAGAGAAAAAGAAAGGATGGAACCAAGTACAAGTAATTTGGCTAGTACTTACAGACCAAGTCCACCTACAAATTTGACTGTGAATGAGTGCAATGGTAGGAAAATGCATATGGTAACAGAATCTGCAACAGAAACTCCTGAAAAGAGTGGTAATTGGGTAGAACTAAATAATACACCCATAGGTCCGACTCCTGATGAGTTAAATGAGTGGATGAAGGCATTTAAAATGAAAGAACCAGAAGAAAAACCATTAGATGTAATTAGGTTAAAAATTGACATGGAAGAATTAATTCTAGGAACGATTGGTACAGAAAAGATAAAAAATTACCAGGATGATGAAATAATGTTTCTGTGCAAAAGTATTACATGGAGAGCAAAGAATTTACATGACAAACTAGAAGAAGTAGCCAGTGAAATTGGAATAGACTTTGCGAAAGTGAAAACGTTGCAGAAACCATATAGAGTAGACTTTTGTGAAAAGGATATTGAGAATTTGAACACGGCAGGAAGGCTGACGCAGATAAAAGAGTTAATTGTATTGTTGAGAAAATGGGGTGATGTGGACAGATGGAAGGTTAGATGGACGAAGAAGAATGAGAAAACTACAGACAAAGCTTCTTTGGCTTTTATGATAACTGAAAAGGAACCTGTTGCCAGAGAATACCCTATGAGAGAAACTCCAGGTGGTAGTTATGTGCATGTTCCTTGGACTAGGCAGGACATACTGTCATTTACCAATGACTTTCCGAAGCTGAGAGAGAAACCAGTTGAGTGGTACCGACAAGTAGAGAGATTTGTAAAGGTTTCAAAAGTGTTGTGGATAGATTTAGATGGATTATTTGACATAGTGGTACCAACTGATTTGTGGTCAGAATGTAAAATTACAGTTGACTGGCCAACTACAGAATATCCAAGAGATCCTAAGACAGGAGCTCCAGGTCCTGATGTGATGAAAAAGTATGATAAGGTGATTACCTTTTTGAAGAATAAGATTCCTCCTAAAGAGACAGATTGGGTAAAAATCGATAGAACTACACAAGAAAGTAAGGAGTCTGTACACGCCTATTATGAAAGGTTGTTGTTGGTTTTCAAGCAGTATAGTGGATATGAGGAATTAAGTGAAAAAGATATGAGTCATTTTGTGTACAGATTTGTGTTTGGATTGAAACCAGAGATTAGTGAAATGATTAAACAGCATATGATTAATTGGCAGAATGGCACAGTCGATGATGTGCTGAGATATGCTAAGTATTGCAGTGATGATATTGAGAGTAGACAGCGTAAATTGAAAGAGAAGGCAATGTGGGCACAGGTGAAGGTGGCAGAAAAACAAGAAGCTCAATTGGACAATAATAATGGGAATGAAACAGGACAGAATAAAATGCGACCTAACATAGGTAAAGGGAAAGGTCAAGTGAGTCTAGAAGAAGCAAAGAAGAAATGGCCATGTCATAATTGCGGAAAATTAGGGCATTGGAGAAACGAGTGTAAATTCCCACCTAAACCTAATCCGGAAAATCAAACATTAACTCCACAGGTGCAGAATGAGGTAGTTGTTCAACAAAGTCAGGTGCCACAACCACCACTTCCCAACACTGTTAACCAGCAAAGATACAGTACAGAAACAGGATTCTACGGAGGAGAGCAGGTAACACAATTGCCGCGAGCAGCAAACATTTCTCAGTATTGGTTGCGTCAGAGTGAGGATGACCCGGATGAAAGATTCTGACGGTGCCCAGGAGAGGGGAAAGAGTGCGTACTTGGCGCAACTCTAGAGGTAGATCAGTCTGGTCCCTTTGTGGATGGAGAAGTGAATGGTGCAAATGTAACATTCTTTGTCGATACTGGAGCTACCCGTTCTACTGTTAGATCAGTGGAAATTCCAAACCTTCCTCTCTCAGGTGAATGCATCCAAGTGGTAGGAGTAGCTAATCAGCAGATTAAAACACCACTTACTGAATTAGTGGAAGTAAAAATTGGTTCTTTTAGCAAAATGCATAAATTTGTAGTGTGCGATTGTAGTCTTGTAAATCTTTTAGGTCGTGACCTTTTGTGCAAGATGAATTGCACAATTTATTGTACGCCAGATGGAATTGGATTTCAGACCTCAGATGAAGATGTCTTGTATAAAGTAACTTTGATGAATCAGGAACCTGAAATGAATGGTTTGTTTCCTGCATTTGATGCAGAAAAACTTCCAGAAGAACTAAAAATCGCAGTGAAAGAAAGTGTGTGGGATTTTACAGGAGAAGATATTGGATTAATGAAAGAAGTTGATCCCGTAAAAGTAACAGTAAAAGAAGGAACAACTTACCCGAATACGCCTACAGTACAAATTAACTCCAGAAATAATTGAAGGAATAACTCCTGTAATAAATAAAATGATTGAACAGGGAATTTTGAAAGAAATAATGAGCAGTCCATGTAATTCACCTATTATGGGACTGAAAAAGCCAAATGGAACATATAGAATAGTACAGGATTTGAGAAAGCTCAACAAAATAGTTGTGCCCTGTTGTCCAATAGTGCCAAACCCTGCAGTAATTCTATATCAAATTCCACACGAAGCTGAGTGGTACACTGTGATAGATTTGTGTCACGCATTTTTCTCTATTCCTTTGCATCCAGATAGCCAGCCATTATTTGCGTTCCGGTTCGGAGAGCGTATTTTGGCATGGTGCCGAATTCCTCAGGGGTATACAGAAAGCCCCTCAATCTTTAATCAGATTTTAAAGAAATCTCTGGAAGATTTGAAAATGCCAGAAAAGTCAGTGATGGTGCAGTATATCGATGACCTGTTGGTGGCATCGAAAACAAAAGAAGCATGTGTAAATGATACAATAGCTTTACTGAACCATCTAGAAAAAAGAGGACAAAGTGTCTCCTTCAAAATTGCAATTTTGCCAAAAAGAAGTTCAATATTTAGGGCATAAAATTGAGAAAGGAGTGCGAGAGATAGCGACAGAAAGAGTAAGAATGATTCAAGGAATGAGAGCACCAATGACGCAAAGAGAGGTAAGAATGTTTCTGGGAATGGTTGGATATTGCCGACAATGGATAAGTGGTTTCTCTTTGATTGCAAAACCATTACAAAAGTTGACCAAGAATGATGTAAGAGACCCTTTTGAGTTAAACAATGAAGAAATGAAATCTTTCAAAGAATTGAAAAAGAAATTGTGTGAGGCCCCTGCATTAGGCATGCCTGATTATGAGAAGGATTTTGAGTTGTACTGCAGTGAAAGAGATGGATGTGCGTTTTCAGTACTGGTACAAAAACATGGAACAATGAAAAGACCAATTGCTTATTTTTCAGCTGTTTTAGATCCTATAGCAAAAGCATTGCCCGGATGTCTGAAAGCAGTTGCTGCTACTTGTGTAAGTCTGGAACAAAGTGAAGGTATAGTGATGGGGTATCCACTGAGAGTATATGTTCCCCATTCAGTAGAAATTCTTTTGACAAGAACAAAAACACAGTACATGACACATAGTCGGCTGACTAAGTACGAAAAAGTCATCTTGAGTGCTGAAAATGTGACCATAGATAGATGCATGAATGTGAATCCTTCAACATCATTGCCAGATGAGGAGAGTATAATTGAACAAGACGAAGTAGATCATGATTGTCTGAACGTGCTGGAATATTGCACGAAACCAAGAGCTGACATAAAAGATGAACCGTTAAAGGAATCCGATTATGTCATGTTTGTAGATGGCTCATGTTTGAGAACAAAAGAAGGAGTTTTAAGTGCAGCTTACGCAGTGTGCACAGTGGCAACTGTGATGGAAGCGTCTTGTCTGAAAGGAATAAGGTCTGCACAAGTTGCGGAACTGATTGCTTTGATTCAAGCATGTAAATTAGGAAGAAATGTACGAGTCACGATTGTGACCGATAGCCAATATGGTTTCGGCATCGTACATGATTTTGGTCAGATTTGGTCACAAAGAGGTTTCTTGACGTCTGCAGGAACACCTATCAGAAATGGAGATTTTGTTAAAAAGCTGCTTGAGGCGATACAGTTGCCTAAACAAATAGCTGAAGTGAAGTGCAAGGCGCATAAGAAAACGAAGATTACATAGCCGTTGGCAATAATTATGCTGACGAGATCGCCAAATATTGTGCAGAGAACATGGTGTCCATGAACAAAAATAGAGAAAGGGAGCATATCTCTTCTCCTTTGCTTTTTACTAATACTGTCGAGACATGGGATGAAGTAAGACAGTTACAAGAAACTGCAAGTGATGAGGAAAAAGATTACTGGATAAAAGCAGGATGTAGAAGACAGGAAAATAATGGTGTGTGGGTGTACAGAGACGAAAGACCAGTTATGCCTGATAGCATGATTGCAGACATGGCGCGGATGTACCATGGAAAAGCTCATATTGGGAGAGATGCAATGATCAGACTTTTTAGACAAACCTGGTATAACCCAAAATTCAGAGCCATAGCTGAAAGTCTTTGTCAAAGATGTCTTATTTGTCAGCAGTTTAACCCAGGAAGAAAGACGGTAGTAAGTCTAGGAACAATAGGACGAGAAGGAGGTCCGTTCACTAGAATGCAGTTAGACTTTATAGAAATGCCCCCTAGTAACAGACTAAAATATGTTCTAGTGGTCGTCTGTTTGTTTTCTCGTTGGGTGGAGGCATACCCCACTAGAAGGAATGATGGAACAACAATAGCAAAACTTATGCTGCGAGAGTTCATTCCAAGGTATGGTTTTCCAGTCACGGTTGAGACTGGATAGAGGAACACATTTTCAAAATGAGTTGATCCAATTGATTTGCGAAGCATTGAGTATTAAACAAAAACTACATTGTGCTTACAGACCAGAGGCTTCTGGGGTAGTGGAGCAAATTAATGGAACAATTAAGAACAGATTAGGAAAAATGTGTCAAGCTACAGGACTCAAATGGCCAGATGCACTGCCTCTTGTTCTGATGACCATCAGAAGCATCCCTGAAAAGAAAACTGGACTTAGTCCTCATGAGATGATCATGGGACGAGCAATGAGACAAGCACAAGTACCTGTCAACAAGTTATTGACTATAACTGATGATCTAGTACTGGATTATTGCAAGGGACTGGCTGATGTGGTGCGTTCTGTGTTTCATCAGGTTGGACCGGATGCGACCACTCTTGAAAGAAAACCAGCCCACGACTTGAATCCAGGAGACTGGGTCCGTATAAAAATCCACAGGAGAAGAAACTGTCTAGTTCCTCGCTGGGACGAACCACGACAGGTAATCCTAGTAACAACGACTGCAGTCAAGTGTGCAGGAGTGAAGAACTGGGTCCATGCCAGCCACACAATCAGAGTTCAAGAACCTACTGATCGACATGTGAGCCGACGTCTGGAAGTGTGGGATAAAAGTTTAACGGCTGGGACAACAAGGATAAGAGAAAGGGTGCCAGAACTTGAAGATCGACCTGAAAGTCGACATCTGGAAACCCCAACTGCAAACACCTCTAGAGAAGAAGAAGAAGAAGAAAGAAATTCAGAAGTTCCAGAACCTGAAGATCGACCTGTAAGTCGACATCTGGAAACATCTGACACAAGTTCAGGATCTGATGATTCAGTTGCAAACTGTGAAGAATTCCGAAGGAGAACTTGGGGTTATAAACCAATTAGAGAAGAAAATGAGCAAGAAAACGATCTAGATGAGCAACCAAGTACAAGTTATGGTGGAAATCCTTCAGAAATAATATTAATAGATGAAGTAGGGAAAGAAGTACACAAAAAGTTAGAGAATCGAGAAGAACCCCGAGGAGCAATAGGGACAGATAGAGAAACAGAAGAACAGGGAAATTTAGAAGCAGAAAGGGAGGAAAACACCAAATCGGAAGAACACCGAGGAGGGACAGTAATAAGGGAAAACAAGAAGGAGAAGACAGATCCACCAGTAGGAGATGACGAGATCATAAGTTTCAAAATAAGAGACAATAGTGAAACAGTTGAAACAGAAACTGAAGAGAGTGGAGAAGAGGAGAAGGCAAAAACTGAATCAAGAAAAAGAAATTGGAAATCAGAAAGAGAAGGAAAAGAAGGTGAAGCCAAAAGGCCGAGAAAAGGAGATAATTGGCCCAACAGCTATATAAGAAAATTGAGATATAGAATAATAAGAGCTGGAGACGAAAGTGCTGAACAAGTGAATGAAATAACAAGTCAAAAGGGACAAGAAAAACCAAGTGGAAAATGATTGCAAAAGTCCAAAAGAACAAAGAAAGTGAATGCAAAGTATAAGTCACCTGAGTGGCTGTATATCGCACTGACGGATTACAAAGAAGAAGAAAACACTCACGAGAACCAGAGACTAAGAAGTCGAATGGGAAAAGGTGAGATGCAACAAACCTGAAGTGAAGACTTATAGTGCTTCTGCCGGACATGACAATTTTACTGGATGTGACAAATCACCGGATGTGACAACGAAAGAATTCTGGAAAGAATTAAAAGAAAGTACCAAGCAAAGACTTTTTGAAAGCAGAGTGGCATCTAAGTCATTTCTGAGGTGTAGTGACACAATTTTCTGAAACCTAACAAATCGATAAAAGCAAAATGGAAAATACTAGGGATAGAAGAGATAAATGTGAGTTTGTAAAAAGATGGTGTAAAATGTGCTGCTTTTGTACAGGGTTATTAATGACCATATGGATAGTTTTAGCAATCACAATTCCTATTAGTTTAGCTGTAATAGAAGCAAAGAATGATACTAAACCAGAAAAAGAAACTAATATTAAAGAACCAGTTATATTAAGAAGTAGTGCAGAATTACATAAGGATAAGTCAGTAACAGACTTTTCTAAAAATGTTTTTACAAAATTGTTGAACGAATATGTAGAGACGATGGATGTGAGAGATTGTTATGTTTGTATGCAGTTGCCTGCATCAGTGTCAGAAGGTGTGACTTATCATCACCTACCTCTAACTTATGGAATAACATGTAGTGTAATAGCAAGTTTATTTTATAAAACAGGTAGATTAGAATCTTATTATACTGATATAGATAAGATTTTTGCAAACATTCCAGTAGTACCAGAACTTAAAGTAAAACCAGCAAAAGTTTTAGGAGAATTCTTTTTAGAACATAGAAAATTAACCTTAGAAGAAATAGTTAGTAACAACCTTACCTGTGAGTTAAAGAAAGAAGAAAAGGTATTTTTAGAAATGGTTGAAGAAAGAAGAATGAAATTTCAAAAAGAAGCAATAAAAGAGGAAGGAACACATCTATGGACGTTTGAGGAAGGAAATCATGAAGGGAAAAAGATAAATGCAGCAATGACATTAGATTGGCCGCAAACAGGAAAGTTGTGTATTAGAAGAAATAAGACAGTCTATGACAATTACTTTGTAGGTTCCAGTATCTGCCATGACAATTATCAAATTCTGGGAGGTTGGGGATTCAAAGGTGGAAAAGATCCAATATTTCCAGGAATCTATTATATTTGTGGGAATAGAGCTTATTACAGGTTGCCGGACCATTGGTATGGAACTTGCTACGTAGGCCTGGTCTTTCCAAAAATCTTTCATATGGACAGAGAAGAAAAAGGAACATACAAGATGATTAATAGCTTTACACGTAGAAAGAGGGTAAGTTTTTCAGAAATTGTAGGTGATATTTTTGGAGCATTAATACCAGCAGTGGGAATATCTTTGAATGCATTTAAAATTCGGAAATTATCCACAGTAGTAGATCGGTTGTCTACAGATACTGCGGGAGGGTTCTTAATGGTAAATACCGAAATGGTTGCCATGAGAGCTATGGTGATGCAAAATCGGCTTGCCCTTGATATTCTTTTGGCAAAGGAGGGTGGAGTCTGCGGAATGTTGAAAGTCCAACATTGTTGCACTTACATTCCTGATAAAAGTGAAAATATACAGAAGTATATTACGAATATTACAAATTTGCACAAAGAACTAGTTCCACTGGAGGTTGAAAGTGTCTTGGGAAAACTTGGTAGAGGGTTTTCTTCAGTAGCAAATTGGTTGACCAGAATGAGTAGACTAATGATAGGGAAAATTATAATAATAGCAACTGTAGTAATACTGTTAGCCATGGTGTTGAAAATAGTAATAACGTGTATAAAAAGAAAAGTAAGACAAAATAAGATAAAAAGAAATAACAGAATAATGAGAGAGAGAGAAATGGGTGAAATTGAGTTAGAGAAAATGAAAGAAAGCATGTATAAGGAGACAAGATGAAGGAGAAACAGATGTGTAACTAACAAAAAGCAAAGGATGAAAGACATATACTGCCTGAAAAAGTATAACTTGGGTTTTATGTGGTGATTTAAAAATCACCAAAGGGGGGAGTTGATGGAGCAGAGAAAATAAAAAATGTTAACCCCTAACAAATTTTATAAATAATTAATAAAATGTTCGTTTAAATGTATTAATCAACACTGTACGTGTGGGAAGGGTAATACGCAAGTGTATGTGCTGAATAATCTATTAACGAATGTCCGTGTATCTAATTATAACATAAAAATAAATGCGTACTAATTTAAAATAAATGCATGATTTTGTGCTTCATAGAAATAAACGTGTCGTTGCAAAAACAATAGTGATGGTAAGTAAGGAACAGCTTAAATGTTGCTTTCTGCTAGGTAATAACTAATTGGGGTACGTAGATGATGGGCGGGAAACGAAAAGGCTATTTTTCTCTATTTTAATTATGTTTTGTTTATTTCAAAATAGTGCTTCTAAAGTATAACCGAGTGGCGATATAAAATGGCTGCCAGTTAATGATGTGCGCAAGTGCGGGGAAACACGTGACAAGGGAGAGAAGTCGGAGAAAAGCTAACCTCGTGATGTTGCTGAGAGGCTAGGATGCGAGAAATGGTCAAGGCTGATGTGACCTAATTGAACTGATAGTGTGCCGTGGTGATCAGCAAAGACCCGTGGGAAACCAGTTTAAGAGAAAGGACAATGCCTGCAGAGTTCTCGAATGTATCGAAAGAAGTTACAAATGTACTGATCGAAGCGGATGGAAACATGTCTTGAACTGTGAGAAAGGAAATGATCCAAGGACCCTTGGATCCAAGAGAACTTGATTAAAAGAATGAATATGATGACATGCATGGACCAATGAAAGAAAAGCGTGTTATTAATGTTGCAACAATTAGTTAGCAAAGTTAGAATTAGGGTATAAGAGGGCCTACTCTTAGTGGGAGGGGTCACAGTCAGGAGCGGAGTTGGAGTCGTGTTGGTGGCTTCCAGTGCTGGGTGGTCCTGATCGATCCATTACTGAGCGGGAGATGCTGAAAGACTGTTAGATGAGACGGGTTGCAGGTAGCTGATGCGGACGAGCTGAAGTTTCTGTTGCTGTCTTAATTTTCCAGTTGAGTATGAGAATCAGGTTATTTCTAATTCTTAAACTTAGGTTAGAAATCATTAGGCTAAATTAGGAAGGTAGGCAGGTAATTAGGGTTTTGCTTCATGACGAAAATTTCCTTTCTGCAATAAATTGATTATGCTTAATAAATATTTGAATTAATAATGAATGAATAATTGAATAAAAAGTTTAAATTCTTTCTCATGCTTTTAAAATTACATAAAATTTAAGATTCTTTAAATCAAATGACTCAGTGGTTATTTCCCTAAGTGATTGTGACATCAGTAATTGGTTATTGTGATTCAGCTGGTCTTAATCACTATGAACTAATTTTTTACATGAATGATTCATCGACAAAACAATGAGCAGGAATATCTTAAAGAAAATAACTAAAAGAAAGTGATAAGTTAAGGTAATAAGATATCCCGGCTCCTTTCAGCGGTACATAAATGGTGTTTTCCATTTAGTTCTCATGCTTCTCCTAGGAATACAGAATTTCGTAAAGGTGTAAAGGAAATCCAGGTGTGTGCGTGTGTGTTAGGCGATGTTTATGGGCCCCATCGTCATGTGGATGTGAGAAAATATAGTTTGCCCCTGGATGACCTATAAGTGACCTAGGAGGAGAATAGTTTTTATTGTACGCGCTGCATCACTGGTAGGGAATTTAAGACTAGGCAGCCTTGGTATTCGGTATGCAGACACTTAAATGCACTGGCCCCCAGACTTCAGAGACGAACGTTGGGCATCAGCACCCATTCTTTGGCAAATTAAGCACTGTTTTGGCCTCAAGAATTGCCACCAGGCGGGCTTCACACAATTACCAGCATGTCCCTTGGATCACAGTGTTAGAGTCTTGAAATCTGGGCAAACAACCAGTGTTTTGGACCACACCCCTCACCATATAGGACCAATTCAAACTCTTTTCACGATTACTTAACTGACCACAATAGTGGCCCCATCTGGTGCCACAAAATTTGGCCACTCTGGCTAACGTGTAACTGCAGTCTTAACACTGGAAATAGGGAGAGGAATTGACGGAGGGCCAAGGGGAAAGGGGCAGAGGGTAATGGGTAAGGAGGTGGTAGTGTATATAGACTGGATGTTTTAAATAGGACTCTATGTAACCCATGGACTTTTATCACTTTTTTAGAACTTCGACACGGCTGGTCTTTTAGTCTGCACAGAAGTACTCACAGAAAAGCCTATCAGTCATGCAATCTGAGTTTGGAGAACTGTGGGGGATTAACTTTGAAAT
Source organism: Calotriton arnoldi (assembly GCA_963921515.1). NCBI lineage: Eukaryota > Metazoa > Chordata > Amphibia > Caudata > Salamandridae > Calotriton > Calotriton arnoldi. The sequence continues at coordinate 1,639,750 of CAWUFW010002204.1, forward strand.
ACTCCTTGTACCCACTCCTACACACTACTCTTCCTATCCCAGATGTCATCACAGGCAAATGGCAGTCACTTATTCACTCTGCTTTACTTGCTGTAGAACCTTTAGGCCCAACTGAGGACAGTATGTGAACTGATATCTCCGACAGACTTCAAACCCAAAGACAGTAACTGCAGTGTTTTAAAGAGATGGTACATAGGGCTGACATGCATAAAATTCTAGGTTACCTACAGTCAACATTGCCATACTGTGTCTCCCACATACAGACACACAGCACTCATTAATTCATCCATTAAGTCAACACTATCACTTAGCAGTATTAGAACCTTTACGCCCAGCTCAGTCCAATCTCACATACGTTCTTCCCATGACAACGTAGTAGAAAATGGGCATGGTAATGCACAATGCATCCACATTACAAGCTCATATCCGACAGGGCTGAGAGGCCTCACTGGACAGCCCGAAAAGCAAACTTGGGTGAAGGACTTGAGCAGTGAAAGCCTCATCTAGGCGGTGGCATGCAATGGAATATAATACAAACAACTTCACCAGAGTTTCATTGCACCCTGATGCGGTTGCCCTCCCAGAAGCACAATTTCCCAGAGAAATCAGTCTCGCATACCCATGTATCTTTAGGGAGAGATTGTACTAAAGCTTTGCCTTTAGACACTGAGAAAATGAAACCGCATTCTGAAAACGATTCATCCAAAAACAAAAAGCTTTTTCGGTCCTTTTTTTTCCCGTTTAACTGTTGTCTTTTGGTCCTGTGCTCCTCTCGAAGCCCTGGAGCAACCGTAAGTTGCAAAAGTGTTATACAAATTATCACAAAAAATATGGCATAAAGGAATGCAAGACATGAAGAGACCCGAGCGGGTCTTGCAGTCGGTAAGGATAATCGGTGGAACACTTCCAAACCTCTGGAGGAACATTCATGAACAAGCCACATTCCTGTGCTGGCTGGGCTAACCTGAACCTAAGGAGATACGCCTCCAATGAGAACCTAGGTCTGTAGTTTGCAAAGTTGATGCATGAATTGAGACTGGAAATTTAGAATTCCCAAGCCAAAACTGACATGGTGATAGACGATTACAAGCCTACTATGCAGATTTTGCAGATGGAGAGGTTGTGAGTGGAGGGAGTCTGCAAGCGCTTGAAGCACCCGACTGTCTCAGCACTTAAGTCAATACACTTATGTGCGGCTTCCAGGTCAAGCATAGCAGGCACACAGTAGCACTGCTGCAGAGGGGTGTGCAACCTCCAGATAACATGTTACAATCCTAGTGGGTTTGTTCACCTTTTTTATTTATAAATTCAATAAAAGGTGAACCATTTATGTTGAGTAATAGCCAACATTGGATTACACCATACATATGCAGAAGTTTAGAATTTTGGATTCAGACAGTCACTAAATTAACAGACGCCTAGGGTGGGCGATAGCCCTCTCAAGAATGCTGCAAATTCAGGTCTTAAAGAATAACAAAGGTGTACAAACACCATTCCTGCTGGCTCTCACTTACTTCAACCTCCGAATAAACTGAACAACTCAGTATTATCAAAATGAACTGTTGAAAAAAAGGTAGAGAGACAAACAACCAAATAAAGTGCAACACTCATGATAGCTCCCACCCTCAAACTGTCGTCATCGTTGTGTACTCAATAGCATGATGGCCATATTTAAAACCGCAGCAGGCGCAACAAAAGCCTTTGCTGTTCTGTTCTCCAAATTTTATTCAGACTGGAGACTGCAATGCTGGGCTTGGCAAACCTCTTCCCGGTAAGCTAATATCTCCTCCTTGCTGCGAATGCCAACACATGGAAATGTGAATTGGTTACCGAGATCTAATTCCAACCTTGCAGCTCCAAAGAGATCAGCACTGCTGCCTGTGGAGTGTGCAGAGGAGACAGATGCTTCTGCTTGAAGAGGGAGGGGCACGTTTATCCGTGGGCCATTTTGATGCCGTGTCAACACAGCAAGAGGAAGAGAAGGAAGACGGGGAAGAGGCAGCGCAGCGCTCTATTTTACAGCCGTGTACTGAAGTCTGAACATCAAACGGGTACAGAACAATCGTGCAATGAGGCCGCCTCTGCTCACGTTGAAACATCATACCAAGTTTAAGTGCATTATAAGAAATTTACTTTCTACCAGTAACTGCTAAACTAAGACAAAAATCAAACTAGCACGTGTAAATGGCTATTGCTAAGAGAACTCCTGATGCTTGAACAATAACCAATAAAATAACCACGATGTAGTAATAGTCTAAGGTGACACCAGAGGCTTGACTGTACCATCAATTGTTCAAACCGGTAAAGAAAAGTCAAAGCAAATAATGCAAGAAAAACAAGTATGGACTAGCTTACAAAAACAAAACATCAAAATCCTATGCAAAATGGGCACAAAGCAAAGCTGGCAAATACAAGATCAGGGTCTACAGCGAGTCTAATTGCTTTATAACTTTCTAGAAGAATCTATTGGTAATATGTGCAGCAAGTGTGTATCATGGAGTACTATATTATACTGCGTGCCAGCACGTCCACTTCCAAGAACACTTAAAGCAGTGTGAAACACGTATACTACTCTAGGTCTGGAAACAGGGTTCTTGGTAAAAAGGCTAGGAAGGACACATGAGTTTTCAGATCTTTTCTGCAGTTCTGTAGGTCTCTCTGCTGCAAGATATGGTCCAGTGAATTCCAGTCGTTAGGTCCAACACATGCAAGCATTCTCTCCCATTAAAAAATGTAAGTAAATAGGACTGTTACTGATATATAAAGTAAAGAACCTCCAGATTTGGTGAAAAGATGCCCTTGGGTTTGTACTTTAAAGATACTTTTTATGCAATTACTAAAGCTAGTTCAACAAAGCCGCTAGGACCACCAACATATATGGGCAGTCACAATCCAAATTAGAAAGTACAAAAAATGATCCTAGGATAAAGATATGATACTTGACAGGACGGAAATGTCCCCTGCATGGTAACTGACGTGTACCTCTGCCCTGAGTGCCCCAGCTGCAATGATGTCTGGATCCCTGGTACTGATCTTTGTTGTCATTGGTGAACATGGATCATGAGGGTGTTCCATGACATAGGCCAGTCTCACAGATCATGGTGTTGTTGGACCCGGAACGGCGCTCAAAAGCTCTACCATCAGTTGTGAAAGGTGACTACTTTTGCCAGGAGTTAAGCAGCACGAGAGCTGTAGTGGCAGCTTACAGTGTAGTAATCAGTAGAAGTGAACAGCTCCTTTTTACCTGTGTCACTGAAGTGAGAATTACAGGCTTTGATGTAAAGTTACACTGCTGTGTGCATAACTTACCCATGCCTACATTAAGTTAATATGTAGGGCTATGCAGTGTGTGTTCTGTATGCATGTGCTAGGTGTATGTGTGCCTGTAAATGGTACAATACATGGAAGATTCTAGGTTACATTTTGGGAAACCCAGGACTGACTGGAGGAGGTAGAGGAATCCCCCAAACAGATTTGTGGATTGCTACATTCCTGTGAGCTGGATGAGACACACTGGAAGAAGAGCCAGACTCTTCAGTATACTTCAAAGGGTGCTCTTTGATTCAGTGAGAGGTTAGTGAGAAGGACCTGGGCGCATCTCGGGAAGATGAGGCTGATAAGAGAATCAAAGAGTACCCTGGGGTAACCTTTTGATACACATCACTGTGGCAGTCATCCAGGTGTGAGCCACTAGTCACCCCCATGGCCTCTATTGAGGGCTATCAGATTTGGAGTCGCTCCTGCTGTGACAAACTGCTTTCTGGAAGAAGAGGAGAAGGCACTTCAAAAGGAAGCAGACCCCCAACAAAAACTTCAAATACAGACCCTAAATCCTAACTGGTGTCTGGAAATGGACTATACGTAGGAGAGCTCAAGGACTTTAAACGGTCAAGCAGCCAGTCGAGTTGTGCAAGGAGAATAATTCTGGAAGACTTGTGCCTATGACTAGGGCCGGAGGAAAAACCCTGCCAGTCTCCCAGCTGGGTAAGAAGACCTCCCCAGGGACATCCAAGACCACCTGCCCTGGAGCACCAGTGCCTGCCCTCTTGCCAAGACCAGTGAGCCCTGAAAGGAAAAGGAGAGCGCTGGAGGGAGTGAGGTCAAGTGAGGGATCCTGTTGAGTGGATCTATGTAGCAAGGTGAGGAGACAGCTGCTACACCAATTGGGCTGTTGCCAGTATCAGTCAGCGGCTCCATATGCCAGTGGGGGGCTGCCGTGAAGTAGCAGTGGTCAGCATCACAGCCGTACCGTTCAAGCCACCACAACATTGGAATGTTGAGATCCATTTAAGAAAATGGAGTAGCTCTGGGCTTAGGCCGGCTGGTATAAACCTTCTGCTCCAACATTCCAATGTTTGTCTTGGTTTCTCCCTTTTTAATTTACAACACTCTACCTTGGTGAGTGGAATATTCTAATAGCCTCATAGCCCTTCTGCCTTGGGTTATACGAGTCAATAAAGGCCATCTCCATCATTACAGGCCCGAGCCACAGGTTTAGGGCCTTTAACCTGTATAGCCCTCAGCAGTCGGCTAGAAGGCTAGATTAGAACATTGGAATGTTGAGCGCTCCATTGAAGACAATAGTGTGCTCCAGGCTTCTAATGGCTGGTAGAAGCCCAGAGAATCAACAACATTCCAATGTTTGTTCACAGCTGTTTCTGTAAACAAAGGCCTTACGGAGTCCGAGGGGATTTCAACCCCCTTGGGCTCCGTAAGCATTGGTCCTTGTAGCATGCGCGCTTGTGCGCGCACATAGGCTTTTCCCAGCGCGCACTCACTCACAAAGCACGCACATCACAGCTTCACTGAGACAATTTAACAGCTGCTAGCTTTAACTCATGATTGGCACAAAACAAATGTCCTTTTCTTGCAGTTGAAGGTCGGGCGAAGAGTAGAACACTGTGCAAGGACTTAAAACAGGTTTGTTTTCCTTTGCCACAGCTTTTGTACTTTGATGCACATCGCAGACCACTGAGCAGGCGGCCGCTACATATGCGGCTTGCTCTCAGTGTCGGAGGTGCGGGCCTGCAAGGTATGCAGCAGCAGCTTCCGGCCATGACGCATGAATGAGGCATGTATTGGTGGCAGTGGCACTGATCCTCACCTAGGATACCACAATATTTCACACTAAGTTCAGGTTTATTGGCACGTTTAAAGGTCTGCTCGGCTGTTTATTAGGCCTGTTAGATACAGATCCCCACTGTGTATTTTCGGGAGCTGGGCTCGAAATCCACGCACTGGTGCTCGCATTCCTGTGAATCCCAACAATGTTAAAAAAAAAAAAAAAAACATGTAAGGTAGTCATAGCGGCCAAGGTTTCAGATTGCCATGTGTGACATTTTCATAATTTTAGTTTAATTATGAGTGACATTTCAACGACTGAGTGACTCTTGTGAGCAAAATTAAGCAAGCAAGACCAGGGAAATCTATATAAATATCAGAAACTACACCAATTTGAGCAACAAGAAACGCTAACAATATTTTGTAACTGCTTCAAAGCACCAGAAATTGAAGAGCACTTGTGCCCTTGTAACCTGGTCATACTGTTAAACGAATGTGTACCCATGATATTAAACATTAAACAAGTAGTTTATTAAAGCTCTGTGCACATAAGGTAGACACACACCCAGGTTGGGCAGGGGCACAGGCTGAGGCAGGAAAGCATCAGAGCTGGGCTGCCAAAGCCTGGTTGGACGCATTGATGTGTTGCCGGAGGGATCGACAGAAAAGCCAATTAACAGATTGCCATAGCCAGGCTATGCCGAATGGGCCCCCATACTCCTCCCTGGCTGTTAATGGTGCCCAGTTGCAGACCATCACAGTGTGGACTCCAGGACCGCTCTGTCCCACGTGGGACCCGGCCCAAACAGGATGCGAGGCCCCAACAACATTCTTATCAGCCTTCAGTAGTGTTGCCGGGTGGGCTGGCAGAAAAATAAATTGATTCCTACCAGAGCCAGCCTTTGCCCACTGGGCCCCCTGGATCCAATTATATCCAATAGGTCTCTCTTTGAGGCCTATTGGCTCTACCAAAGTCGGGGGAAAGTGCTTTTTTAAAGTATAAAATCAAAAACAAATAATTAAAAAAATATAGGACTGAGGGGTGGGGGCAATGAAGGTGCAGTAGTGGGTGGGATGGGACGGGGAGGGGAAAGAAAAGCAGCACACAAGGGAGAGGAATACTGAGGAGCATACAAACGAATGAGAGCAACACAGAGCGTGGGAGACGAAGAGAAGCACACAGGAGAGAGAGAGCAACATGAAGCTGCTCCCATGCTATAGATTTGTATGCACAAGGATTATCAGTGCACACTGCAAAATTGTGATACTTCCGTCAAGGAAGGTGGTGTTTTATTTGCAAGGAAGCTTGAATGGCACCTAAACATGTTGCATCTCTCCTATTTGAAACAGAGTTTTCAACGTTCCCAATTCCATGCATGTGTGCATGCTCAAACAGTTGAGTTTTGTTTTTGCTTTTTCTAGTTGTGAATTTACAAGGGGAAATATAGAACTACACTTCAAAGAAAGGAAAGAAAAAGGAATAGGCGATGTGAGGCCGCCCCAACAACACGGAACTCGTAATTTTAATTACGCACTGCGAGACAGAGTTTTCTAAGCTGCAGTGCGTAATTAAAATTATGAGTCAACACAGTCAGCTGACCACGCATATCCACTGTCGGGCACTGGGCAAGGCTGAGGCACACACAGTGACATAGGTGGGTCATGAATGTGTCCTTGTGTAATGTAACTGGTGCTCATGTAAAGCGCTCCAATACCTTCGGGTCGAGTTCACGCTATATAAATCTGCAAAAAATAAATAAAAATGAAATCATTACCCCGGTTGCGATCAGCACGCCGCTTCCTTGCCAGCCCCGCAGGCATTGCAGCTAGCAGCACAGATGAGCTCAACTCTCAGCTGCCTAACCTAGTATACAGTCAACAAGCAACAGTCAGTACTAACCTCGCTGACTTGACAGCCGCACCTCCGGGCATTGATTACACAAGCCTCATGCTGCTGAGGCACTACAACAGGCAGCAGCAGGCGCTGTAGTTATTTCACAAAGCGTTGGGAGGCTCATCGCTTAAACTACACGGCCGACTCCTGTCCAGACTCTCACTGTGTGCGTCTGACTTCAGAACTTTACTTCAGCTGTGTAACACAGCAGGCCAGGCTGAGTCAGAGTGATGCAGTCGATGTGACTGTGCTCTAATATAAACCAAATGCATTTTATCAGAGTCAATGAGAATGATTAGACTATATGTCCGACACTCACAGTCACTTATTTGCGGCCGCCTCCAGTCCTAGCCGCAAAGACTCATCCCGCTGTGGCAAACCGCGCTGTCCCTGCATGATTTTTCAGGCCTTCAGCAGCAGCTGCACAGTCCGTGAATGGTGTGCTGGCCAGCTCTGGGCTCCAGGGCGGCCGCCACTGTGCGTGGATTCAGGGTCCAGTCGCTGCATGATCACTATGTTGTTGTATTTTAAATTTGACCACTGCCATTCGCTGCAGTAACTCATCTGCCTGTGCACCCTGACCTCCGCTCGTGCCGCAGGAGGTGACGTATTCCATTGGGTACTGCCTCTCCTGTACTCAGATTCAACTGATCTGCTGTGCCGCAAATTGTTACATTGTAGCACTAGCAGGGCTTTAGACAGCCAGCCCCAGCCTGCCAGAAGCAACACAGTGTGCACACCTCAAAGTGCGCTGCCTCTCCAGCTTTCAGTCACCAATGAGTTTTGAAATTAGCAGCGCTATGAATCTACAGCCCAGAGGCAGGCACTAATGCCTACAATGTGTGACTTTGCATTTCAGTGCGGTGATGCGGACCACCACACTGAAATGCGTTGGTCTAACGCCTGATGCGTGGTACTTGGCAGGGCTGCATAGTCTGTTTTAGTTAAGCGCGGTTATGTACTTGGGCATGGTTTGCAATCTGGAAACCTACCTGAAATAGAATTTGGAATATGCCTCTCGCCCAAACGCTAATTTCATCCTCCAAGAATTAAACCCAACGTGTTAACATTTGATGGCAGAGAGATATACCAAAAACTCGGCTGAATTGCGCATTGTGCAGCTGGAAAATCTGGGCTCAATCTCAGCTTTCCAGCTTGACCAAAATGTGTGATCCTTGGCAATACTTTATTTCACAGAGCATCCTTGTACATTATCACATATGAGAACACCTTAAAATACAAAGTGCTTGATCTCCGCTGTACAAAAAAACTCTGGTGTTTGATTTGTTAGCCATAAAGTTGCTCTATCTATAAGGAATGAGAGGGTGAGGGCTCTGCAGGAGCTGAACAATGAGTGAGGGAAGGGGTGTAGATGGTGACCCGGACATGATTCTGTACAGGATCCACTATGGGGACAGACGCAGCTTCAGCAGTAGGGGTCCTTGTCCAGCCTCCCTTGGTCCAGCAGCAAAGTGGTGGGCTGTCAGCCTGCGTTATAGAGGTACACCAGTGATTGACCCTGGCTAGGAAGGGACAGGGAGTGACCCAGATCACCCTTGGCTTCCTTCTGTCCTCCCATAGACCCCGGGATGCACCAGATCTGCTCCATAGGGAAGGAGCAGATTGAAGGCATCAACAACAAGTTTGTCTCCTTTATCAACAAGATGACTGCCAGCTTGAATGGCCCATAGGACACAGTCAAATGTAAACCTAATGCATAGCATAGGCTAGTAGGACTGGAGTAGAAAAGGCCATTTATATATATATATCTAGTGACTCACCAATAAGGCTGGGGTTCAGTCAGTCACGTCATGCCCACAGTTTTTCCGGAAGATACTTGCCCGGCACTTCTGGGCATCCCACCCGGGAATTGAGACTGCCTCTCTTGCATAATGTTTCTGTTTTTATCCCAAATGTATCCGTGATTTGTTACTGCTTATTCTTCTTTCATTTGTTGTTCAATGCAGCTACCTGCTCTTCCCCAACTGTATCCACCCATCCTAAGTCTTGTATACCACCTGTCAATCCTGTAAAGCGCTCCGACACCCTCACGGGTCTGGTTCGCGCTCTATAAAACTCAAAAATAAATAAATGTGTAAACTTTATGCACCAGGAAGGACAGTACTCATGGTACAGTCAGCAATGTGTACATGTGGCTTTTTTTTTTTTTAAACAAATAGTGTTGTAGGATTTGCTAACTAACTCCCACATTGCTGCTATTTGAGGCCCTCTGCGCTTGCGGTACCAGCAGTCGGGTCACAAGAACAAGTAAGTGCTTGTGGAAATCTCAAACCCTCAGCAAAGGAGATATTACATGAAGTGTTGCTTTCAATGTACAGGCCCGATTGCCACGTGTAACACCATTGGGGCCAGTCAAAACTGGGCTAGAGTGTGGTAAATAGTGTTTATTAATGTAGGCTGTTTACATTTACATGCTATATCCAAGCCAATGATTTATGCGCAATTGTAAAACTTTCTGGCCCGTTATCCATTTCTGCGCAGAAAGTTATCACCGCCCTTCCCACTCCCCGAACTCTGGGCTCTAAGGCGCTCAAGATCTTGGATTGTTGTTAGTATGAAAGTCCCAGCAATTTTAGAGCACGTACGCCTGTCCAGCAGAGTATAGTGACCATTCGGTTATATTGTGGTGTTAGGAAATATTGTGACATCTCGCCGCACGCATTAAAGCAGAGAGACGCAGGTAAACGCTGCTGTGTGCATTTCATTCACTATACCCACCCTGTAAGGGGTTGTGTGCTCAACATGTCCTTGCCATTGCACCCACAATATATATCTACATAACTGTACATAAATATTTGTTTTAAACTGTGCCTGTAAAACTGCACATCTTGGTTTGTGCGCAGACTACAACTCATGCACCTTGTGACCTTAGCATCTTGGATGCAGGGAAGGGTGGCAAAGATGCTGCTGATTAGGTTATACAAGGGAAGAGGATCAATGTCCGGTTGTGTGCTATTCCCTTTTTTCCCCCCTCTTCTTGCAGAACTCTGTGGTGCCATTTATATGTTGATAAGGAAATCGCGATTCATTTTTAAGATACACAACTAAGGCCAACCTTTCTCATACTACGAAAAGCCACATATCAATCCCGGCTTTGTCCTTTTTTATGTTTTATTGCCTTTTGTATTAGCTTTCTATATAAAATTCTAAATCATTCATTCCTCCTCCCAACCAGAATTAAATTATTTTGCCAATCAAACCCAAATTTACTTCGGCATTTTGGATGGCTGAAGAATATGTCGTTGTTGCAGTGTAGCGTTTTCACTGCACAATAAACTCTTCACCACAAGTGCATCTTTTGTCTCATGCAACAGAACCGGTTTGTGGATGGTCCTCCTTTCAAAAGACTCTACCCTCCAGCCTCTGACCTCTAATCTTGTGTTCTTACCTTTTAAGTGTTCCTCTCCATGTCTCGGTTTGTAAAATTGCTTTGAATATAAGCATTTGCACTGAAAAGGGAGTATAATCTACAGGTATCTGCATAATGTTTATTTTCAACTGCTGTGCCCCGTGCTACTTAATTAGCAGTGCAATGATCTTGTCTTTACAGAACTTTAAGAACCATATAGCTCCTTGTCATTACTCACAGCTTAGGCAATAAATATTCATATCTGAATATATTCTTATGAGTCCTGTTAATCTTTTTTGTTTTTGCCGATTCTGAATGGACCTTTTGTTCAAGTGTTAAATCACATACAATACAAAGAAGGTTTATATTTTTTGCCCATTAAGAATGCTGCTGATATTTTTGTTAATACTTAAATTTTTAAGGGAAGCATCCTTACAGTGTTTATCTTCTGGGGACATCTAATGCCTTATTTATGCTTTTAATTCATTTTCAAAGCCTCACCTCCTTCCACTATGTCACTGCCCATAATCCTATCTTTCCTACGTCTATGCCTTATGCTTCCTAAAACCTAAGGTTTATACGGTCTACTATACTATTCACTAACCCACATTGCCATTCCTCTTCACTAACACTCAGCAATTCTATGATCACTCACAACAATGCCTCCTTACACCCAGAACTAGCAATCTCATCTACCTACTGAGAGACACCACCAAACCAGTGAATTGCCACCTCTAATGAACTCAGTCACTTTGGCTGTGTAGCCTCAATCTTTCATGAATTGTCCATACCACTGACTATTTTCATTCTCACAATCCCCACTCCATATCTGTGCCATCAAGAAATCTGGGTCAATTACAAGAATTCAGTCACACTTACCAATATGCATAGAAACCTTGCCACATCAACAACTGCAAAGGTGGAGGAGTTGGTATCCTCCTCAGTTTGATTCTTAAAACCATCCCCACTCTCATACAAGCCACCTTCCCATCTACCTTTGAATATCATTCTATATTTTCTTTTTAAGCAAACATTATACATGTCCATCATCATTCCCTTCCCGGCACAATTCTATCAAATCATCCATCTTGTCAAGTTCAATATTAAACTCAATCAACTGCAATGCAGCAATTTTTCATAACTTATCGCTGACCACTTGCTCATTAACTCTCACTAATGGTTTCCTGCGGAAACATCAGTATACCATACTGGTATCAATATGTGTGAAATACACCTGTTTTCACTCTTGTTGTAACAAATGTTTTGAGTGGTAATTGCCACTGATTTATATAGCTGATCAGTTCCTTGGTGCACACAGCCTTTGCAGCAGCGCACAGAGATCTTTCACTGTCGCACACAAAGAAAAAAAATTAGAGGGAACATTGTCCGCAAGTCCTTTGTTTTACAAATTAGAACATTCTGCCCTCTAGAGACGGAATGTTCCAATAGACTTAGAGCCCTACCGCCCATTAAAAGCCTGCTCCCTTAAGAGCCCTCGCCTTTGGCTCAGGCCTTTAACGCTGGAGCAGGCCTTTAATGGCCGGTAGAGCCCGCTACGGTGGGCTCTAAGGCTATATCAGAACGTTGGAATGTTGGGAAATCCATTGAAGACAAGGATGTGCCTCTGGGCTCCACTGGCGTCCCACAGGGGTCTTCCCTTAGCCCCCTTCTTTTTAACATCTACGTTACTCCTCTGGTCTATTTAGCCGAGGATTTGGGGGCTAAGGCGATAGCCTATGCTGACGACACCCAGCTTCTCTTCACGTGGGGAAAGGATGAGGACTCTATATCTTTTGTACAGCACTGCTTGTCTTCGGTTTTTGAGTGGCTTGCGGCGGCTCAACTCAAATGCAACGAAGACAAGTCAGAGATTCTGCTCTATGGTAATTTCCCCCCTGGCTTTAGAAACTCGATCTGGCCTCCTGGGTTCCCGCTACCAACCTCCAATGGGAACGCCGCAAAAAACCTAGGAGTGTGGTTTGAGGATAATCTCTCCTTTTCTGCTTAGGTGAAAAAGCTCTCAGGCAGCTGTTTTGGCCTTCTCAAAACACTCAGGAGCTTTTTGCCTCTCCTTCCCAGGCCTGCCAAAGAGACGGTTATCCGTGCCCTGATCCTCTCTCGATTGGACTACGCTAATGCGCTGTACATCGGCATCCCTGGTTACTCTCTGAATAGACTCAAGGTCATCCAGAATGCGGCCGCTAGGCTACTCCTGGGAATTGCTAAGAGGAGCAGCGTGCGTGAACATCTTCGCGTTCTCCACTGGCTTCCCGTGGCGGACCGGGTCAAATTTAAATCCCTGGTCATTGCCCACCGAGCCCTTTACGGTCGTGGGCCCGCCTACTTACAGACGCGGTTTACCTTTTATGTCCCTTTGAGACAATTGTGTTCTTCAGCTCTCCTTCTTGCTAGGGTCCCCCGCTTCA